>CM041779.1:315472775-315497370 GCA_023374045.1 Limonium bicolor
GTGCAGTACTTGTTCTGGGATTTTCATCCCGTCCATTGCCCATTAAGTGTCCACATTAGGCATCTGCCTTTCCCTACTTTCCAGCTATCATGTTTATCCCGGGGATCCTTAAGTCATATACGCTGTCTTACACTTCAGTTAGTGCACTTCGCACCTCCTGACTCTTAACATTTTTCCTTGAAAGGAATTCACTACTGCCTTTAGTCTCGTTACTTAACTGATTCCTTAACTTCAACTATTCCTTGTAATCCAGCTTTCGTTTGATTTATACTGCTGACCGTAGACGGAGTCGACTCTTCCCGTGTTTCGGACTCTACTCGATACATATCTGGGGTATCATACTGATACATTACTACTTACCTAACTAAACCTATAAGTAGGTCTGTCCGGTCCCACATTCTCCTATCGGAGTGCTGGTCGTCCCCCACACAGTTGGTACACTTGTAGTGTCCGTCACACCGCCTAGGTAAGTATTCTGTTGTCAACTCCCTTATATTGTCCCGTGACAATATTCATTCCTTGCTTCCCGAACTTAATCGAGGGAAGGTTTATCCACTGTTTTATCCTTGTCAGTTCTCTTGTTTCAACACTGGTTTGGTTTAAAGAGGTTTGGAATACGTGTGGTTTGAAAGCCCATCTGGTTTGAAAAGAAGAGTTTGTGAAGATTAGGTTGAAAGACAAATTTCCATGGTTTTCACACATCTTCTTACCTTAGCCAAGTCTAGCTTCTTGCTGACTGGTGTTTCCAATTCAGAGGTTCGGCTAACAGGCCCTTCCACTGTTATGACATTCACATTTAACTTTATTGTACTTTTCCCAGTACTTGTAGTGGCTAAAAGTTTTCCCGAGTAGCCCTATTATAGCAGCACTTGCTATGGCAAGTGCGCCATGCTAACTGTCTATCGGTTTAACACCATACCGGTGTTTGTTTATTGTTTTTTTATCCCATTGCATCAGTGGCCTTGTTGGCCCTCACTGATGTTATGCCTTGATAAATACTCCTATACTTCTTCACTGTATACATGATCTCATTAACTAGGGTTTCCCATTCGGGAGACCCCTTTGTCTTAGTATTATCTTCCCTTTGTAGCCCGTTCCACGCATTTGGGCACTACTTGTAGTCCCCTTGCCGGTTGGTACACCGTGGGTGTGTTCTTATTAACTGTGGTCCGTAGACACTCGTCTCGGGTTTCACTAATCCACTTTTTTGCCTGTTGCACGGTTGGTGCGTTTGCAAGCTGGTCATCCTCGACTGCTCGGCATGTCGACCCAGGTTGCTGGAATTCTATTCTCTTATACACAAAATCCTTCATTCTTCGCTATTAAATGCGGTTAACATCGTTCAGATGGAGACCGTCTCTGGGATTCCCAGTTTTCGGGATCTACCGTATGACAGATTCTCCGTACCCTTAAAGGTACTTACTAACAACAACAGCCAGATCGGGTATTCCCGAGTAAGAGTGGACTTCCATCTCTCTGGCGTTGTTTCCCAGTTATATAACAGGGATTGTGGAGGGTGGGATGGATATTGTAGGTTTCCAGTATTCACTGGTAGTTCCTTACTAGTATCTCTCACGCTATCACTCAACCCTAACCCAAAGTACTTAAATCCTAACTCGGTACTTCCTAAGCTCGGTAATCAGTCATCAGAGCGATACTTCGCTCTGATACCACTTTTTTGTAACACCCCATCCACCAACACCACATATAATACAATCTGCAGCGGAAACTCAACTCATCACATTACTTATTCCAATGGTGTTACACACGCCGTTAACCACCCACGTGGCTAACAAGGCTAATACATGTACATTTGTATCGGTCTGATGGACTAGATTCCGAGCATCTACACTATACAATACTCACATCCATCTTCAACATTTATTATATACATACACTCCCCCTGTACCGAGTATTTACAACTACTGCCGATAACAATTTCGGTCTTACTACGCCTATCATTCATGCCATTTAAATGGCTACCCATGTATAACATCTGCCTGCCCCGTCCTACTCTCGAACGGCTTCCAGCTCTCCGTACCTGAAACAGGAAAAGAAGAGAAAGGGTGGCCCCCAGGGGCTCAGCACCTTTGCTGGTATGGTAATCCCGCAGCCCACATGCTACCGGGCCACGCACGACTAATTGTCGTCTTAGCATGCAGTTGTTTATATTTAAATCATGCATACAATCCATTAACATACCTCACATAATATTTCGCCTCAATGGGCTCAACCAATAACCCAAACATCCACACTTAACCAACCATCCAATGATTTCTTAAGCCTAGAGTGGCTCTCCTCTAAAATGGAGCTACTTCCTTAACGAACGGCATGTACCCATTAATCGGGTTATCCTCAAATGCCTCTCGTCGTAAACTGGGATTCATTTCCATGATCCACACATTCCATATCATACATAACATCTCATTTCTCACATAATAAAACATAACAACACCTTCCTTGTTTCATCGTACATACGATGACATTGCATTCTTTTACAACATCCAATATACATATATATACCAAAGCATGGCAAGGGAATTTGCATAGCATTATAACATTACATACACCATAAAAATCGGTTCTCACAAGGAACCTTCCACCATAGTTAGTATACCATGTGAGCCTAGGGATTTTTGCCAATCCCATGTTAAGCTCGTTACCATCCTCGTTACCGTCCGGTTATATAGAACGGTTAACTTATTCCCAAGGTGTGTCGGATATAGTAATCCCAAGCACACCGAAATAACATACGTATGCCCCTGTGGCCCGACGTGAGTCAGTAACTAGCTTTGGATAAGCTAAGGAAGGTAGAAACCAAATTGGAATACCACCTATACATACACCAAGAGAGCCGAACCGGATAAGATAACGACTCCCGTCCATCACACGCGTGGCCGGAACAACCGACTCCTCACCCCCGTTAGTACATACACACTTAATAATAAGTAGTTAGGGATCCATTATGGAGCCTACCACATCCACCACCATACGGTATCATAACCGAGTTAAGCACACAAGGGAGGTTCACAACTTGCAATACAACAACAATATCCAACTAACTCACACATAGCCGTGGTTAGCACGTTCCCAAGGTTTGGGCCGTCAACTCCGAATACCGATCACTCATGTGTCCCTAGTTTTAGTTAGCTAAGGTTTAACACATATTTGAGGTTTAACGGCATCGGATACCAAATTCGCCACATAAATGAATTACTATAAACTCATTACATGTTTTAATCTTACAAGGTGGCAACACTCAAGAAAACATATTGGCATACAAGCCGGTGTAATCCGTTAGGACACAGGTTGCAAGAAAACCATACCTGTCACCGGGGTCCACTTTACCACGTCCTCTTATGTTCCTCGAGCAAATTCTCGAACAACTGTTGACATCACATGTTCTTTTATTAACATTGGGGTAACATGTTTGTTTTAAAGTCTAATGCTTATAACTTTCCCCGTTAACTTGGTTACATAACTTAACATTTTTAACTTGTTTTACTCTCACATTTAAATGCAACTTTTAGCCCATTTCATTGTCACTAAAACTCACCTAACATGCCCTCAACATCTTTATAACATCATTACCTACCAATCCCCATCATCACATGTCATCTCATAACCTTAAACCATGTTTTTGGTCCGACCGACCCCCGTCCGACCCCATCTGGGTCGGTCCATTACAGACCCCTTTTACTTCCTTACAAACATGCCCGTCCGACCCACGTCCGACCCCATTCTGGGTCGGTCCATGTGCGAACATTTTTCCACCTTTGAAACTTGACCGACCGACCCATGTCCGACCAACCTTCTGGGTCGGTCCATTACCGAACATTTCCTAACATTTTACAGAGGCTCGACCGACCCAAAAACTGGGTCGGCCCCTGGGTCGGTCCCTCTCTAAACTTACCCAAACTTGCCAATTCTTCACCAAACTTCTCCTAAGGCCTCTTAATGTGTTCTAACATCATTTGGCACTTCAAACACACCCTTAAGATATTCTTAAGCACTCACAAACTATGTTTCCTAATTCCTTAAACCTTAACTTATACCTCCACAAAATTCCTAACACTTACAATGTTTTCTCCTTATGATTTCTAGGTGGCATTTCACCTATAATGACCACAATACCAAGGTGTTTCCTCTACACCTTATCATCATCTCCCAACTTCTTTTCTTACTAACTAAATCTCCTTTTCACAACTTCTTTAAAACTCCTTACTCAAAACCTTACCTAAACCTCATTTATTCCTTGAATATCAACATTACCTAAACCTTAAACAACTTCTCCAAGACTTTAGTACATCTCAAGAACACCCATAGATTTCTAAAACTTTCCAAGATAATGCCTAAATCCTTGCATCACTCTTAATCACTTTAATACATGTTTCCCTCTCAAGTAAACATTAATTCACCTTTAATCCTTCCTAGTACACCAAAACTTCCTTACCACACTTAGAACTTCTTACACATTTCCCAAATTTGGCCATAGCTTCTCTAGTATATACCCACATCCAAACACTTAGGTTTCTACCTTATTTCATCCAAGAACACCTAAAATCCATCAAACACATTTTATACACAACTTCACACATTAAGCACTACATCACAATATAGTGCATAACTTAAATTGCTTGGCACTTAGGCCCTTAAATGCATGGCTCTTAGGCCCTTAAATTGCATAAACCTTAAACACTGAATTTCCCACATAATAATGCCTTTAACCTGCAAATACACCCAACAATACATATTCCTTTAATAAACTCCTTGAGAGCATTTTACTAGCTCATTTACCATTTGCTCTTTAGGTAGTTTTAACAAGCATCATAAGCTTATTTCTCCTAAGGCATTAAACCACATTGAGATAGCTTGTTTACCTCTTTTCCTCACAAATTTTCCTTCTTGTTTCCTTACAAAACCGGTGGGCATTTCCTTCCTTATCAACAACTAAACAATATACCAACATTGAAATGAGTATATAAGCTTTAAGCTTTATCTCATTGTAAACCCTAGTTACATATATTATCTTAAGGTGTTAAGATGATTGTTTTACCTTGGAATGGAAAGAGAGCTTGAATATATATCAAGAGAGGACTCCACCAAGTCCTTGAAAGATTCAAATGGAGCTAAAACAAGCAAGATAAATACACCATTGTGAGGTGAATTTTCGGACATGACAAAACATGAAGGAAATGTCATTTTTCTTTGAGTTTCCTTACCTTGAAGCAAAGGAGAACAAGAATATGTGAAAAGGTGAGCTCAAGCTCCTCCCATGGTGGTTTCTCTTGGCACCGAAATGGAGGTTTTGAAGTTTTGAAGAGACAAGATTGTAGAGCTTGGCTTAACTAAGAGAATGGTGGTGTTTGTTTTTGATTTGAACAAGTGAGCAAGATTTTACATGTGTTCAAAGTTGGAACTTCCATGGTAGTAGTAGCATTACCGAGAGAGAACAAGAAGAAGAGAGGAAGAAGGAGAATGGGACCGTGTGAAATGAGAAGGCAAATGAGAGAATGAGGTTTGCTTTTGCTTTTAGAAGATATTTGTACTAAAGTGAAAAGTAACTCTTGCTTTATCATTTAGTTAACTCATTTATTTGTGTAGGTGTGGTGAGTCACTAAGGAAAACCGGCCCCAAATAGTTAAAAGGGTGTTTTGGTCTTTGTTGACCAACTTAATCACTTATAACATTATATGTTACAAACTAGTTATAAAAAATCACTATTCACCAATAACAAGGCACATAGAAGTGAAATTTTTGATTTCCCATTGATATAGCCACCCAAATGTGATACTATATAGTACACATGTTAATTAAAGAGTAATGATGGACATTTAGCCATTCAAAACTCATTTACAAGACAATTTTTCAAAAACGTGCTTTAAGACTTCTTAAAGCACATTTTGTGTTTTAACTTGTTTTAAGCTTGGTTTTCTTTGGTATTGATTTAATATGTTCATTAACATATTTATAAAGTATAGGTATGACCATTAGGTCTTATACACATTTATCCCAAGCTTAGAGCACATTTTTGCTCTTATTGACCTTAAGGTATTTATTTGTGTTTTGTTTGGTTTCATTGTCTACCAAAGTTTCCTAAGGACTTAATTAGCCTTATAAAGTCATAATTAAACATTATCAAGTCTTGGTAGGCTCTTTGGGTCCTAACCTAGTTCACTCATGGCTTAGAGCATGTTTTTGCTCATACCGTGTCTTAATGTTTTATTGTGTTTTACCATGGCTTAAATGATTCATTTATGATTCTAAGGCACTTCTTAGCCTTTAAATACCATAGTTTAACATTTACACAACATACCAAGGTTTGGGGTATTTCATATGGTGCGGTAAGGGAGAACATACTGATGATATCCCCTCTTCCCTCAATTGAACAAGCTTTCTCCATCATAATCGGGCAAGAAAGACAAAAGTCTCTGGTTCAAACGACGTCGGTCCCTCAAGATATAGAAACCCCGGCTGCCTTCTCAGTAAACCAAGGAAGAAAGAACGTTGGACGACCACAAGGGTACGGAGGTAAAAGAAACGCAGTTCATTGTGGGTATTGCCATAAACCAGGCCACACGGAGGAGAAGTGCTACCAAAAACATGGTTTCCCTCCCGGTTAGAGGACGGGAAAGGACAGAAAGTTTCAGGCGAACGCGGCTGGAGAACAAAAGGATGATGGGTGCAAGGACCCTTTCAACGGTACTCTAACCACGGAGCAGGTAAACCAATTACTCAATTACATTAGCAAGTCGCATGTCGGGAATAAAGATCCAGTTACTGCTGAATCAAATTGCGGGTTTTCAGGTATGACGCAATCCCAAACCAATATAGCTAATGCGACTGATTGTGTTAACTGCAATGTGACTTACAACTGGAAAATTGAGAAAACAAGCTGGATAATTGATAGTGGAGCCTCTGATCATATGGTTGGAGACATATCTGTGCTTAGTGATATCATTTTTCTTGATAAAACTGTTTATGTTGGGATGCCTGACGGCCACCCTCAGTCTGTTAAGTTAAAAGGTGATGTGAGAATTAACAATCTGATTGAACTGAGGGACGTTCTATACATCCCAAATTTTAAATTTGGCTTAATCTCGGTTAATAAATTATCAGAACAGATGAAAGGAACCTTCTGTTTTAATGCTGATTTCTGTGTTTATCAGGACTGTAATCAAGGTGAAGGAATCAAGGTTGGTCAAATTCATAGAGGTCTATACCTTCTGGATGTTTTCTGTGATAAAATCAAGAATTGCTTAAACTCCCATGTTTAGAGGAGATCTGGTGTAACTAGTCATGATACAAAGGAGAGTTTGGGTCTGTGGCATCATAGAGTTGGCCATATGCCAAAAGACAAGATAGAGAAACTAGGAATTGTTAGAGATAAGTCTCTGCAGAAATAATTAGTTTGTGAATCATGTAATAGGGCTAAGAGCCACAGACTTTCATTCCCTTCTAGCTCAATAAAATCAAAAGATATTTTTGAACTAATTCATGTTGATTTGTGGGGTCCCTACAACTTGGAAACATATGATGGTTACATTTATTTTCTTACCATAGTTGATGATAAGAGCTGTGTGACTTGGACCCACCTGTGTAAACTGAAATCTGAATGTTTTGATCTTATTGTTGGGTTTATTTCCATGGTTGAGAAACAATTCAATAAAAATGTTAAATCCATTAGGTCTGATAATGCTCACGAACTTGGGAGTTCTAAGGTTGGGATTGAATATTTCAAAATCAAGGGAATTAGGCATCAAACCACATGTTCATATACCCCCCCAACAGAACGGTGTTACTGAGAGAAAGCATAGGCACATCTTAGAGACAGCCCGTGCCCTTATGTTTCATTCCTCATTACCTAAGAAATTTTGGGGGGAAAGTATCTTGACTGCCACTTATCTAATAAATAGGATGCCCTTGGTGAGCATAGGAAACAAATCCCCTTATGAAATCATCTACGGCCACCAACCTGATTATAATTATTTAAGAGCTTTTGGGTGCCTTTGTTTTGCCAACATCAACAAAAATCAAAATGACAAATTCCTGAGCAGATCTGTTAAATGCGTTCTTTTAGGCTATGGTCAGAGTAAAAAAGGATATAAACTCTTTGATTTAGATAACCAAAAAGTTATTTACAATAGGGATGTCATATTTCATGAGGAGATTTACCCTTTTAGACAGAAAACCAATGATTCAGTAGAGTTTATTTCTGCTGATATTAGAGACAGAACAGGTTTATTTGGAAATGGTTCTGATGATGATTTGGTCCCTCTTACTGACACTGACCTTGAGATGAGTATAAGACAGCAAGATGCAGGTAGCGAGAATCAGCTACTTGAAAGATCTGATCAAGGAAATCAAGATGAAAACAGTGAAGCTACCTCAACAGATGCTGCCACACAAGAACCTGGAGTTTCAGGAAGAAACACAGAAAGCACAAATCAGCAGCAAGAACAAGAGCAGAACACTCCTGTGAGAAGATCAGAAAGGGTCCGACATGCTCCAAGGTATTTAGAGGACTATGAATTGGGGTCCTCAGTCCAGCAGAAAGATACTCCTCCTCTGCTACTATTGACTGTTTCACTCAAATTCTTAATGATAGAATTATACATGCTAGTAGCAACTGTTGTACCTATTTAGGGGACAATGATCTTGATCTCAATGAAAGGCATAGTGTTATAGGGTCAGAAGGCCTTTTTTCGAACAGTGGGAATAATATTAGATAAAAATAATTGTCATTCCTGTTTGCATGCTAGCATAGATGAAGAAACATAACCAAATAGTTACAGAGAGGCTGTCAATGATAACAGATGGAAAAGAGCTATGGATAAGGAGTTTAAAGCCCTTGAGAAAAATAATACCTGGACTGTAGTTGATTTGCCTGAGGGTATCAAACCTGTAAGATGTAAGTGGGTTTACAAAATTAAATGTAAGGCTGATGGCAGTGTCGAGAGATTTAAAGTCAGATTGGTTGCAAAGGGGTATACTCAAAAGTTTGGAATAGATTATCTCGAAACCTTTTCTCCAGTAGTTAAGTTTACTACCATTAAAGCTTTAATCATCATTGCAGTAAAGAGGGACTGGCTAATTAGTCAATTAGACATTAATAATACTTTTCTGCACGGTGACTTAGAAGAGAAGGTTTACATGGAAATACCAGAGGGTTATAGGATTACAGAACCAGGGAAGGTCTGCAAGCTAAATAAGTCCTTATATGGCCTGAAACAGGCATCTAGGCAGTGGCATCAAAAACTGAGTGTTTTTCTTCGATCTCTTGGTTTCATTCAATCCCTCAATGATTATTCTTTATTTGTGAGAAAAGACATTGAGAAAGTTTGCTATCTAGCTGTTTATGTGGAAGATATTATAATTGCTGGAAATGATTCTCTTCTGATTAACAGGGTTAAAACAAGATTGAATGAGCAGTTTAAAATTAAAGACTTAGGAAGGTTGAACTTCTTCTTAGGAATGCAATTTATTCACACCACAGATGGTGTAGTGTTGTCCCAACGAAAGTATTGTAAGGATCTGCTTAAAGAATTTGACTCTGTTAACAAGAAGATATCTGTTAGTCCTCTTGACACTAGTTTGAAACTCAGAAAAGAAGAGGTTAAGCCATTGACAGATCCATTTGTATATAGGAGATTGGTTGGAAAGATAAGCTATCTTTCGCATAGTAGACCTGACCTTTGTTTTGCTATCCAGGTTCTGAGTCAATTCCTTGGTAAACCCACTGATATACACTACAAGGCTGTTGTTCATACCTTGAATTACATTAGGGGCACTTTAAGTTACGGGCTTTTGTTTAATACCGGGAAAGATTTTTCTCTTAATGCTTTTTGTGATTCTGATTGGGCAGGATGTTCAAACACTAGGAGATCAATCAGCGGATTTTTCATTCAGCTGGGAGGAAGCCCACTTTCTTGGAAGTCCAGAAAACAGACCACGGTAGCTCTGTCCTCAGCTGAGGCAGAGTATCATGCCATGAGGAGCGTAACGGCATAATTGAGCTGGATTACAATAGTTCTGCATGAGCTGGGAGTTGAGAACATCTTGCCATTTCCTGTAAAGTCAGACAGCCAGGCTGCCATTTACATAGCGAGGAATCCTGTCCTTCACGAGAGAACCAAGCACATTGAGCTTGATGTTCACTTTGTTAGACAGACGTTGTAAGAAGGGATGATCACGCTTGAGTTCGTCAGCTCCAAAGATCAAGTAGCAGATCTGTTGACTAAGCCTCTACCTGGAAGTGCCTATCCTCTACAGATTAGAAGGATGGGTCTGCAGTTGGATGTTGAATGAAGCTTGTCTGTTCTGTTGCAGTTCCAGCAAACCTCATAAGCTTTGCACCTTCTGAGGTTTGAAGGGGGGTGTTAGGAACTGCTAGTTTAGTTCTGTTAAGTGTTGTTATTATTAGTACCCATTTTATTCCGTTACAGTTAGGCTGCCCCATTAGGTTTGGGCAGTAGACCGTTGGGCCATATTGGGGCAGTGGACCGTTGGTTGGTTGGTCTTGTTAAGTGGGCTAGGTTAGGTATGGTTACTTTTTACTGTAGAAAGGTGTGTGTAGGGTTTGAGGCACTCTCGCGTCTCTGTACGAGCTTGTCTTCTTCAAGCTCAAGAGTTCTGTCCATTTCCACGTGAAGTTCTCAATCAAATTCCTTTCGATTTCTACTTTCATAATGCAATCAATTTTATGAGGATTGTTGAAGACTTTAAGGAATCTTCTCGACCAAGTATTAATGATGATAAATTTGGGATGAGTTCTCAGCTAACCTCCCCGTGAGCATAAGGAATCAAGTTTCTACAATCTTTGGGGTTAAGGAGGTGTAAGACCTAGGGCTTTACTTGGGATTCCATAGTGTTGTTGGTAAACATAAAAGGCATATCTTGGGTTATGTTAGGGACATAATTTATGAGAAGATTCATAGCTGGGATAGGATGATATTATTCGGCTTCCAAAGTCCCTGATTAAGGAAATGCAAGGTATTATAAGACAATTTTGGTGGTCTAGATCCTTGAAGCAAAAAGGTTTTTGCTGAAGGAATTGGGATGTTATTTGTTGTAGCTGGGATGAAGGTGGCTTGGGATTTCATGATCTTTGTTGTTTTAATGATGCTCTTTTTATCTACGTAGCGTTGAAGAATTTTGCAGATCCTAATCTCGATCTGTCTAAGGTTCTGGCTACCAAATATCTCAAGGGGAGGAGAGTGCTTGACGCCAGATTATGAAATAAGCCTAAATCTGGCCGTCTATATGGAGGAATTCCTTTAATTCAACATGAGGCTAGGAGAGTAGTGGGTAATGGCACAAAAAGTAATATTCTGGACCCTTGGCTTTTGGACAAGCAAGGAGATATGCCTTGGGATTGGAAACTCCCGCCGCTAGTTAAGAAATGTGGGTGTGTGTCCTGGTTAATTAATGATAAAGATTTCTCTTGGGATGAGGCTAAGGTCGGGGATTGGTTTTCAGAGGATGATGCCTCTTGCATTATGAGGAATGTTCTAAGTAGTAACAAGGAGGATTCCTGGTCTTGGGGAGGTACCAAAAATGGACGGTTCATAGTCAAGTCAGCCTATTACATGGCCCAGGCTATGTCTCATAATGCCCAAGCTTCTACTTCTGGTAGGAGCATGGTTGGGCAGGTATGAAGCATATTTGCAAAGGCAATTTCCCTCCTAGAATACGGCTATTCGTTTCCTAGGTGTTATCCCTTGTGGAGCATTACTTGCTCATAGGTGCGGGAATGCCTTGCTTGACAAGTGCACTATTTGTGGAAGTTTTGACAACCTGACTCAGGATTTTTTCAGTTATCCTGTGGTCAGGCAGTGGTGGGGCTTGGATGAGCTTCAACGTCACCAATGATGCTATCTTTTTGGACTGGTTTACTTTAGTCTGCCTCAATAAAATGACCGAGGATAAAGAACGGGTTGTTTACTCTATTATGGAAATTATGGTTTTGTAAAGTGTCAAGTCGTCCATAATAGAGCTCGCTCCTACAAGTAGGGTATGGACCAAGCAGAGTCTTTTTTGGATACTGCTCTATCAGTCAGCTCCTCTCGATCTCATTTGTCTGTTGAGGGAGGACGAGCCTAACTTCGTTGATCTACGAGTTACGGTTGATGGAAGTGTGGATTCCGAATATACTGGGTTTTGGGTTGTTTGTAGAGGTCATGATGGTGTTTTGGTAGCAGTAGGAATTGTTAAAGAGAGGGTGCCATGGTCACCTCAGATTGCTGTAGCAAAAACACTTCTTTTAGGTGTCAACATGGCTATTAGGCTAGGGGTTTCTTCGGTTGAGTTCTCTTCTGATTGTCTCTCAATTACCGATTGTCTTCAAGGAAAGACGGACGTCCGGGACGATATGGGTCGTATTCTCCATGATATCAGTGTCTTCTCCTCACATTTTGATTTAGTTTCATGATCTTTTATTGGTTGGTCGAAAAATGAAATACACATCTTGTCTCTAATCTAGGTCGAGTAGGCTCTTATGAGGACATTTGGTACCATAGCATTTCATCTTGTATTTCTATGTTGATATAATATAATATATGAATGCTGTTTTACGAAAGAAACAAAGTAAGATTACTTTCTTTTTTTTTTCTTTTGAAGAGGAAGAAGTAAGATTTGTAATTTGAGGTTTCCATATACCTTGAATATAATTTCAAATGCATAAGTGGAAAATCAAAGCAAATTTCAATCAGATTGGTTAAAGTGCGAGATGTACCTAGCGATCTATATCTATCTACTTTGAAAGTAAGAGAGGATCCAATATGGTATGAATGGAACACAGTAATACTAACAAATACGCAACCACACCAATAAACCCTGCCACAAGTGCACCAGTAACTTGTCGACAGAAATGTGGAACTTGACCACATATAGGTTGCCAACCAGCTTCAAAATTCCCCTTCTTTCCGATTATCGCTACCGCTAATGCCGCTGAGATGCTGGAGGTTAATACCATCGCGATTATCTGTGATAATTTAAGGTTGATTGATGATGAGAATGATGCATGGAAATTAATTCATTAAAGAAGGTTGGATCGATAAGGAGATATAGTAGTACGTACCACGTCTAATGCGAAGACTAGTTTCCAAAGCAAGCTTTCAGATGGTAGAAATATGACTAAGAGACTGTAACCACTCACAATTCCATTTGCAATTACAAAGTACCTGGTACATGAATTTTACAGTAACGTACATGAAATATATAAACAGCAATTAAGAAGAAATAAATCCAATCCAATGCAATGCAATGAATTAGTAAGAAGTAAGTGGACTCACTTGAAAGCAGGAGTGTCATTGTAATCAACATCAAAGTTAAGAAACAAGAAACTAGCTTCTTCATGACTAGTAGCCATGATAATAGCTGCAATAAAAGTAGCTGCAACAGCTATTAATCTTAGTGCAATAGTGCAATATCTCTTCGTGATTTCCATTCTTGAATGACCACTCCTGCATGTATGCATCTATATAAATAAGAAATTAGCAACTGATTGTCGATAGAATTAAGCTACTAATCACATATAGTATTAAGTTTGAGTAGTGGAGAAATAATTATATAAGATCGATGTTTTTGAAGGGGAAAGAATTGATATGAGGTACACTATGGTGTGGAGGTGGGGGAGGGGATTTTTATGATGAACATGGTTGAGTAAAGAAGAAGATGTTCAGTAGTTGGTTAGTTAGTTATACCGCTCAACTATAGTATAATGTCATGACCAGCTGACACGGCGCACATCAGCAACATTAATTAATAATTTCATCATCGATCTCTACCTACCTTGTGTCGTGACTTTTATTTATTCTAATTCTATTATCTACTTCAATTTCTACTCCATCCTTCAAGCATATCTGTCATTTTAGAAACTTGCACACTTAGTTAGAAACGTAGGACAATAACGCATGTGCCCCTACTTTTTACTTTTCCATTTAGCTAATAATTACTTTTATATTGAATAGTAGGGGTAAAAGTGGAAGGAGTGTGTCAAAAAGCTAAAATGACAGATATTTTTGAACAAGAGTCACCACCCGTAAAACGACAGTATTATGACGGGGAGTAGTATTTTTCTTGTCAATCATTGTGGCACAATTAATAAGCTAAATGAACTCTGTTTTTTTTTTTTTATTATTTCTCAACTGCATGAAGGTAGGAGTAGCTGGATGTTTCTAATCAAGATGTATATGGCGTATATACATATATCAGACAAGTAAAAGATGACTACTGCGAGATGGTTCTTAGAAAAAAAATAATACTTCTATATATGTAAGGAAAGACAGTCGGTCAATGTATCAAAATGAAGTCCGCATGCCCAGAACCCTAACTTCTTGGTTGGGTGAGAGGTAGGTAGGCAGTTCACCAGTTTCATCCAACCCCCCTACTTTAATTTTCTCACTCTCAGTTTGCTTTCTTTTCATTTTATAATTAAATGACAATATCTATTGCATGACTTTGAAAAAAAAAACATAATTAATATAAAGTAATCTCTAAATCAACGTACGTATTAATTAAGATTGATATCAACTCATGTCTGCGATGGTGCAGCCGTCCGCGTACAATTTGGGTGCGGCAGTATGAGTTGGCACCCAGTTAGCAGTCCAGTCAGTTGCTGACTGGGTTGTTTTTTATTATATTAACTTTAAATTATTATATCTTTTAAAATATAAGTTCAAAATGTAAAAAAATTATACCATTGTTCATCTAAATTCAAGCGCTTCAAAACAAGACCAAACATAGATATGTTTTGAGAACTTTAAAAATTTATATTAATTACATATATATATCCATATATCAATGAGACTTATGATTCATAACATCATTTTAGTGTATCATAATATCACTTTTAATGAATCATAATATCAAAATTAATGAACCATATCTTTATTTTAGTGTATCATCACAAACATATAAGAATAAAAAAATTTACACAATATACAACATAAAACAATATTTGATATGTATGTAAAATATGCGATTCACCATATAAGGTTTAAAATACCATACAACAATAATAATACACTACAAAACAATAATAATTTTTATCGGTTCCGAAGTTTGTTATCTAATTCACCACTTATTAGTTAATGAATCATAATATCAATTTTAATGAATCATAATATCAAAATTAATGAATGATATCTTCATTTTAGTGTATCATCACAAACATATAAGAATAAAAAATTTTACACAATAATACAACCCAAAATAATATTTGTTATGTATGAAAAATACGTGATTCGTCATATAAGTTTTAAAATACACCATACAACAATAATAATACACTACAAAACAATAATGATTTTATCGGTTCCAAAGTTTATTATCTAATTCACCACTTATTAGTTAATGAATCATAATATCAATTTTAATGAATCATAATATCAAAATTAATGAATCATATTATCATTTTAGTATATCATTATACACATGTAAAAATAGTTTTTTTTCAAAGTTATCAAAACATATCCATGATTGGTCTTGTTTTGAAGAGCTTGAATTTAGATGAACAGTGGTATAATTTTTTTTCATTTTGGACTTATATATTAAAAGTTACAACCATTTAAAGTTAATATAGTAAAAAGACAGCCAGTCAGCAAGACAGTCCAGTCAGCTGCTGACTGGGACTGCCAACTCAGTGTCCCTCTCCTACCTCTTGTGACGCTTGCACAATCGAATTTGTCGTACGTATAATATCAAAATTCAATCCTATTATTGAATAATATGTTGATTTTTAACCACTACCAGGTTCTATCAAAACAACAGTAAAGAGAAAAGAGATTCTGTGTATATTGATACATCGAGAAATGTTGAGACACATGTTCACTACTACAAGAACGGCCTAACCCACAATCTAACAACACATTGTTACGGCAAATTCGATCACACGGACCGGTTGCACCGTATAAAGGTGTGGTCCATCTATGTGGCAGTCCAGTCAGCAGTTGACTGGAGTGTTTTGCTGACTAGACTGCTGACTGGGTTGACTTTTTATTATATTAATTTTAAATGGTTGTAACTTTTAATATATAAGTCCAAAATGAAAAAAAATATATCATTATTCATCTAAATTCAAGCTCTTCAAAACAAGACCAGTCATGGATATGTTTTGACAACTTTAAAAAAAAATCTATTTTTACATGTGTGTGATGATACACTAAAATGATAATATGATTCATTAATTTTGATCTTATGATTCATCAAAATTGATATTATCATTCATTAACTAATAAGTGGTGAATTAGATTATGAGTTTCGGAACTGATAAAAAATCATTATTATTTTTTAGTGTATTGTTATTGTTGTATGGTGTATTTTAATTCTTATATGGTGAATCTTTTTTTTCATACATACCAAATATTGTTGTGTGTTATATTATTGTTTAATTTTTTTATTTTTGTTAATACACTAAAATGATGATATGATTCATTAAATTTGATATTACGATTCATTAAATTTGATATTATGATTCATTAAAATTGATATTATGATTCCTTAATTAATAAGTGGTGATTTAGATAACAAACTTTGGAACCGATAAAAAATCATTATTTTTTTGTAGTATATTATTATTATTGTATGGTGTATTTTAAACCTTCTACGGTGAATCATGTATTTTTCATACATACCAAATATTATTTTTGTGTTGTATTATTGTTTACGTGTTTTTATTTTTACATGTTTATAATGATACACTAAAATGAAGATATGATTCATTAATTTTGATATTATGATTCATTAAAATAGATATTATGATACACTACAATGATGTTATGTGTTTACATTCATATGTGTCATTAATATATGGATATATATGTATATGTAATTAATACAAATTTTTAAACTTCTCAAAACATATTCATGTATGGTCTTGTTTTGTAGAGCTTGAATTTAGATGAGTAATGATGCAATTCTTTTTTATTTTGGATTTATATTTTAAAAGATATAATAATTTAAAATTAATATAATAAAAAGTAACCCAGTCAGCAGCTGACTAGACTGCTGACTGGGCTACCAACTAAGCTACCCAACAATACTTTGTGCGACCGCGCTGCACCATCTCCGTTCTGCATTGTTACCGTCTACACTTATATTAAAAGCAACTCCTTAAACTTATTAGTGGTTTCCATCACTTTCCGTAAACTGTTGGCAATTATAGTTACTGTCGCAATTAGTAAAGTAGTATTTTGTTTTAAAAAACTGGCAATCACTGAATTAGCCAGGAAACCCTTTCTTTTTGCAGTAGCTCTCTCCTGCCGTAGCTCCCTCTCGTCCTCCTCCCGCATCTCCCTCTCGTCCTCCTCGCATCTCCTCTCCTCGCTTATGTAATTTTTTTACACAAATCGAATCGGTCTGGTAAGCAGTAACAAACAACAATCTAGATTCTCTACACGAGTAGATCTGCAAAACTCGTGTCTGTTAACCTAGCATCCTTTTCTTTCGCCTTCTCTCTGAGTAGTAGCAGATGTTTCAACGCGGTAAAACGCGTCTACAAGTGACAAAGAGATAGAATGAAAGCTACCGAGCTGCACAATCAGAACAGGTAATGGATTTGGGAGCTTCAAGCTCTGGTGATGAAGTAGAGCACGGTTCAAATTCCAATGTCCTTTGTGGAAGCTTGAATTCGTAAATTCGAAGAAGGCATGATTCCGCACGAAATGCTGGTGCTTTAAATGGCTCATGCTCCTCTCCATTACAATATTATTGACAGCCTGATCAACTGACTTGTATCCATGTATATTTGTTGCTGGAGTTGTGATCCTGAAGATGATAATGATCATTCCTAAATCTATTAGCGACCTCACTTCCTGTTTCAATTATCTTATTCAGGGGTTTAATTCCTTGCTTGATTGATCAGTTCATTTGTCTGCTGCTCAACTTACTTAACCGTCCTTTTATTTATTTTTGCTTATGAAAGCAAACAGCTTTCAATGAAGCTGCTGACTTTGGTGTTTTGATGATTTACAGAGGTTGATGGGGAAGGTTGCTTCTGATAAATGCCACAAGTGGGTTTTCAAAGAGCTAGCCTTCTGAAGCTGAACCAAATGTTGCCAACTATTGGTAGAGTTCTTTTGATGCGATACTGTTAATGCTCTTTCTGTTTTATTAAAATGATATTTGAATTTGAATACGGATGGATGATTCTGATTCCTTCTCTTTTTCGGTTTACCATGATGTTGGGTCCTTGGGGTAAAATAAAAAAAATCCTTTATGTTTTAACTTTTTTATTCTTTATTTCTTATGGAAAAAAAACTTTTTATTCTTTATAAGATAGTGGGTGATGAAAAGTTATCGACCCCTTGGAAACTAGGTGATGAGAAGTTATTGATCTGCTTGAATTAATATTTTGATACTAGCACCTATTTTGCCACGTTCTTAGGATATATATGTGATACTTGGTGGTGATTCTGATTCCTACTGGTACCTATCATAACTCTTTTTAGCTTGCTCCATTTCTTACCTCATGTCAAAGAATTTGATCATCATAGTTATGTCACAGATCAAAGAGGTTTGTTGCTTCTCACGCATTGTCAAAAAGGAATACTAATCCTATAAAAGCTTCGCGCCCAGGATATTGTAGGTTTAAAATGTTAAAATATCTTGTAACTACCTCCTATTTCTCCTAACTACTCCCTATAATTTAGCCACTAACTCTCACACATGTATCTATATAATATTGTAATACAGACGGTAATCAATCATGGGTTTTACATTACTCTTTCTTACATGGTATCAGCCTAGAATTCTATTCCCGATCCTACCTCCCTTCTTTCAGTAACAGAATTTGTTTCCGTCAAAACGACTCTCTGTTCTTGCTATTCACCTTCAGCCACCACTCCCTCTCTCCTCTCCTCGCAATGGCAGACCACAATCCCCCTGATGCCTCTCCCCCTGCTTCGGAGCGCACCCTCCTTGCTTCCCCACCACAGTCCCCACCACATGTATCCCATGCTTCCCCACCCCAGTCCCCACCACATGTCTCTCACACTGCCCCCACACTTTCCCCCGCCGCCATTGCGGTTTCTCAAGCCCTCCATGTTAATTCCATAACAAATCATGTGCGTGTCGAACTGACCCAATCACCGCCCAATTACACAATGTGGCGACACTTATTTCTGGTCACGCTAGGCAAATTTAATCTCCTACGCCACATCGACGGCTCCCCTCCAACAAACGACGAGAGTTGGGCGTTACTGGACTTCACTGTCTTGTCCTGGATCTACTCCACCATTCATCCTGATATTTTCAGTTTGATTATGCGCCCGAATGCTACCGCCCTGGCTGTTTGGCAGTCCATCGTGGATTTATTTAGAGATAACAAGAAGGCGAGAGCAATCCAAATCGAAGCCGAGTTCCGCAGCTTTCGCCAAGGCTCCTTATCCATCACCGAATACTGCGCCCGTCTCAAAACTCTATCAGACGCCCTCGCCGACGTTGATGACCCAGTGACTGACGAAAACTTGGTCCTCCAAACGTTGAGCGGCCTGAATGAAAACTTCTCCAACCTGCGCAGCATCCTCCAGTTCCAAACTCCATTCCCCTCCTTTCAAACGGTGCGCAGCGCTCTGATTTTGGAAGAGACGTGTCGCACGGCCACATCACCTACCGCTACCGCCCTCCTCACATCTCCAGCGCCGACGACTCCCAGTCTTCCTCACCAAACACACAACGCCGGCGCCTGACACCAACTCCACCGACACTACCACTCCCAATCCTGCATCGTATCGATCTTCCTCCAATTCACGCTCGTCCATGGACGAGGACGGGGCCGCGGACGAGGCAGATCCACATCCCTGCAAGCGCAACTCTGGAACCTTCTTCAAGGTCACAACCACACAATTGGCAGCCGAACTGGTCCTCCCCAGGATTGTTAGGGCCGCGACCCTCCACCCGGCGCCTGCTCTATTCGCGTCTCCTGCCCAGTCTACGTGGGATCAACAAGGGCTGGTCAACGCTCTAAATGCCATGACCTCCCACCGCGTCAAACTGACTCCCCGTGGTACTTCGACAATGGGGCTTCCTCTCATGAGTCCCACCCAATGGTAATCTCTTTCCACGTTTAATCCTAGCACTAATTCCCCTTCTAAAATTATTGTTGGTGACGGTACCCTATTACCCATTACATCTATTGGACACACCCGCCTCCCATCCTCTCCTTTTAACTTACATAATATTCTTGTGACACCTTATTTAATTTAAAAGCTCATATATGTTCGTCAATTCTGTCGTGATAACAACTGCACTATTGAATTTGACTCTCTCGGTTTTTCGATCAAGGATCTTATCAACCGGAACGATCCATCGGTCCAATAGCAGTGGTGATTTATACCCGTTCATACCAGCAAACCAGAAATGCACTCCACCAGCAGCCCTCACGGCAACCACTCCTTTCCCGTCATGGCATCACCTGGCTTGCACACCCGAGCCGTGCATCACTAGATTTTTTATTTAAACAACATTTAATTTCTTCGTCTAATAATACCCGCTACAATGTCATGCCTGCACTTTGGCAAACAAACAAGACTTCCATTTCCCGTTCCTCTAGTTTTACTATGCAACCGTTTGACATGATACACTGCGATTATGGACCTCTCCGGTCCCCAGTATTAGCGGGTTTAAATATTTTTTGCTTATTCTTGATGATTACTCTCATTATTTATGGACTTCCCTATTAAATTAAAATCTGAGACTGTTATTATTTTACAACACTTCCACGCGTACATACGTACCCACTTCCATGCTCTATCAAAACTATCCAATGTGATCACGGTGTGAATTTGACAACCACGCCCTTCGCGCGTACGTTGCCCCTTACGGAACTACCTACGATTTCTCATGCCCCCACACCTCTCAACAGAACGGCAAGGCAGCGAATGATACGAAACCGTCACAAATGCTATCCGTGCCTTACTTTTTCATGCCCACCTTCTCTCCTCCCTTTTGGGCCGAAGCCCTACACACTGCCACATATCTCCTAAATCTCACCCCCACATCCACCACAAATCATCGACCACCTCATGCCATTCTCTATCATCACCCTCCCCAATATACACACCTACGTACTTTTGGATGCTTATGCTACCCACACACCGCCCACAACACCACAAACAAACTTGCACCCCGCACCACCCATGCATCTTTCTTGGCTACGCACCACACCACAAAGGGTTCGCTGCCTCGATTTAAACACCAATCGCATCATCATATCTCGCCACGTCACGTTCAACGAGTCTGTCTTCCCTTACAAAACCAATGCCTCAACACCACACACATCCTCACCCAACTCCACACCTACAATATACCCCCGCCGACCAGCCCATTACTTTTATCCAACCCCATACCACCGACCACAGCTCGTCCCACCCCGTCAGCTCTTGTCCAGCGGCCCACACACCCCCGGCCCAAACCCCCACCACAGAATACTGTTACTGAAAGAAGGGAGGTAGGATCGGGAATAGAATTCCGTAGTCTACTCCAAGAACTGCATACTACCCCACCACACGTGCCACCATCTTCTGCGACAACGTCAGCGCCGTCTACATGTCCGCCAATCCCGTTCAGCACCAACGGACAAAACACATAGAACTAGACATCCACTTTGTTCGAGAAAAAGTGGCCCTCGGACAAGCTCGTGTGCTCCATGTCCCAACCACTAGTCAATTTGCAGACATCATGACAAAGGATTACCGTACCAGCTATTCGCCGAATTTAGAGACAGTCTTGCCTTCGCCCCGCTCCGGCTTAGACTGCGGGGGGCTGTTAAAATATCTGTAACTACCTCCTATTTCTCCTAACTACCCTCCCTATAATTTAGCCACTACTCTCACACATGTATCTATATAATATTGTAATACAGACGGTAATCAATCATGGGTTTTACATTACTCTTTTCTACATAAAATGCATGATGTTATAGTTATCCTTGACATTAATCGTGGTCTTTTCTCTTTGTCCTTTTGATCTAGAGGATTAGGATATACGCTTTTTTTGACATTGATAACCACGGAATCCTTATAACCTGAGTTTATTATCTGCGATGCTATGTACTACAAAATCAAAACTTTTTGGAGTTCTCTAGTATGAGAGCTATATTGATTCAGCATCTCCTGCAACAGAACTGAGATGGAATTGAACCACCACCGCCTGGATGCTACTGGCGGACTAGGAGTACACCATGGGAACAAGATTAACACAAAGCAACGTTTTCTTTTTGGTACACAAATTTGAGGTGAAAATAATGCAAAGTAAGCAAGTTCTCACTCTGAATAGAACTACTATTTATTAGTCAGTACTGACATCAATCTGGTTTATGGTTTGGAATCCGTGTGAAGTAACCTCTTTGTAACCTGCATCAATTAGAACCTGGCCTTAGATGGTTTGTTATAGTAGTGGTATATTATGTACCTTGGTTTGTTTAGCATTTTACAATTGTTCTTGTGTAAATTATTTGCATATAACTTATTTTTTTGAAATCAGGATTGTTCTTTCTATAATATTATGGATTGACATCTATATTTACTAGGAGTACACCATTTAGTACACCTCTAAACTCTCATATTTGCTCCTGAAGTGTTATGAAACAGAATCCAGCTATATGTATGACGTTCAATTGGTATCTTATATTTGCTTGATATCAGAAATACCTTACTCGTTTTAAAGGCTGTAATTTGTGTCATCTGATCATTCTTTTAGGAATTTATGTTGTACCAGCCTATATTCACTAAGAGTTTTATCTGTAGGAGGATTTTTCATTTGATGCATTGTTTGGGAATTTGGTCAATGAACTGCTTCCATCTTTCCGTGAAGAATATTTAGAAACGAGTGATGGACATGGGAGTGATGTATTACCAAAACAGACGCATGCCTTCTGATGCTGCGAAAACACTCGGGGGTTATCCATGCCATTATTTCCTGAAGTAGATGCCATGTTGTCATTGTTCAGGGATTCATCTCGAGAGTTGATTGATATTCAGCAACAGTTAGTTTGTTCAAACTCCTTGGGAGTGTTAAAAATTATTTGATTGATTTTTTTTCTCCGTATAATTTCTTTGTGTTTCTTCTCTTTCCAATCAACCATTGGTGAACAGGTCGATACGAGACTTGATGATCTTAAAAAAGAGGTTTGAGTTTGGTAGCTTGTTTGGCTGTTGTGGCAATATATATTTTCTATTACCTTTTGTTTGACTGATGATTTTTGTATTATTATCATAGTTACCTTGTTAAAGGTTGGATTGTAAGGTTTATTATCCCTTGCTGTTGTTGACAAACATGCTCTTTTTTGGCGAGGTAAGAAATTTGATGAGAAAGACAAGTGCAGCACTATGTATGTGTTTATGTTAAGCATTATATTATTTTTATCACTTCTGTTTTTACTTTTACATTTCTGAGCTATGAATCTTTCTCACCAGCTGTATATATAAAGAATTAGTAAAATAAAAAAAAGTCAACAAGGAGAAGCTTAAAGAAGCCTCGTGTTGCAGGGATCAAGTCATTCGTTAGAGTTTTTCATGAACAGGTAGGTATTAGTTGTTTGTCCTTCAGCTGTTGTAGTTGTGAAATATCTAATGCATTAAGCTGTTTTTCTATCTGATGCCTTCACTCAGCATCTCAAGCAATTGATTATTAGTTGACCATGCTTTTGTAGTCTATCTTTAGTAATATCAAGCAGCCAACTCAAGCATGATAGTCCACAAACTTTTGTTTATGTTTGGGATATGTGTCTATCACATATTGAGCAGATTTATTTCTCTGTTTTTTTATCAAGTATTATGTGGAGCTCTAATTACAACAACGTTGGATATTAAAACTGTATGGCTCAATTCATCACGATTACCGTGAATGATAAGTTATTCTACCACTCATGGACCAAATAAGTCTCAATTACTTTCATTCATCCTGCTGTAATTTGTTGGTGGCCATGACAGTGAGGTCTATGAGAGCTCTCACTTCTTCAATAAAAAACTTGCTGCTTTTCAGTGGATCAATTCCGCCATCCAATTGACAAGATATATAAAAAAATCCACGAAGACACTATATTACTATTATGAGCATTCTTCAAGTCTCCTCTGCTATAATAACTTAGGTTTAGTTTCTAATTAGCTTATAAAATTATTTATTGATTGAACCTTTATGACTGAAAATCTAATGGTCATACTTTTATGATTGCAAGGTTTTCCATCAGCTTCAGATTTTTGTCTCTCTTGTCTTGTTGTGTTCTATAAGAACCATGAGGATAAGTGAACATTTGACGAGACATGATACTTTTTCAGGCATTAATTGGTTAGTTAATTAACTCTTAGCCATCTTGCTTCAACCGTAAAGCAATGTGGATTGAGTTATTCCGTCTTGCTGATTTTGATGAGTGACCAATTCCTTGATTAGACAGCAACGAGACAACCAAGACTATGCTAGAATCTGCAGCCCATTTAATGGAGAAAGCGAGGAATCTGATTCAGAAAACATTTCAAGAAGTTCAGATGCACAAGAAGCTCAAGGTGTTCAAAATGTGATCTTTCCGCCACTTAATCACTCCTCCCGTGTGTCATCGTATCACATTGTCAATAAGTGGTTATTTGAGAGTGTCTTGCAA
>CM041779.1:316097870-316480858 GCA_023374045.1 Limonium bicolor
AGAAGAACACAACCACAATATCATTAATAAATCAGCTACATAATGGTTGTATGATTGTATCAATAAACTAAGGCAACCAATAAATCAAAACCCACTATATAGATGGTTGTATTTCTATTCCTCTTTTTATATCCTATATTTGTTCTATGTTTGGAGTGTTGTAGTTATTTCATATAGACTTGTGAATAAAAAACAGATGTATACTCGGTTGTGTTCGTGTTGAGATTATGAAAACAAGGGGGTCCTATTTTTTTATACTACCATGGCTTTTTTTGCTTCAATACTGATCATACTATGATTCATTCCAAGACGAGCTAATCAAACAAATTATTGAGCAAACAATGAGCAAACAATACAAGATACTTAAGAGGAAACCATAACTTCAACATTGCAGTTGAACCACAATAATGATCAATGAATTTCATATAACTAGGCAACAGAGAGCAAAAAGGAAAAAGGCAGCTCAAAAGCCTTTTGAATCTTGAAGCAACCACCCTCTCGCTTGGATTTGAGCTTACTGTTTAGGAAGGTTTATTGAACTTATTTATTGCTAAGACAATCCGACTTTTCCTTTTCTTACCATGGAGAGGACCCAAGTATACTCTTTATCTTTTCTATTTGAATTAAAAAAAAAAAGTCAAAATGTTGCTATTGTGGTGTTTGTATTTACTTCTCACTTTTTTTACCGGAAGCTAGCCCAGGATATGTTCAGGGAGCATTAAAGAAGTGATGAATGATAACATATCAACCCTGTCAACAGGCTTATGTCATGGGCTTGCATGGCTGTGATTATTATAATAAAATATACCTAATTTACTTGTATATGCCTAAGTATATATCTTAGTTGGTTGGGTTTTACTTGCTGATAGCATTATGCTGGGGAGACGGTGGTAATTGACAAGGTCAATATGATAAACAGGCAGGTTGTATTCTGCTGGTCTCTTTGACAAACCAACTGGGTGCTGCTGGTAGCTTGGCCAGTGTGGTTAACTAATCTCTGAACAAGAAGAGGAACAGTAGAGATAGTTCTAAAGTTGAGGGGATTTGCAATACTGATTATGGTTGGAAAACCAAGAGAAATAAGATTGAATGTACAAGTCAATTATAGAACGGAGATTCCATGGCGAATGGATTCACACTAGGTGACTGAAGTCTCCCCTTTTTGAGATCTATATTTGTTGAAACTTGTCATCTTAGGCAGAGACTATTTGAACTTAGACACCGCCTGGCCGGTCTATTATTTTGCTTCTCCAGAACAGGTAGCTATATATTTAGCATTCTGTTACGTAAAATTAACACCAGTATGATTCTCTAGTTGCTCTGTTAGCTAACTCTCCGCTGCCACCATAATAATATAAACATCCTTCTGAGTTAGAAAACCATATCCATGGCTGATACAACAAATAGAAAAATATAACCATGAAGGTACTTAGCAGTATTGACATACAGGATATGCACAATTTGTTTTTGTTGCCGCTGATGCTGGACTTCGTTAGTGGTTGATTGACAGATCTCGTCGTCCTTGTGATTGACGCCTGCTCTTTGGTGCTCACAATAGTCCCTGCCTGTCTGCGGTGAGAGAGTAGAAATGCTTGACAGTATGTGAATGAATGATGTTTTATAATGCAGAATATTTGAATTCTTTTGTCTCACTGGCTTTACTTGTTACTAAGCCAGAAAGTTTCTGCAAAATAATCGTCACTAGATTCACTAATATAGTGGTATCTTTTTGCAAAAGGAGAGATATAATAGGAGTGGAAATCGCTAGGATGAGAGCAGGATTGAGATTTAAAAAAAAAAATTGAGTGGATATGAAGGGAGCAGGATTGAGATTTGATGGGTTCTGTTTCATTCGTGAGTTTCACTCTTGAGAGAAACATTTTTTTCCAGAAATTCTCACCCGTGACTCTGATTTGTGTAGAGTAAAAATAATTATTTTGAGGAAAGAGAGGGGAATTAATTATTTGTTTAGAGGAAAGAGAGGAAAAATAATTTTGCAAATGTTGATTCACGCTTTTTTAGGAAAAAATAATTATTTATCTAAAGGAAGAGAGAAAGCTGGAGGAAAGGGAAAAGTTTTCCACGGGGTTATGCGGGGAATAGGGAAGAGGGGTTTTGGGGTTTACAAAATAAAATTTGGGTAAACAAAATTCTTAAAAAGTCTAAACAAACAATATCAAACGGAATGAAACCGTTTCCCTTTCCTTTCTAGCCCAAAGTGAACACCCCCTAAGTGGAATGGAAGAAAACTATATTCATCGTCATAGTTATCTCCTGGAATGAATACCGCTGATCATCCAAAACTTTTATGTCAGTACTTAATTGCTGAAGAAACTCACCATTCACTAAAGAATAATCCTGCTATGAGTGTCTCCATACTGTCACGGACAAGAAAGCATGATTTGCCAGATTAGAGTGTTAGGATTTACTAAAATCCTCTAGACTTATCCTATGTATCATTCTTTCCCATTTCTTAAACTTGTTAGGATTATATATATTTCTAGTATAATCTTTTCTATCCTTTTCTGTATTGTTTTATTAGTTTACTTATGGGTGTCTTTATTAGTTTAGTTATTTAGGCTAAGTTTCCAATTGGGTGTCTTTATTAGTTTAGGCTAAGTTTTCAATTGGGTGTTTCCTATTAGGAAACCCCTCTTGTATTAATACCCATACTGGTTATTCACAATACATACAAGAAATCATTCTTTCTTTCACAATGCTTTCATCCCTATATCCACGTTTTTGCTTTCTCGATCCTATGTGCGTTTCCTCTTAAACATTCGCTTAACCCTCTATTCAATTTCCAATCTCTCCTTATTGCACTAGTGTGGACGGAAGCAAAAAAACGCAGTCAAAACGGCTAAAAAACGACGGTTCTGAACCGTCTCTTAAAGCTCCTGAACGTAAAAAGATTTGAATTTAGTCTCATGCACCTAGATTAATTTGTAATATGTGTGGTGTCTGGATTTGAACCCGCGACCCTTTGTAAAATCCCACGCACACACCCATAACCACTAGACTAACACATCAAATTCATTTATTTATGAACAAAACACATATATGTAATATTTATAACATAATCTTTTAGTAATTGACATTCTAATTGTTATTCTAACTTACGTTCACTCCCATACAAAATATAATAAGTAGTAAAAACATCGTAATAAGTAAATAAGCATGGTATTACATACTAAAGATATTGTAAGATTACATATATGTACATATAGTTAGAAAGTTAATTATTATACAAAATGACTAATTTACAAAAAAGTAATAAATGCTAATTATAAAATACAATTTTTTTAATTACATATGCATGTAATATCTCACTACCTATTTTGTGAATTTTAACCAATATGTAAACTAATTTAAATATTTATTACTCTGTACTATTTTTCAAACTGTTTTAATTTGTGATTAAAACATAGTTTAATAAGACTAATTTACTAAAATGATAAATACTAATTATATAATAAGAGTAAGTTACAATGCTAATTATGAAATTATATAAATAATAATATTTTGTTTCAATATTAATTACAATGCTAATTATAAAAAGACTAATTTACTAAGCTTTTATAACATGGTTTACCTTACATTAAAAGGGGGTTTACTTGAAACTGCCATTTAAAAGTGCTTCGTGCCTATATGTTTAGCGCTTTAAAAGACAGTTTCAAGTAAACCGTCTTTTAAGAGTGTTTCGCGCGCGAATGAGCAACACTCTAAATGACGGTTTCTGGTAAACCGTCTTTTAAGAGTGCTTCGCGCGCGAATGAGCAGCACTTTAAATGAAGGTTTCTGGTAAACCGTCTTTTAAGAGTGTTTCGCGTGCGAATGAGCAGCACTTTAAATGACGGTTTCTGGTAAACCGTCTTTTAAGAGTGCTTCGCGCGTGAATAAGCAGCACTTTAAATGACGGTTTCAAGTAAACCGTCTTTTAAGAGGGCTTCGCGTGCGATATGACAGAGCTTTAAATGAAGGTTCAGTTAAAACCGTCTTTTAAGGTCTCTTCGCGCGTGCCCAGAGATAATTTAAGACGGTTTTTGGTAAAACTGCCTTTTATAGGCCGTGTTTTTTGATATTTTTTTCCATAAGTGTTAGTCCTCGCTCATCTTCAACGATTTCTTCATGGTATCAGGAGCAGAAGATCCAAACCTGTGAGAATTCTGAATTCTTATGGCGTCCAACACGGCTTCGAGCGAAGGAGAAGACGACATCAACGAAGAGGAGGAAGAATCTTCTGAATCGGAGGAAGATCCAGTTATGAAACGGAAAAATAAGAGGAGAACACACTCAGATCCGCTAATCGTATCAAATTCTGAGGCTCCTGGCGTCCAACTTACTGCAACCAAGTTTGATGGCAAGAGCGGTTTCCAAAATTGGAATAAGAAGGTAGAAATTTGCCTTCTAGCTAAAAACAAAATTAAACTGGTTGACGGTACCTTGAGGCAATCAAAGGTGGCGAAGAATCGTCGAGACGATTGGGACCGTTGTGACGGGTTGATTAGGTCTTGGATCCTAGCTTCTCTCAAAACTTCCATAGCCGATAGTGTTGTTTCATGTGCCACTTCATACAACATGTGAAAACGTCTTTCAAAGAGATTTGCTCAAGTGGATGGTACAAGACTTTTCAAACTAAAGCAAGAATTATCCAGACTCAAACAAGGTAACATGTCTGTTACTGAGTACTTTACCAAATTGACATCTCTGTGGGATGATATTGCTGGCGTAGAAAATGTTGTTCCTGCTGTTGTGGTTACTGTGAGAAGATAGCCAAACAGATAGAAAACCAAAAATTATTTGAATTCCTCATGGGCCTCCTAGAAGAGTTTGTAAATGTAAGGGGGAATCCTCATGAAGAAGCCTCTCCCTAGCCTCGATTCGGCGTATTCCCTTATTCTTCAGGATGAGCGTCAAAGAACCTCTGTGAAAAATGCAAGTGAAGGAGCCGAAACTTCTTTTGCCGGAAACGCCAACAAATTCGATGTGGGCCGCAACAATAAAGGGAATAATCGTCACGAGAAGGATACTACTAATGGTAAGAAAAGTGCGAATATCTGCGGGCACTGTGGTAAAATAGGCCATTTGAAGAGTGAGTGCTTTGAGTTGCGCGGATACCTGGAATGGTGGAAAGGACCGCAAAATTCAATCCCGGCTAACGCTGTTGAACAGAAAGTCGAAGGCATGAATAATTTTTCAGGCCTGAATGATAGGTTGAATCGATTGTGTGATTTCTTTGAGCAAACAGGTCGAACCACAGAAAAGGGTGCGATGAGCAGCAATTCCTCAAACAACAAGGGCAAATCGATTTTTGCAGGTACTGCTTACATAAATTATAATGCTACATGTCTTAACAGTGTTAATCACTGTTGGTTGCTTGATTCTGGCGCTAGTGATCATCTCATGGGAGATGAAACATTGTTAATCGACAAACGAAAATTATCTGATGCTCACTATGTGACTATGCCTAATGGTAATGTTGAGATGATTAGTACTGTAGGCACTGTTCGTCTGACCAAGAACTTCAAATTGGAGAACGTTCTTCACGTCCCAAGTTTCCGTCTTTCTTTAATTTCTGTGAGTAGGCTGGCCCAACAGGTAAACTGTACGGTTTCCTTTGACACTGATGTCGTTTATCTATAGGCCCATATCTGGAAGAACGGGTAGAGAATCGGACATCACGACGCTAAGGTCTACATTCATGACATTGGACTGTTTTTCAATGCTTTTAATACTTGTAACGATGTTTTGAGTGATACTTTGGACTATTGTAATAATTCCTGTACCGTGTTTGGTAATACTTGTAATACCAAATTGCTTTTTTGGCATAGAAAAAAGGGGCATCCCTCCATTAATAAGATGATTAGGATGGGGTTGATAGAAAAACATGATGTTCCTAATAATTTCGTTTATGACGTTTGTTTTAGGGCTAAAGGTCATAGACTTTCTTATCCTAGTTCTCATCTTAAGTCCAAATATTGTTTTGACCTTATTCATATCGACACTTGGGGACCTTGTTCCACCACTAATTACGATGGCTATCGTTATTTCTTAACCATCATGGATGATGCAAGTAGATGTACATGGGTCATCCTCATGAAATCCAAATCCGAAGCGTCACAACATATTGAAAATTTTATTCATATGGCGGAAAGACAATTTGGTAAACTCGTGAAGATCGTCCGCTCCGATAATGCATATGAGCTAGGTTCTTCTAGAGCTCTTCAATATTTCTTCTGCACTAAAGGCATTCTTCACCAAACCACATGTGTTCACACTCCGCAACAAAACGGAGTTGCGGAGAGAAAACATCGCCATCTTCTTGAAACGGCTCGTGCCTTATTTTTCCAATCGGTGTAACACCCCCGAATGACCAAACAACAGTCTGAACAATGCGCCAAACGATATTACAATAAGTCTAAGCAGCGGATTCACAACTCCAACCGGGTGTCACAGACGCCAACCACCCACGTGGTTGACACAACAACACTATCAACACCAAGCTACGGTCTGAATGACTGGAATTTAAACCTTCACCAGATCCAAGTACAAACAGGAAATACAAACCAAGTACCGAGAGTCTACATCATAAGTTCTTAATTAAACAACACAAACCGAAACGTACATCCAGGGTCTAGTGTTACATAGTCACAACCCATACATTAAAACATACTAATTAAAAGTCTTGCCCAGATAGACTACCCCCATGATAGTCCTTCACCTACACTCTGACACGTTCCAGCTGATCACCTGTAAAAATAAAGGACTCAGCAAAACTATGCTGAGTATGAATATGTGTAGCCCGTATGTTGTCGGGCTACACGACTACTTGGTCGAATATTATTAAGTCAAATTACATGCTATAATAAAGCAGTAAAGCACACCACAACACATCATAATATCATACACACTTCAAGGTAGCAAAGCATTAGAAACAAGCAATCAAGCATAACATGCTCGCATCATAGCAACATCAAACACGTAACCAATCACAACAAGCTGCTAGTATAGCAACAACAATCATGTAACTAATAAAACGTGTGCATAGGTATTTATACCAAAGATCCTCGCTATGGGATCGTGCGAGCGTTGTGTGTCTTCATTCATTTTCTCTTGTTCCCATAAAGTGTATTCTCTTTCTCTCCTCTTGCACCAGGTCTGGGGATATAGTTAGGTCCCGTGACCATATCATGTAGGTGCCAATCTTTCCTTGATTCTCTAAGGTTTATTTGTGAATTTTCTTGTCACCACGTATTGAAGAGCGTCTTCTCCATAGCTAATCCTCCATCCCCGGCGTCATGCGTCGAGAAAGCGGGGTCACCTCAATACCCTAGGATGGGTTCCACCAACTGGTATTTTACTATTCATTATCGTTATAAGTTCGACACCATAGTGGGTGTCGTTAGAAGTCCTCTATAATTTAAGAGGAGTGTTCCCTTTATATAGTTCCTTGTTTTGTTTACGTACTTCGTTGTGTTTCATCTCAAGGTTTCATCAACGTGAAGGGACTACACTACTGTGTGCGCGCAAGTAATATGCAGCAATGATATATATAACGAGCATATAAACAAGTCACAACAAGTAATCCAATTTCATGCTTTAGTCTTATGGTCATTGTCAAACAAGGCACACAGCACACAAGCCGTGTAACACGGCAACATACGGACCACACATATCCATACCTGGATTAGAAGCTGGTGTTGTCTCACACACGGGTTCCTGGTTAGCGTTCGTTACGACCCTAACGTTGATTAAAAATAACGTGTCAGTTCCTGATTTCATGTGACGACACTTTTCTAGTTTATCTCATTTAGACCGGGTGTTATTCCCTAGGTGAACCTTTGATTGTTCAACGTATATAACCCTTAGAAATTTTCCCAAGTAATAACCTTAGGTTTATCTTACCCCTAGGGCATTTACATCGACGTTTCACACGTTAACTAAGTTCTAACTAACGTTTTAGAGTATTTTGGGCACTAACATGTAATAAGTTTATCTAAGATGGGTTTTTTTTATTTGCCGAAGAGGTATTCCTACCTTAGCTAAATAGCTATGTTTCAAGTTCATTATTAACACCATAACACTCCTCAAATATTCCTGAAACTCACTCTTACTGAAACTTAAAGGTTTCAAAAACTGAAATAAAGTTCGTGTATACAACCTTATCTTATCACACTTTTAATGTATCTAACCGGGTCTAAACTTCACAAGATGTTCCATAAGTTTAGTTAATTGTATTAGGATGGTTTTGGATTTATTATCAATATAACATCACACCCATAACACCCATGTAAACCAGCTGTACAGGAGTTACAACTTTACCGAAACTGAAACAACATCCCTGTGTAACTTCCATTTAATCTTGTTGTTTAAGGTATTAAACTGTTTCCTAATTTCTCCCAACTTGTTTACTCTTTTAAGCAGATGCATTAGTAGGGTTTTAAGCTCATTCCCAGATCAAACCAGCACCCTTCATATTTCTGAAATCTAACTATACAGGAACATCACACTAATGGAAATCTGAAACAACATCAGTACATTACCCTTTCATTCCTTCCTTTTTGTTCATTAATCAGTTCCTAACTCCACTCAATTTTATTTACAGTTACACCTAGGTGCATTAGCTAGGTCTTGAGTTCATTATCAAGCCCATACAGCACTCCTATCATAGTTGTGCAGAGCCCACAAGTTTCTAGAAAAACTAAAACATCAATTTGTGCATACTTCCATTTTAACTTCTATTTTAATGCATTAAATTGATTTCTAATTTCTCCCAAAGTGTTTACACTCTTAGGTAGATATATTAGCAATATTTTGATCTTTAAAAACAACCCAAATAAACACTCATATAGCACCTGTACTTATTCATACAGAGGTGACATACTAATGAAAATCTGGAAACCAGAATTGATGCATTCCTTTTTCTTCTTCTTCTGTCAGGTTGTGACCTGACCTCTAATTCATCCCTAAGGTGCTTATATCATACTTAAGTTTATTAGTTCAGTTTTGGGTTCATTTACCACTCAATACCACCCCTATACACCTTCTGCACATGATTGTACAGAAACATAAGTCTTCAGAAGAAAACTGAAATCAGAAATCTGTTATCCTTTCCTCTAACTCTTTCTTTTCTGTTCACGAATTGAATTTCCAGTTTCCCCTAGATTGTCTAGACACTTGGTTAAGTAACTTAGTGTAGCTTTATTCATTAAAACAACCAAGTACCAAGGACTACACTCCTGAAGGTCTTCTACACCGAACCTGAAACGAAACTGGAAACTGAAACTGAATATTCTTGTCTTCGTTTTCTTTTAGTGTAACAATTTGTCTCCCAACTTCTCCCTCATTGATAGTTCATGTAGTTAAGTGTTCTATCACCGGTTTAAATCTCGACCAACTTGTGAATCTTACAGGATCCTTCTTATACTAAAATACGAAAATTCTAGAAATGAAATAGAACTGAAACTCTGAAACACAAACCTGATATTCTGATATATTCTATTTCTGGTCTGTGTTCCCGTTTTGGTTTTCAATTCCTCCCAAGGCTCTTATTTACTTAGTTAAGTGTTTATCATAGCTTTACTCTCAAACACAGTCCCAAGGCAACATATTAAACTACTGAAACAACCTAGTACTCAGGGAAAGAAGCTGAAACCTGAGCATGTAACCAGTCACTTCTCTTTTAACTTATTAAATTGATTCCCTATCTTTCCCAGGTATTTTACAATTCTAATTAAGTGCATCAGTTCGGTCTTAAGCTCCTTAACACACCAGCCCAACCCCATCACATTTCTGTGATTCAGTTACACAGAACTCCAGTTACAGAATACAAAGCTGGAACACACAACCCTGCATTTTCACTTCAGTAACTTCAGTTTTAATTCACCTAACTGACTACTAACTCTCAAGTGACTACACCAACTTAGGTGAGTGTATTAGCCATGATTTAGGACCATTAGTAAACCTCCCTAACCTGTTAATCGATTATGTAACTCAATTGTACAGAACTAGAAACCTGAAAACACTAACACCAAATCTGAACTCTCCATTCTATTTTCTTTTTTTTATCGATGAGTTGACTTATAATTCTTTTCCAAAATGTTTACCCTACTAATTCAGTGTTCCCTCAAGGTTTTAGCTTCCTCAAAGTTTCACAACAATATTGTCTAACCCTCTTAGAGATCAATATGCAGAAACCGAGATTGCAAGAACTGAAAGGAAAAGAACTGAAACGGTTGCATTTCCTTTCTATCTTTTTTTGTCCACGAATTGGGTTTCTGTTTTTTTTTCCAGGTGAATACAACTCAGTAAGGTGTGTTTACAAGTTCTTTAACTCAACATCAGACTCAAGGTCTCCTAGACAAATTCCCCGAGAACTCTTTACACAGATCACAACTCTGTGAAAACTGTGACAAGACCTTACATAGTTTTGTTTTCTGTTGCTTTACTGAAACGACTCAATACCAGATTTCTTAGCTAATTTATACTGAGTCTTCTGGGCTTTTAACAATTCCTTATCCGTGACTCTTAGCTCCTAGTTGCTTGCTGTTTAGACTCCTCAGATAACCAATGCATCACCCACAAAATTAAGTGTAAGCTACTGGCTCACATTATAGTTTTAAAACTTGACAGAACTCTTTTGGTCATGTACAGGTTTAGGAGTTTACCTTGGATTGCAGTCCAGACCAAGGCGCTGCTGTGTTATCGAGGGATTTCTTGCCTGATTATTTTGGGAGAGGAGCAGCAGTTATGTAAGGCCAGAAGACAAGGGAACTTCAGTCACAGAAGTCATGTTTGGAACTAACACTCTCGAATACGGAGAACTGAACAACCATATTTTTTTTTTTCTTTTTCTTCTGGTTCATGGTTTACCTATTAGGAGTTCTTGGAGGAAGTTTGTTTCAGGATCTCCAGAGTTCCACCCGTGGTTAGCATGCAGCGTTCTTGCAAGGCAGAATACAGGAGTTTGAGCAGGGAGTTATGATCAGTACTTGAACAGAGGGGGTATTTGGTCATAATTTACCTGGAACTGATATTCATACCGGTATGCTGCTGGTCTTTATCAGTTTGTTTTGAAGAAGATGCAACAGGTTGCCACAGACTCCTGCTATACTGGAGGGTGAAGTTGTATGCGGGTTATACAAGGCCAAAGATGAGATTAGAAAGCCCCAATCCTACAATCCTCGGGCATAAAATCAGAAGGGAATGATAAAGATTAAATGGCCGATTTTTACCTTGCTAGAATCAGAGGGAGTTGAGATGTTGTTTGCGCCAGAGAACGGGAGAAAGTAACGGCTTCAGCGCATGCAAGATCGGTTAACATATGGGCAGAGTTAAGAAGCTGGTGCAGGCCACTACCTAGGCGTTAGTGTTGGCGCAACAAGCTAAGCAGCTGGGGTAGCGTGAAAGGGACTGGGTGGGTGTTTACCAAGGCATGCAGCATTCAGTTGTCTGGTTACATAGTTGTTAATTAACGCATGACGTCAGATAATATGGGTGAGAATAAGTGTCTAACATGTGAGGTAGTGTTACTCATTTCCAATGGCATGTACGGGAGTTAGGGGATTCAGATTCTGATGCAAGTAATGGGGGTTCCCGCGTATGACTTGAGCAACAGAAACCGGTAATGCACTTCTATGCTCTAGATTAATTCATGATTGGTTTACTCAGTCATGGGAGAGTATGATAGCTGAGTTACTAAGTTGACCAGGTTGGGAGGCTGCCCCAAGGTTATGGCCGCATCACCTGCTATCATACGGGCCATCTTGGTCTTGTTTGTTGTTATTTTTTTTGTTTGTTTGATTACCTATACTTGGGTATATTATGACTAGGTAGTAACATGTTCATATTGAGGAGTACCAAGCGGATGGTGTGTCTAGTTTAACATTACCCGGTTGCACTATATTTATTGTTAGAGTTTATTTGCGCTTGGTGTTTTAGGAATCCATGTTAACTAGTTGTACACTAATGGTATAAGCCATGTGTTACATGTCTCTCTTATAGCCTTCTTAGTGTTAGTTCTTGATTGATTTGTTCTTGTAGTTTAATTATTTAGCATAGGGTCACCTTAGACATTACACGTTATAAGCATGTATAACATTGAATTATGTACTATACTTGTAACAATATTGTTATTAGTTCTAAGTATGTTCCTAATATATTAGCTAATGCACGACTTATTGAGACTTCGTAACATACTTTCGCCTTAACAACAGATTTACATCATCACTTTAGGTGGTGACATGTTGTTGCATTTTCGGGCATATATATGTCCGTTCTTAATTCATTTATTCACGCATTATCACCAGTCCCGAATTATGTGACACGTTATTCTCCGATAATCATCACGCGTTTATGATTTTATGTGTTTATCAGTTTAGGGGTGCTTCAACTTACCCCCTTAAAAGGGACTTCGTCCCGAAGTCTTACTTCCCTAACCGATGTTTTCCGTTCTCGTTACCCTCTGGGATCAAGTCCCGTATATTATAATTCTCAGTGCTTATAAACACCATGCCACCTTAGTGGCTCCACAAAAGTTCTCCTAATAGACCAGGGTATCAGCAATGTACAAATAACAAGCTGAGGTGTAACGAACAATACTCAACATTCATTCATAACAGAGTGCACATGCACGCACATAACAATCTCATACACACAGACCTACCAACCAAACGTGTGGTTGTAGGAATACACATTGTGAAAGGATCATGTCCCGCAAATTCCACAGTTTTATTTCACCATTTGTGCTTATAAGCACCTCGCCACATCTGTGGCTTCTCAATAATATTTCGATGTACCAGTAATATTCATCTATTGTACTTCATAATAATCAAGAGGACAAGTCATTCATTCATAACCACAGTGCATCCAAAACAATTCGAACACAGTTCACACACATAACAACCAAACATAACTCATCAAACGAGCAACAACATAGCAAAACGAAAACACGCCTACCCCCCTAAAAATGGATTACGCCCATGTAATCCTTTTGTATCATATTAGAACCTTGGATAGAGATGTTTAATCCTCATGGGAATTCCAGCTTCTATGCAATTTTCCCTTATTAATGGCTTAGTTTATGTCACAAGGATTCTTATCGGTATCCATACCGATCTATAACGGATTCAGGTTTAACCCCTCTGGGTCTAAAGTATTGGCCGATATGTCACTTGTTATTCAACCGGACAATGGGAGATACGGTCCACCAGCTTCTGCTGTGCGACTCTGATAACCTTCGGCTTTCCAATGTGGCGCAGGGCTCAATGGTATCCTTATAGTAGTAGTAAAGTTCTCCTGACTGACAAGGGGTATTTTAGTTTATATGGGTTGTAATATGTCTATTCATTTCCTTTGGAGGTTGGATATTCATGATTTTGGTTCGCTTTTAAGCGTCTGAATTGTTGTTTCTGGCTGACCCCTTTGGGCTTTAATAATTTAGTTCTTAGTATTTGAATGTTACCGACGTGTTGTTGTTACCACGATTTGTTTAGTTTATATTACCGCTCATATTCATGTGTAGCTAGCTAGTTTACTCTCCTAGCATTACTACCTTCTTTATCTCTTAATGTGTACATTCAATTCAGATGTTTTTCGTCTCTAAGTAATCTTTATTCTTCAGCCCAATATGGCCTTGACACTGCAGGTTGATTTCAATTAGTTTCAGTAAAAGGTTGCCAAACTATATGTTAGAAGTTTCTGAGGTTGTAACCTCTAAGTTTCGGATCATGTATCAATGTATTCTACCCACTCGTATCATCTACATTGATATCGCATCCTTCGTACTTTTCTACTCCTGACTAATGAAATCTCCCACCTATTTGTAGTTCATGTGTCCACTTGTAGGAGTTTCGAGAGTTATCCAACCCTTACATGGTCAGCGTAAGTGTTGAACTATCCTTGCACCCCACATTGTGCTCAGTATCACTTGACCTGACCAGGGTTAAGTTCAACTTGCACGTCCAACAACAATCAACCAATTTAATTATTACCCTCCATGCTTCTAGTCATCTGGCCATCAATTCTTGAATTAATCCTTTAAATTTTCCAACTATGTATACATCTAAATGGGTACATGTATACATTCGCTCATTCTTGTATCCATAATATAAGTATACCTATATGTTATAAGTTCCAAGGTTGTATGTATTACAATACCCCCTTTTGTCTTATATATATATATATGATTGTTTCCATAAATTTAATGGTATATTGGTACATACTTTCGTATCCTCCTGATATTATGAGTTCGTTTCATTCCCAGTTACCATATTATTGAGTGGACTTGTTCAGTCATCCTCTCTGAGCCTAGTATGGATATAGGTGATCCATCCGCACCAATTATAGATATATTGGATGTAGGTGATCCACTCACCATATTTATAGATATAGTGATGGATTGGGTGATCCATCCGCACCGTATTTGGAGATATAGTATGGATATAGGTGATCCATCCGCACCGTATTCATAGATATAGTATGGATATAGGTGATCCATCCGCACCGTATTCATAGATATGGTATGGATATAGGTGATCCATCCGCACCGTATTTATAGATATGGATATAGGTGATCCATCCGCACCGTATTTATAGATATAGTATGGATATAGGTGATCCATCCGCACCGTATTTATAGATATAGTATGGATATATGTTGATCCATCCGCACCGTATTTATAGATATGGATATAGGTGATCCATCCGCACCGTATTTAATGTCTCTCCATAAGATTAAGTTCTCTTAATTTCCTTGCCTAAGTTCAACCCTAGGTGTTATAGTGAATAATTTGTCAAGTGTATACAAGCCTTTTAGGTCTTAGTGTATGCCTAGAATTTATCTAGGACATCGCATGTTCGAATATGTTTGTATTGGAGGACCGTATTGCCGTTACTTAGGATAATAAGGTCCACATCATTGTCCTTTTATCAGTGATGTTTTCTTATCTCTACTTATATCTTAATCCAAGATTTATATTCGGTAATTGCCTTTTTTTTTGTCATGGTTGTTATACTAAATAGGAGAAATTAAATTATGCGATATTGTATAATTGATTTGAATCATGAGGTTGAAAATTGCTTGGCTAAGTAATATTAACCTTGACAAACATTTGAAGTAAGAAGATGTATATATATTACTTCTATATATACGATTGGTATTTAAATTGGATATAATACGTGTATAAGTAAGAACATTCACATAAAACAAATGTGATAATAATGACTAAATGAACTTACAAAATAATGAGTATAATGAATAAACTTTAAAAGTTTATTATGGTATTATACAAATGTTACATGATATTAAGATAGGAATCTTAATATAAGTTTGTATAATATATTACAAACTAGTAAAGAATAATCACCGTACATAAAATAATGAAATGTAACTTTTAATGAAAGGAGTTTTATAATTCATGTATATTGTGTATTGTATAGAGGCGTGACTAATATATGTAGGAAATGCGTATAAAATATGGTTGAGAACCATATAATATTTAATGATGGGTGTTATAAATGAATAAAGTTGATAAACTGTAAATTATACAATCAAGAGTAGCATATTGCAAAGTATATGAATTATATAATACCATGTATTATGATGAATGTTGTAAACTAAAGTACTTGGATAAACTAGTCAAGTCAACATGCTTGACTAAGTCAACTAATTTGACCAAGAGGTCAAGTTGACCAACTTATACCTAGAATGGGAGTTTGAGAAATAATATTGTCACAATACATGCAACTATATATTATATGATTAAATCAAATAAAACTACATATATAAATATATATATATATATATGTAAACCGAGAATATATGTATATACATAAGTATATACAATATGGTTTTAATGTCATGAAATGATAAATGACAAGTGTTATGACATTAGTATAAATATATATATACTATAAGTCATACAGTGTAAATTAAAGTATAGTTTATTAAAATGAATAATGTGATATGTAATATATGGTACAATACCAAATGGTTAAATAATACTATCATATAAAGTTAGTGCATGATCATTAAATGCTATGCGAAATAACGTTGCATGTGTGGTCATTTCCTTCATAACCCTAGTTAATGATATACACATGATCCAAAGGGTTATCTTTTTTTTTTAACGTTGAATTCCACAGTTACCCGTTGCATTGCTTGCGGGTGTTTTAACAGTTCTCTTTCGTAATTTGTTCCTCCATGATTGGAACTTAATTCTCTATTGTACACAAATCCTTTTTATTTGGTCTCCTTGAACAAAATATTCGATAGATGTTTGAACATAGTGGCGAATTCACTGCCATTATTCTTATCTGTTTGCTTTGTGTTGGGGTGGGTAACCAGTGCCTCATGGTAATGATTATTTACAAGGTTCGAGAGTTCTTTTTATGATCCCTATACCAATGTGTTTTTTCAGGGAACTGCAATTATTGTCTAAGAAAATTCGTTATGTTAGAGAATAAAGAGAAACGTGAGAGGGAGCAGGGAATTTATTGAATTCCGTAATATTATACTTTAGTGTGTAAAATTGTGTCATGCTTCATTAAGCATTATAGATTGTACAAATTTTATGGTGTAATTTCGTCTCGAACTATATCCTCTTATTTCATGGTTTTACGAGGGGTTTACCAAAATTAATCTCTCGAGGGTACGAATTGAAGAATTTATCTCCATCCCATCCTTGGCTTAATTAATTTCTTACGTAAGCTTTATTTATTTTCTAAATTTTAGGGTGTTTCGCCCTCTTCGCTTGTAAGGTAGGGTCCTGTCAACTGCTAAGCATGTCGACCCAAGTTGCCTCTAAAATTGGTCCCTCAATGGGTATTATTCTTTTGGCGACGTCTTTGAACTTCACGCTCTAGTCAGAACTTCGAGTCTGGGGCTATTATATAGTATAGTTTTTTTTGTGGTACTAGTAACCTACCAGATTTCATGCATGGTCATACAACTTGGCACACAAAGATTTGATCATGCTTTACAGTCATTTGAGGTTTTAGGTTTTACCTGTAGCTGAAGGGGTGTCTGGTCCTTCGGTGCGGTCCATGATGTTTAAGGCCGCCTCCCCTGGCCTCGGAGTAGATGCCTTCTGGGGGTCTCGGGATCCCGCTCCCTGGTCACCTCTCGCACCATAACTGGGCTTATAGCTCTTGCTCTCGGGATTTGCGAAGCACTCAAAGGCCATGTGCCTGCGCTTCTCGCAGTGAAAGCACTGTACCGGTTCGCCCTGGCAATTAACTTCGGGGTGGTTCTTCGAGCATCGCCTGCAGTTAAAGCGGCGCTCGGTCTTTTTGCTTGGGCCGGCTCCAGACCCCTTGGATGGGCAGGAGTGTAGCGGCTTAGCCTCAATAGCCGGGTGGCCTAGCTGAAGTGTCTCTGTAGGCCTGCTCCCATGGTGTTTCGCCCGCCTCCTGCTCGGGTAGTACTTCTTCTTCCTGCCCGCACTCTTCCGTTTACGGTCCTCTGAGTCACCACCTTTCGCCATCCTTTTCTTGGCGAATTCCTTGTCTCGCATCTGGACGGTGATCTCGACCTGGAACGCTGCATGATAGTAGTCCTGGGTCGTGGCATCACGGCCTCGTCCTTGACCTCGTCGCCCAGACATCAAAGAATGTCGTTCGTTAGTTTAGAACATACACAAGAATCTTACTGCAAGTTGTTATTGCCCTTGCTAGCGGTCTAACTGGTAAAATCGTGCCTCACATTGCTAACCCTTAACCCTGTTTCCCAAATTCAGGTTTTCCTATACTCGGTACTTCTCTCTTCCAGTCATCAGAGCGTAACTACACTCTGATACCACTTTCTGTAACACCCCCGATTGACCAAACAGCAGTCTGAACAATGCGCCAAACGATATTACAATAAGTCTAAGCAGCAGATTCACAACTCCAACCGGGTGTCACAGACGCCAACCACCCACGTGGTTGACACAACAACACTATCAACACCAAGCTACGGTCTGAATGACTGGAATTTAAACCTTCACCAGATCCAAGTACAAACAGGAAATACAAACCAAGTACCGAGAGTCTACATCATAAGTTCTTAATTAAACAACAAAAACCGAAACGTACATCCAGGGTCTAGTGTTACATAGTCACAACCCATACATTAAAACATACTAATTAAAAGTCTTGCCCAGATAGACTACCCCCATGATAGTCCTTCACCTACACTCCGACACACATTCCAGCTAATCACCTGTAAAAATAAAGGACTCAGCAAAACTATGCTGAGTATGAATATGTGTAGTCCGTATGTTGCCGGGCTACACGACTACTTGGTCGAATATTATTAAGTCAAATTACATGCTATAATAAAGCAGTAAAGCACACCACAACACATCATAATATCATACACACTTCAAGGTAGTAAAGCATTAGAACAAGCAATCAAGCATAACATGCTCGCATCATAGCAACATCAAACACGCAACCAATCACAACAAGTTGCTAGTATAGCAACAACAATCATGTAACTAATAAAACGTGTGCATAGGTATTTTATACCAAAGATCCTCGCTATGGGATCGTGCGAGCGTTGTGTGTCTTCATTCATTTTCTCTTGTTCCCATAAAGTGTATTCTCTTTCTCTCCTCTTGCACCCGGTCTGGGGATATAGTTAGGTCCCGTGACCATATCATGTAGGTGCCAATCTTTCCTTGATTCTCTAAGGTTTATATGTGAATTCTCTTGTCACCACGTATTGAAGAGCATCTTCTCCATAGCTAATCCTCCATCCCCGGGCATGCGTCGAGAAAGCGGGGTCACCTCAATACCCAGGATGGGTTCCACCAACTGGTATTTTACTATTCATTATCGTTATAAGTTCGACACCATAGTGGGTGTCGTTTGAAGTCCTCTATAATTTAAGAGGAGTGTTCCCTTTATATAGTTCCTTGTTTTGTTTACGTTCTTCGTTGTGTTTCATCTCAAGGTTTCATCAACGCGAAGGGACTACACTACTGTGTGCGCGCAAGTAATATGCAACAATGATATATATATAACGAGCATATAAACAAGTCACAACAAGAAATCCAATTTCATGCTTTAGTCTTATGGTCATTGTCAAACAAGGCACACAGCACACAAGCCGTGTAACACGGCAACATACGGACCACACATATCCATACCTGGATTAGAAGCTGGTGTTGTCTCACACACGGGTTCCTGGTTGGCGTTCGTTATGACCCTAACGTTGATTAAAAATAACGTGTCAGTTCCTGATTTCATGTGACGACACTTTTCTAGTTTATCTCATTTAGACCGGGTGTTATTCCCGAGGTGAACCTTTGATTGTTCAACGTATATTAACCCTTAGAAATTTTCCCAAGTAATAACCTTAGGTTTATCTTACCCCTAGGGCATTTACATCGACGTTTCACACGTTAACTAAGTTCTAACTAACGTTTTAGAGTATTTTGGGCACTAACATGTAACAAGTTTATCTAAGACGGTTTTTTTATTTGCCGAAGAGGTATTCCTACCTTAGCTAAATAGCTATGTTTAAAGTTCATTATTAACACCATAACACTCCTCAAATATCCTGCAACTCACTCTTACTGAAACTTTAAGGTTTCAAAACTGAAATAAAGTTCGTGTATACAACCTTATCTTATCACACTTTTTAATGTATCTAACCGGGTCTAAACTTCACAAGATGTTCCATAAGTTTAGTTAATTATATTAGGAGGGTTTTGGATTCATTATAATATAACATCACACCCATAACACCCATGTAAACCAGCTGTACAAGAGTTACAACTTTACCGAAACTGAAACAACATCCCTGTGTAACTTCCATTTAATCTTGCTGTTTAAGGTATTAAACTGTTTCCTAATTTCTCCCAACTTGTTTACTCTTTTAAGCAGATGCGTTAATAGGGTTTTAAGCTCATTCCCAGATCAAACCAGCACCCTTCATATTTCTGAAATCTAACTATACAGGAACAACACACTAATGGAAATCTGAAACAACATCAGTACATTACCCTTTCATTCCTTCCTTTTTGTTCATTAATCAGCTCCTAAATCCACTCAATTTTATTTACAGTTCCACCTAGGTGCATTAGCTAGGTCTTGAGTTCATTATCAAGCCCATACAGCACTCCTACCACAGTTGTGCAGAGCCCACAAGTTTCTAGAAAAACTGAAACATCAATTTGTGCATACTTCCATTTTAACTTCTATTTTAATGCATTAAATTGATTTATAATTTCTCCCAAAGTGTTTACACTCTTAGGTAGATATATTAGCAATATTTTGATCTTTAAAACAACCCAAATAAACACTCATATAGCACCTGTACTTATTCATACAGAGGTGACATACTAATGAAAATCTGGAAACCAGAATTGATGCATTCCTTTTTCTTCTTCTTCTGTCAGGTTGTTACCTGACCTCTAATTCATCCCTAAGGTGCTTATATCATACTTCAGTGTATTAGTTCAGTTTTGGGCTCATTTACCACTCATACCACCCCTATACACCTTCTGCACATGATTTTTACAGAAACATAAGTCTTCAGAAGAAAACTGAAAACTGAAATCAGAAATATGTTATTTTTTCCTCTAACTCTTTCTTTTCTGGTACACGAATTGAATTCCCAGTTCCCCTAGATTGTCTAGACACTTGGTTAAGTAACTTAGTGTAGCTTTATTCATTAAAACAACCCAAGTACCCAAGGACTACACTCCTGAAGGTCTCTCAACACCGAACCTGAAACGAAACTGGAAACTGAAACTGAATATTCTTGTCTTCGTTTTCTTTCTGTGTAACAATTTGTCTCCCAACTTCTCCCTCATTGATAGTTCGTGTAGTTAAGTGTTCTATCACCGGTTTAAATCTCGACCAACTTGTGAATCTTACATGATCCTTCTTATACTAAATACAAATTCTAGAACTGAAATAGAACTGAAACTCTGAAACGCAAACCTGATATTCTGATATATTCTATTTCTGGTCTGTGTTCCCGTTTGGTTTTCAATTCCTCCCAAGGCTCTTATTTACTTAGTTAAGTGTTTATCATAGCTTTACTCTCAAACACAGTCCCAAGGCAACATTATTAAACTACTGAAACAACCTAGTACTCAGGGGAAAGAAGCTGAAACCTGAGCATGTAACCAGTCACTTCTCTTTTAACTTATTAAATTGATTCCCTATCTTTCCCAGGTATTTTACAATTCTAATTAAGTGCATCAGTTGGGTCTTAAGCTCCTTAACACACCAGCCCAACCCCCACCCCCATCACATTTCTGTGATTCAGTTACACAGAACTCCAGTTACAGAATACAAAGCTGGAACACACAACCCTGCATTTTCACTTCAGTAACTTCAGTTTTAATTCACTTAAATGACTACTAACTCTCAAGTGACTACACCAACTTAGGTGAGTGTATTAGCCCTGATTTAGGACCGTTAGTAAACCTCCCCGACCTGTTAATCGATTCTGTAACTCAATTGTACAAAACTAGAAACCTGAAAACACTAACACCAAATCTGAACTCTCCATTCTATTTCTTTTTTTTATCCATGAGTTGACTTATAATTCTTTTCCCAAAATGTTTACCCAACTAATTCAGTGTTCCCTCAAGGTTTTAGATTCCTCAAAGTTTCACAACAATATTGTTTAACCCTCTTAGAGATCAATATGCAGAAACCGAGATTGCAAGAACTGAAAGGAAAAGAACTGAAACTGTTGCATTCCCTTTCTATCTTTTTTTTGTCCACGAATTGGGTTTCTATTTTTTTCCAAGTGAATACAACTCAGTAAGATGTGTTTACAAGTTCTTTAACTCAACATCAGACTCAAGGTCTCCTAGACAAATTCCCCGAAACTCTTTACACAGATCACAAATCTGTGAAAACTGTGACAAGACCTTACATAGTTTTGTTTTCTGTTGCTTTACTGAAACGACTCAATACCAAATTTCTTAGCTAATTTATACTGAGTCTTCTGGGCTTAACAATTCCCTATCCGTGACTCTTAGCTCCTAGTTGCTTGCTGTTTAGACTCCTCAGATAACCAATGCATCACCCACAAAATTAAGTGTAAGCTACTGGCTCACATTATAGTTTTAAAACTTGACAGAACTCTTTTGGTCATGTACAGGTTTAGGAGTTTACCTTGGATTGCAGTCCAGACCAAGGCGCTGCTGTGTTATCGAGGGATTTCTTGCTTGATTATTTTTGGGAGAGGAGCAGCATGTTATGTAAGGCCAGAAAGACAAGGGAACTTCAGTCACAAAAGTCATGTTTGGAACAGACACTCTCGAATACAGAGAACTGAACAACCAGATTTTCTTTTCTTTTCTTTTTCTTCTGGTTCATGGCTTACCTATTAGGAGTTCTTAGAGGAAGTATGTTTCAGGATCTCCAGAGTTCCACCCGTGGTTAGCATGCAGCGTTCTTGCAAGGCAGAATACAGGAGTTTGAGCAGGGAGTTATGATCAGTACTTGAACAGAGGGGGTATTTGCTCATAATTTACCTGGAACTCATATTCACACCGGTATGCTGCTGGTCTTTATCAGTTTTTTTTTTTTTGGAAGAAGATGCAACAGGTTGCCACGACTTCCTGCTATACTGGAGGGTGAAGTTGTATGCGGGTTATACAAGGCCAAAGAAGAGATTAGAAAGCCCCAATCCTACAATCCTCGGGCATAAAAACATAAGGGAATGAGAAAGATTAAACGGCCGATTTTTACCTTGCTAGAATCAGAGGGAGTTGAGATGTTGTTTGCGCCAGAGAACGGGAGAAAGTAACGGCTTCAGCGCATGCAAGATCGGTTAACATATGGGCAGAGTTAAGAAGCTGGTGCAGGCCACTACCTAGGCGTTAGTGTTGGCGCAACAAGCTAAGCAGCTAGGGCAGCGTGAAAGGGACTGGGTGGGTGTTTACCAAGGCATGCAACATTCAGTTGTCTGGTTACATAGTTGTTAATTAGCGCATGGCGTCAGATAATATGGGTGAGAATAAGTGTCTAGCATGTGAGGTAGTGTTACTCATTTCCAATGGCATGTACGGGAGTTAGGGAATTCAGATTCTGATGCAAGTAATGGGGGTTCCTGCGTATGACTTGAGCAGCAGAAACCGGTAATGCACTTCTCTACTCTAGATTTATTCATGATTGGTTTACTCAGTCATGGGAGAGTATGATAGCTGAGTTACTAAGTTGACCAGTTGAGAGGCTGCCCCCAAGGTTATGACCGCATCACCTGCTATCATACGGGCCATCTTGGTCTTGTTTGTTGTTATTTTTTTGTTTGTTTGATTACCTATACTTGGGTATATTATGACTAAGTAGTAACATGTTCATGTTGAGGAGTACCAAGCGGATGGTGTGTCTAGTTTAACATTACCCGGTTGCACTATGTTTATTGTTAGAGTTTGTTTGCGCTTGGTGTTTTAGGAATCCATGTTAACTAGTTGTGCACTAATGGTATAAGCCATGTGTTACATGTCTCTCTTATAGCCTTCTTATGTGTTAGTTCTTGATTGATGTGTTCTTGTAGTTTAATTATTTAGCATAGGGTCACCTTAGACATTACACGTTATAAGCATGTATAACATTGAATTATGTACTATACTTGTAACAATATTGTTATTAGTTCTAAGTATGTTCCTAATATATTAGCTAATGCATGACTTATTGAGACTTCGTAACATACTTTCACCTTAACAACAGATTTTACATCATCACTTTAGGTGGTGACATGTTGTTGCATTTTCGGGCATATATATGTCCGTTCTTAATTCATTTATTCACGCATTATCACCAGTCCCAAATTATGTGACACGTTATTCTCCGATAATCATCACGCGTTTATGATTTTATGTGTTATCAGTTTATGGGTGTTTCAATCGGGCCTTGACAAAATATATTGGGGGGAGAGCATCCTTATGGCAACTCTCCTCATCAATAGACTTCCTTCTTCCACTCTTGAAGGATATCTCCATATGAGTATCTTCACGGATCACCTTCAAATTTATAAAGCATTAAGACCTTCGGATCTCTTGCTTATCACACTGGGCCCACAATTCACGAATCAAAATTTGATGACCGTGGTCATAAAGGATTCTATTTGGGTCCTGGTCTCAGTGAAAAGGGTCATTGTGTTCTTCTTATAAATAATGGTAAAGTTATAACTAGTCGAGACTTGACTTTCTTCGAAGCTGTTTTTCCTTTACAAGACCAACAAGCTGAGCAACCGATCGCGCGAAAGCCCATCCAAATTCCGTTTCCAACGGCTATTGACGATGATTTAGATATCTCTCCTTATACTTATTTGAATCGTCGTCAAAATAAATCCTCAGATACTCGCTACGATAGTCCAATTACCACTTCAGCAGCCACCACCCGACATTGACAAGGAACACTCAATTCCTGAGCCCGGCACGGAAGATTTGGTTAATCTAGACCAGGCCCAACACAGTGACGAAACTCCCAACAACAACATCGAGGATTACATTCCTGATTCTAACAATATTGATGAATCCGTCTCTACTCTTGGATCAGAAACTACAGTCTTATGACGATCCACTCGTACTAAGACCATTCCAAAGAAGCTGATGGACTACGAGTGCAATCACGCTTCCTTTGATAACTTCACACATACTCTCTCGACTAGGCTTGAATGCCACAGGCCCAATCTTCTACCCTATGTTCATAGCTTAGCCGATTTTACTCCAAATTATGTGATCTGCTCTCAGGTGCAACACAATTGCCCCACTGAGCCTTCTTCTTATCGGATAGCTTCTCAACATTCGGAATGGCATAACGCCACGACTTCTGAGCTTAAAGCCCTTGAAGAAAACCAAACTTGGTCTCTCGTTAAGCTTCCAAAGGGCAAACGTAGTATCACTTGTCGATGGGTTTATTGAGTCAAGTACAAAGCTAATGGTGTCATCGAACGATACAAAGCTAGGTTGGTCGCTTGCGGCTTCACTCAAAATAAGGGGGAGGATTTTCACGAGACCTTCTCCCCGTGGTCAAAATGACTACCATTCGCACCTTGATTGCCATTGCCATCAAAAGACGTTAAACGATCAATCATTTGACATCAACAACGCCTTCATTCATGGCGACCTCCACGAAGAGATTTACATGAAACCCCCCGATGGCCTCACCACTGACACCACTGGCTTAGTTTGCAAATTGCACAAATCTTTATATGGACTCAAACAAGCCTCAGGTCAGTGGTATGCCAAACTTTCTTCTTCCCTCACTAACCTTGGTTTCATTCTTTCAGATAACGATCACTCTCTCTTCAAGTGGACTTGTGGATCTTCTATCCTTTTCCTTGGGGTGTATGTTGATGACATCATCTTATGTGGCAACGACCACACACAAATAGCTCAAGTCAAAGAAACCCTTCATAAATCTTTCAAGATCAAGGATCTGGGCAATCTCATTACTTCCTTGGCCTCAATTCCATTACACCTCCACTGGCGTTTGAATCACACAAAGCAAGTTTGCTTCCGATCTTCTTCAAGATTATCATATCACCACCAAACGATCCGTAATTAGCCCACTTCCTGTCGGCACTAAACTTCAACTTCAAGACGGTCCGCCCCTAGCCGATCCCACATAATACCGCCGTCTCTCAGAAAATTGAACTATCTCATCAATACTCGTCGTGATATCAATTTCAGTGTTCAAACCCTCAGTCAATTCAACCAACAACCTTGTCAACAACACTGGGACGCCGCTATCCATGTCCTTCAATACATTAAAGGGACTCTTGGTTACGACATATTTTTAAATAATTCAGTAGACTATTCCCTTCTTGCCTACTGCGATTCTAACTGGGCTTCTTGTCCAAATTCATGCTGATCGGTTAGTAGATACTACATTCTTTTTGGAGGCTCTCCCATTTCTTGGAAATCCAAGAAACAAGCATGTGTCTCCCTCTCGTCTGTTGAAGCCGAGTACTGAGCATTACGACGCGTCACCACGGAGCTCGCTTAGTTATCTCCCCTTCTCTACAGAACTTGGCGTTCCTAATATCACACCAATACCGTTGAAATGCGATAACAGGTCTGCCGTCTACATCGCTCACAACCCTGTCCTTCACGAACGGACAAAACATATTGAAATTGACGTCCACTATGTTCGTGATCAAATCAAGGTAGGTCTGAAAGACATTTCTCACATTTCCAATCTCCACTAGAAGGCCGACAAGTTAACAAAATCATTGGCCGACAAGGATTATCGTCTTCAACTCAATTCAATGGGGATGACTGACACTTCATCAAACCCAGCAAATACGGCATTTCCTTAGGTTGGGGGGGGGGGTGTTAGGATTTACTAAAATCCTCCAGACTTAGGATACGACATTTCCTTAGGTTTGGGGGGTGTTAGGATTTACTAAAATCCTCCAGACTTATCCTATGTATCATTCTTTCCCTTTTCTTAAACTTGTTAGGATTATATATATTTCTAGCATAATCTTTTCTTTCTTTTTCTATTGTCTTTATTAGTTTAGTTATGGGTGTCTTTATTAGTTTAGTTATTTAGGCTAAGTTTCCAATTGGGTGTCTTTATTAGTTTAGGCTAAGTTTCCAATTGGGTGTTTCCTATTAGGAAACCCCTCTTGTATAAATACCCATACTAGTTATTCACAATACATACAAGAAATCATTCTTTCTTTCACACATGCTTTCATCCCTATCTCCACGCTTTTTTCTTCTTTCGATCCTATGTGTGTTTCCTCTTAGACATTCGCTTAACCCTCTATTCAATTTCCAATCTCTCTCCTTGGTCCTCGCTCATCTTCAACTTCAACGATTTCTTCGAGTCCTTGGGCAGATTTATGACGATTGGAATGAGTCATACACTAATTTACCTAGGTTTTTCATTGTCATTCAACATTTTTGTTCTAGGGAACAAAGTGGAAATAAGGTCTAATTTGGTTTTGTTTATTCTTCTCAAACAACACAAGTTAGATATTCAATAGTTAGTTTTTTTTTCTTTTTTGCTTGTGCTATCTTTGTTAACCGAATTTTGTTAACTACAACTGAACCAAATGAAAATTTCAGTTATATTAATTATGTTTAAAAGTTGGTCTGAAATAACCTAAGTATTAGCCCAGTTCTAATTGTTTGTAAGGCTACTTTTTTTTATCTAACATAAAATATGAGACATGTAACTACTTTTTCTGTACATTTATCAGGATTTAATTAGGTTTTATTCATAATAAATATGCATATGTATTATATAAGGACTATTTTGTTATTATATGCACTATATATTTATATTACAATGTATAAAATGAAATTTAAGTTGGACTAAGAGAAGGATGGGCTAGAAATTAAAGTCCGAACACATGGTGGAACGCGACCCATTAATTACGGTCCAAAACCGTGTATAATTACGGTTCTGGACCGTAATCTATGCGGGCGTCAATAAAGATGGCGTTTCTTTAATTACGGTTTAAAACCGTAATTAAAGTCCCCTTTCCGGCCCGCGTGTCATTGACTTTACATTACGGTTATTTGTAAAACCGTAATCTAAAGTCCTTTGGCGCGCGCGAACCAAAGGACTTTAGATCACGGTTTTACAAATAACCGTAATGTAAAGTTGACACTTTAGATTACGGTTTTGGCAATAACCGTCATCTAAAGTCTTTTGGCGCGCGCGCCCAAAGGACTTTAGATTACGGTTATTGTTAGAACCGTAATCTAAAGTGTAATTTTTTTTTTATTTTTTTTTACAAATCTACACAATTTCAACAACAGAGACAGAATTGTAACAGATAAGTAACAGAGGGCAGAAAACTGCACAATTGAACCCCCTGAATCAATTACCAACAACACAAATTCATTCTCTGCGCACAATTGCAACAGAGATAACATCTAAAAAGCACCAGATCGAAAATCTGTAACATATTCAATCTGTTACAAAATTGCAACAGAGATAAATCTAATAAAGCACCAGATCGAAAATTTGTAACATATTCCATCTGTTACACAATTGCAACAGAGATAACAATTGCAAATTCATTTCTGCGCACAATTGCAACAAAAACATTCAATACAACAGCTAGAATCTGTTACAGTAGCAGCTAGCATAATTCATTACAACAGAATCAGAGCAACTAACAAAAAATATAATTTGTTACACATATAATCTGTTGCAGCAGCACTAATTAACAGAATCAGAGCAGCAACTAACAAAAAATATATGTTACAGCATCAGAGCTAGCTAGTCTACCACTCCTATTCTCATAAACATGGCTGCCATGCTCTCTCTGACATGCAACAAGTCGGCAGGAGCATAAGTCTTGAATCTGGCATAATGCTCTTTAATCTGCAACAAGAAAAGGAATGGAACACATAATTAGATTAAGATAAAGACACAAAAAATCTGCCAAAGAATTAAATACAAGACAACGTTCGTATTACCTTGTCAATATCATTCTTAAAACTTGGGAAGTACCCGCAGAACTCGTACATATACCGCATCATCACGTAGTACCCGCAACTCTTAGAATCCTTTTGGGTAGGGCACTAAATCACCAAAATTCACAAATGTAAAACAATTGTACAAAGATAATAGCAGCACGAATGAAATACATGAATTACCAAACCTTGATGTAATTGACGGTCAAATCACCAAACTCTCCCTGAGGGTTTTTTTTTGTAACAACTGTTACATATATAACAAAAGCGTTTAGCAAAATGAACAAGTACTTAATTTTGGTTCAAAAAACTTACAAACAATTAAATAGTAATAAAAACTTACTCTTTGATTAAGTCTTCAGTGTTTGAATTCTGTCCACTGCCCTAGTGGATCTAGAACGAGCAGAGTAGCGGTGGCAGCGCAAAATATAAACAAAGCCCAGTGGTGGCTACAATGTCAAATACAAAATGAAATGAGAAATGAAGGTAAAAAAGTTAGCTAATTAGTATGTAATTTTATATTAGAACTCACGTTTGGTGATACGGCATTAGAATGAATAATTTATTCTGTTGATCAACAACATTGAAGCAATGAATCATGTATTTACAAAACCTCCCCGGGTCCCTAGTGACTAAGTCGTACGATAAACGCTCCGGGCACACCGCAGTAATGGAGGTCATGTCCTTCTCAGCACATCTCTCAAGCAGACATCTATTATATCACATGTACTATAAAAAGTTAGCCAATACAACTTCATAGATACTTATTCTATATGTTTTTACAGTATGAGGAAAGAACACTTACTTTAGATAAGCTTGAATAATGTTAATGTTCAGATAATCTCCACACATCATCTCTCTAATGTCCTCAAAGTTGATTGCCGTCATCATATCTTCTTCGTAGTGAAACATCGACTTTGGAAGCGTCATCATGAAGTTGTTAGTTTGAGATGACTTCAACATGATCTTGTCGTAGAGATTCATCTGCTTGGGCCCCAAAACATTAACAAGTTTTTGTGGCAGTGTGAGCTTATTTTTAGGCGCGCCTCAAAGTCCTGGTGCGACCCCGGACGGGCGCTGGATTCTTACCTTTCGCACCCCGACTCACTGGATTCTTACCCTTCACACACAAACAGTAAAACATCAATGTAAAGATAATTACTAATTGATTATTATAGTAACATTAAAACAATTATCTAGAACATACCCTTGTACTTCTGACAGGATTCGCCGGCGCGCAGATCTCTTCTTCTCTGGGCCGGGATACGCGGCGAGGAAGCTCAGGGATCTCAGGATTCGCCGCGCGCTGGTCTCTTCTAGTCTGGGCCGGTTACGCGGCGAGGAAGCTCAGGGATCTATAATAGATTAGATTAGATACTTAATGCTAAATAATGCATTTTATTAGATACTAATGGTTGTCAAACAGTCTTACCTCATCGGTGACAACAATATAACATGCTCTGGAGGCAATATGTCTCCCTTTTCGCTTCGATCAGCGTGCATTTGTTGTCAAACGCCATCGGAAGGTATGCATGCTCAAATATCCATCAACTATCAGGTCCAAGGTCACACGCGCGTAGATGGGGGTAGACGTCGAAACTGATGAGCGTGAGTGGTGGACCTGATGGCAACACCGTCCCGTAGGCCGCATCTACAGGGTGCCCGTCTAATGGTATTTGGAGACGACATTTTTTTTGCTCCTTTAATAAACAGAGATAATACGTGAAATAAATAAGTGAGTCCAATCTAATACTATTTAAATAACTTTATTTTAGGAGAAAAATAGTTAAACAAAGTTAACCTGGATGTTGGCAAAGGGTACGGGTCAGCGGCCGGAGCACAACTAAGACGAGAGAAGATAGTCGAGGAGGATCTAGCTGCTGCTGCTGAGTAGTCGCATGTGCAATCGCATTCAACGCTTCCTGCAGCCTCTCCTCGATAGCCCGGCGCTCAGCAGCCTGTTTCTCTCATTAGCTTGGCGCTCAGCAGCGAACTTACGCTCTACCATCGCCTCGACTTCAGCAGCACTCATCTGACCCTTCCTAGCAGATGGCGGGAATACGTTCTTCTGACGTACTTCTCCCCCAAATCCTCTAACACGCCCCGGGTGATCCTTCTTCCCAAGCATTTGATTGAGCGCGTCGTCTTGAGAAGGAGGAGCGTGTAAGTCTACTTCTCCTCTCTGTGCCGCTTCGTACTGTCCAATTTTCAAAGAAGTTAACACTAAATTTAAGATCAACAAACACTTGAGTATATAAGTAAATTATTTAACAGCTACTTTCAAATACTTACAATTTGGTTAGCCAGTTGTTCCATCGCAGCATTAGGAAATATCCTCTGACCTTCGCTGGTCGTTTTCTGGCGTCCCAGTATGTACATCTGCACCCTCCTCGCCTCAGAGACATCCTCGATCGGGCATTCACTTCCATCCTCGTTCCTCCGTGTCAGCAAACCAGCTTCTTTCCATCCCTCGAGGCTGCCCACATATCCCCTTCGTCCCATGGTGGGGGGTAGAGATTAGCTTCACGGTTTTGCCGTGCTTGTTCTTGTACTTGCTGTTAAGAAAGTACAACAGGAAATTAATTAGAAAATCAGGGATAAAGCATTATGAGCATTAATTAAGAAAAGAGTACACACAAACATACCCTGAACTCGGGGGTGGCGTGCCGCTCAACGAACTCCTTCCACTCCTCTTCAGTGATCATGCCGTTGTACACAACATACGGCGGAGGCTCACGTGGGGGCACCCTGTTGATCCAATGCTCAACCAAATAGTGGCGGAATGATTTAGCTTTGCCGGACACCAAAGAAAGAACGGTCTTCTTCACTTCTTCTGGGATCTTGTACCGTTCTTGCACCTTCTTCCAGATGGTCTCCTTACTTCTTGCGGGACTTGTTCCATGTGTGGTTGATGCAGCAATGTGATCTGGCCAGAGTCCCTAGCATACTACCGAACTCTGACCTGCTGCCCCCACCATACCTCCCATACTGGTCCCACAGAAGACTAATCTGATCCTCTTCTGCAGTTTCAACCCACGGGTCGGACCTCTACCTCTGGGTCTCTGAGTAGCACTCGTAGAAGGTGCACTCATGGAAGGGCCAACAGTAGCAGCGGCAGATGTGGATGGGGGCAACAGCAGCAGCAGCGGCAGATGTAGATGGGACCGGTACCATTCGCTGCTCATTTTCCTCATCCTCACGACAATAAATCGAACTCTGCATCAGCCATGTCCTGATCAGCCATGCCTGCAAGGATTGAAATACAATTTGAATTAAATTAAGCATTTCATAATGGTCATAAACAAGCAATAAATAAAAGAGTGGTAATTTCATATAAATTTTATAGTAATAACTTACATACACCATATCTCTAACCCACATTCCCTCGTTATGGTCTGATCGTATATACTCACGATGACCTGTACCTAGCCTTTCCAATGAGTATTTAAATCCATCCATGAGTATTAAATCCCACCGGTGAACGTGTTTTAATGTAATTTATTGAAAATTTCGGCAGCATCTCCCTACAGTTCTTCAAATGCACGATATTATGATATTAATCAATATATATGCATTCGAAGAACAATAAAGAGATACTGCTGAAATAATCAATAAAGTACATATTAAAAGCACATTCACACCCTAGGTGTGTGATTTAACAATCGTGGACAGTCCCGACAGGGACTGCCGAAGATATACCTCTATTAGGTATATCTTGGGCGGATAACTATGTTGGTAGTTTGTCAAATATTATATGTATATATAAAACTTACCTCTGGTAGACGATTAGCCGATGCTAAGACGGTTGAGGTCGGAAGCCTAAATAAAGTCGTAGTCCTGATGCATAAATGAAAAACGACAACATTAGAATTCATCAAAAAATCAAGGTTAAATGCTAGCTAAACCGCGGAAAAAAATCGACAGCATCTCCCCTATATTCTAACGTCTCCAAATCAGTTTTATCAAAGTCAAATTCGCACGCACCATCTAGAACTGGTAACATACATAAACTTATCTTCACTGATGTATTTAGTTTACAGAAACAGAAAAACGACAACATCTTTCTGTTGCCTCTACTGAACAGATTCACACAGAACTCAAACAGAAATAGAAACTGAAAGAAAAGAAACAGACAGACAGAGACTGGTGTATGACTCCTCTCTGTTTGTTCACGTGTTTGAATTCTCAAACCTTTCTAAACTGTCGATCCTGTCAATTTGGTGTGTTATAAAGTTTCTAACTCAACTAAACCCAAGGCAACTTTGTTACAGATGCAGAATTAGTCAGAACCTGATCTGATACGAAACTGAAGCTGAAATCCAAACTGAAATCAAAACAGAAACTGAGTTGTGTTCTTGCTTCTTCCCTGTCTGTTTTTTTTCCTTTCAACTGATTATACTTCTCCTAACTCCTTACCCAGTTACTTAAATATTCCATTAAGCTTTTAAATCCAGACCAAAACTCAAACAACTTGTTACAGTTCTGTTCCATTCATGAAACTGAGATATGCTACAGTTCTGTACCATTCATTTTTCAGGAATCGGTAATATACTTGAACTTACTTTCTTTCCTGTGGCAGTTTTAAGTAGTAGCATTATTAAAACTACACTATTATGTATTAATTGTAATACTAAATGCTAAGAACAAATAAATACAGCAGTTTACAGATTGGTTTGCAAAGTTACCGTAACTAAGCACCGAAGTGGGCAAGTAGTGTAGAAATCAGCCCACGAACTAGGTCGCAATTAACTGTGAATCTGGGCACAAATATATGAACAAGGTTAGAACATTTGCCATTACACTCTCAGGATTCGATACAAACGAGGTTAGAACTTGCAATCGAAATGCATGTATATGAACAAAGTTAGAAAAAAACGACAATCAATCGCGATCGCATACCCAATACGCGATAGAGACGTCGACGGTGAGACCAGTGGTAGATGGGTGGTGACCGGCGGCGATGGGAGTGACAAAGGTGGTGGGAGCGACGGCGGCGATGGCCGTTAGCAAGGTGACGGGAGAGAGGAGGCAATTTCAGTGAGGAAGATAGCGCGAAAGAGAAGAAGAGTTACTGTGAGTAGAGTGTGCAGAGTGTAGGCAAATGTTTAAATGGACTTTAGATTACGGTTTACATGTAAACCGTAAACTAAAGTCACACTTTACATGACGGTTCTCACAAAAACCGTAATCTAAAGTGTAACAAAATTAAAAAAAAAGCGCGATAATTATTTGGCATATGTTGGGTTTCAAACATAGGTAACACATTAATATAAAGTTTTTATTAATCTAAAATACACTGATAAAACGACGTCGTTAATGTAATCTAAAGTGTAACGAAATTAAAAAAATAGCGCGATAATTATTTGCCATATGTTGGGTTTCAAACATAGGTAACACATTAATATAAAGTTTTTATTAATCTAAAATACACTGCTAAAACGACGTCGTTAACTGTAATTTAGATTACGCGCGGAGTCGAATAAATCAAATAATACGGGAAATTTTTTTCGTCAGGTCAAAACGACGTCGTTGACGAGGTTGGCGCGCCTTTTTTAGGAGGGACTTTAGATGACGGTTTTTAGTAAAACCGTAATCTAAAGTCCGTTGACCGTAAAGCGCGCGTCAACACGGGACTTTAGATTACGGTTTTACTAAAAACCGTCATCTAAAGTCCCTCCTAAAAAAGGCGCGCCAACCTCCGATCGATTATTGATTACGGGTTAATCAATCATCGTCGCTAATAAATTCCGGCCTTCCTATTAATCACGGTGTCTGTTTAAACCGTGATTAAACCACCGTCATTAAAGCCTCGCGTTCCACTAGTGCTTACTCTTTTATTAGCTTCATTCAAACTTCAAGGACAAGGAGGAGTCCTCTCTTGCTACCTAATCAAACTCTCCCAATTCCAAGGTAAACATCTATTTTAGTGTTTTAAAACACTTATGTTAATATAGGGTTTATTCATGAGTTTTAGTATAGAACTTAATGCTAATTACCCTTACATGTGTGTTGGTTAGAAGATTGAAAAGTGATCATGTAACACCCTTACTAGTTCGGCTCCTAATTATCCTATAAATGTCGCACACAATAAATAATTCGCAGCGGTAAATAACAGACTGTCGCTCTAATGGTGTCACTGTTATCACTCGCCCATACGGGTGATAACGAATTACCTGATAATCAACTTGCGAAACGTATTCCCGCAGTGACCACAAGAGATAGATAGTAGTACTTAAACATTTTAAAATGAATCCAACAACAACCGATTATTACAGACCGTACTCGTGAGCATCTAACCAAAATACACCTCGGTATACACAACCCGAGTCCAAAACAACATTAGTATCAAACCGTACCAAGTTTTAACCAACAGTAATATCACAACCGTCGCGCCCCGCGTCGACCCACCAGCCAATCTCCTGAAATAAAATGGTTTGTGGTATGGAATCAGCCCCTGCTGAGTATGTTATCACATGCCCCGTCATGCCTTCTCAAACCCCTCAATTAATTGGTCGAGAGCATGAGGTTCGTTACATGCAATACCGTTTTAATATTTAAACTGTAAAACATTTAACAATAATATCCATACAATAACACAACCATCAATACACATAATATAACCACACAGTATAACCAATGAACAACAAGGCGATACGACGAGAAAATAAACAAGTATTAATTCCCGTCCATGGTGTACAAACCAATATTGTTCGCCACTGTACAAATCTCAACTGTATTAAGTGTTCAGTTATACCTAGTGACAACGTCTCGTTAAAAACGACGAGTCTCTAAATTACCCATAAATTATGGCGGGTCACCCACGGCAGTAGCCACTCCAGCGGTAGAGTCTCCGACCAACGAGCCATTCTAGCTCACGGGAAATTTTCTTGATACTTACGGACCCGTACGCGGACATCCTGGTATCGTTTTTGTGATCACAGCGCGCACCAAGAGCCACATCCTCCTGGCTTTACTACCTTTCATTAATTAATTATACCATCGCATCGCGTTACCAATTTTTTTCTAACACAGCAGACTAAGGTCATTAGTCCATCACGGAGTCTGTAAACTCGGGATCCAGTGTTAGATACGAGAGCGGCTTTTAAAAGGCCAATGCTCCGTATAAAAGTCTCGGATAATATGTATATCTTATTATCCTAGTGCTACATCGTTTTTCTGACGATCCTTATATTTCATATAAGATAGCACCATAGCCCGCTAGTTCGTTTTATATATAGGTTCATATATACGAACCAATACTGTTAACTCAACAACAGTAAATAATAAGCAGCAAGAAATATACAATTCATGCATATTAATTAACAAATTTAGACAAACAATCTTATCACAGATCACACAGAAGTCTGAACTGAGGAAGCCCTCAGAGACAATCAGAGACACATAACAACATACCGTTCACCCTGATTGTATTACGGTGAAGTATGAATCAGCAAGATCCTATGCTCCGTGTGTCGTCTCTAGCAGTCTAAACAATTCATAACGCTACTGGCTAGCGTCCCGTATAACAACATAACTCTACGGTACCCCGTACCGTCACTAATAACTCCCGGTTAATCCCCCGTTATTAACTGTCAATGTTTGTCGGGTTTTCGGCTTAACTCGAGATTTGGAAAGAGAAACGTTATATTACATACGTATTCTTGTCTCGTATATTAATATACTTATTTGTTGAACTTTATTATCGCATGTAACTTAATGTATACTTGTATATCGTATAGTTTGTTTCCTTATTGCATGTATGATTCTTTGTCATGTATTATACATCTCACCATAGTATTTATTTTTCTAAGGTTTGTTTTTTTTTTCCAAGTTCAATGTGGTATCATTCATATGTAAACAATACTTTGGATTATATAAATCCTTATTATCCCTTGTACACTCTTAACATTAGAATTCCATACCAATGTTTGTAATTCTTTTCCCTTTATCTTATATCATTTTAATTATGAAAGTACATGGTTATTGAACCATATTATATTTCTACACCATAACATATATTTATTTATTTACATGTATTATGGAACTATTTATTATATGGTAAGTCTTATAACATGTATTCATCCATTTTAATGAATACCTCTCATATTATAAATGTTATAACTCCTATAACATTAAAACCATATTATAAATTTCATTTAAAAATGTTAATATTTCCGAACAGCACCTATGTTCTTAAATATTTACAAAATCCACCACATAATTAATATAATGTTACATTATAGTTATATAACATATATTATGACATTTATGTCATTAAAACAATTATAACATATAGTTGTAAATTGTTTTAAAATACCAAACAGCCCTTATATTATTCGGCTTTCATCATATACCACTAAACTTCTATAAATCACAAATCAACCCCAATTACATTTCATTATTACACTTATAGTATATACCTTATATTATAATCCTTAAACCTTAATATAATTATAACCTATAGTTTTTAAAGGCTATAATTTTTGAACAGACCCTAGGACTGTTTTAATTAAATCCTTCACCACGAAACTTTGTATATTTACCAAATCTTCCCAATTTATAATACATAGTTTTCTAATGCCATTAAAACTATATATTATACATATGTCTTTATAAAATCTTATATATAACTCCAAAAATTACCAAACTATACCAAAAGGTTATAAATATTATTCCTAACCTTATACTTTCTATAAATCTCGGTTTTTACCCATTTGTACCCATTTGTAACAATGTTATAAAATACCATATATTATACTTATATAATTCATATAAACTCCAAATTTAACCAAGTAAACTTCTAAAATTCCTAATAACTTAAGGACTGTACTAAATCCCATTTAGTACCCCAAAGTTTCGGAAATCACATTTAAGCCCCATCTCTTATAAATCTTTTACAATTTAGTAACTATCTTAATATAAGGTAGTATTTTAATTTCTTAAATTCTCCAAACTTGGTCAAAGTCTCCTATATAGTCAACTTTGACTTCTAATACCAAATTGGAACCAAACTTTCGGTAATCACCAATAATACCCCATAGTTTTCTATTTTTACAATTTTGACCCGAGACTTTATAAATGTTATCATTTTATTAAATTCATTTAAAAACCCTAAATTCCTCTAAATTAAGCCCACGGCTTTATATTTTACCAATAATTACGGTTTGGCCCCAACCTTAATTATATAAGCATAAATCTAACTAAATAAGCTTATAAACTAAAATTAAAAATGGCCTAATGACATGGCCTTATTACAACTTTGCTTTATAACATAAAATTACACATAAATTGCTCAAAATATAGTATAAGCTCACGGCCTTGCTGTAGCTTAAATATTTTCCACATAATGTCATAATTTGACCATTATGTTAATTAAATCTCTTAAATGACTAGCTTAATTTATCTTAGTCATTTTTTCCATTTTTAGGTTAATATAACCCATATGTTTAACTCCACTCTCGGCATATTAAATATATGTGCTTAGAATTCATAAAATCATAAGTTTTAAGGTGTTTATACCTTGATTTCTCCTTGTATGAACTCGGCCACTTGAAGGAAAATTCACCACATCATTTAGACATGTTTAATACACCAAAATAAGATATGGTTATACTCCAAGCTTGAGCTTAACCATAAGGAACAATTAATGTAAGATTTAAGGCAAAAATCACCTTAAAAATGCAAGGGAACTTCCAAAGGGATTCGGCCAGAATTAAACACACCACAAGGTGTTAAATTCACCATATAGACATAGGATATAGCTAGACAACAACAAGCTGCCTTGGTATTAGGTTTTACCTTGGAAAAATGCCTTAAAGAAGGTATTTCCTTTAGATCTCGGCCACCCTTGCTCCAAAAGGCTAACCAACTGAATGAACATGTAAATATGAAGATTATGAGTGTATAAACTCATAAAAATCAAGAGGAGAAAATCGGATGGAGAGTAGAGAAGCTTAAGGTATGTTTTTACCTTAAAATGCAAATTTGGGAAACCTTGGTCCCTGTACTTGCTTCAGCAGAAATTGGTTGGTGTTCTAACCTTAAAACACTGAGAATGAGCCATAGGAAGTGATGAGCCACGAGATCCAAGTGTAGGTAATGAAGAGATGAAGAAAAAGAGCTAAAATAAGCTTAAAACATTACCTTAGGAGCTTAAGAGATGGAGTTGTCTTCCAAACTCAAGAACACAGCTTGAGAGGGTCTGGATACTGAGTGAGCTCGGCTGGAATGGATCTAGAGGCAAGGGAATGATTGAAATGAGCCTTAATAATTGAAAGTGTAACTTTTGATTATTTTATGTTTTGTAAATGACTAATGACTCATCAAAGGGATAAGGCATCGGTTATTGGAGGGGAAAGGGGTGGTCTCACACGGTTTGGAGGCTGATCAATCATGGAGCAAATGTGTATAGTTTAATCCATAATATTAGAAAGGTAAAAGGTAATATCCTTAATTTAAGGAGTGGTGTTGGAGACTTGTCCCTTGTATGTGCAAGTGGCTAATTCATCCTCCTCTTGCTTGTGGCTGCTGATTCCATGTGGTCCAAGGGGTCAACTTTGACCTCTCGACCATTCTTATTCAATGTTGACTCAAACGGGCCCCCTTTAGGGTTTTATTAATATTTTAATATTAAATTTGTAAAAATTTGTAAATTTCTGAAATTATATTCCTAATATGATATAATGTGATATATTATCATATTTAAAGGTAATTATAACCTTTAAGCCCATTAAAAACCAATTTAGAAGGCAATTTCACAAAAACGTGCTTTAAGGTGTTTTAGTGCACATTTTGTGTTGCAAGGTGCTTCTGGGCTTAGTTTTCTTTGAGAATAGTTTTTTGTGTTCCTTACTTCATTATAATACTTAGGAATCCACTTTGGATACTATTTGAGGTCATACAATCTTTATGGTGCTTTAAAGCACATTTTTGGCTTTACCGATCTTAAGGCATGTTTTGCCTTGTTGAGATCTTTAGATTGTCCCCAATAATATTTAGATGTTTATTAACCCTCTTAGATCATTAATAGATCATTTAATTAAGTTTTTAAGGTTAGGGGTATTTCAGATCAAAGCTCCTTGCTGATTTTCAATCCAAGAAAACAAGAACGAAATCTTGAAGAGAAGAGGTAAATAACCTAATTTAATGTAGTTTTTTTTTGTCTTAGGAAATTGAGATTTAAATTGCTTAATAAACAACCTAAAGAGCCAATGGGAAATGAGTTAGTAAATACCCACAAGGAGGTTATTAAGGGCATATGTGATGTTGTGTGTATTTGCAAGTCAAAGGCATTTAATATGTGGGAAATTCAGTGTTTAAGATTAATGCAATTTAAGGGCCTAAGAGCCATGTTATATAAGGGCCTAAGTGCCAAGCAATTTAAGTTTATGCACTATATTGTGATGTAGTGTAGTTTAAGGTTTAGTTGTGTGTAAAGAACATTCATTGTGTGGATGAGTGTCCTTGATTGTTTAAGAGGAAAAGTTATGTGTTTTGGTGTAAGGAAGTGCTAGTGAAGCTATGTCAGAAATTGGTGAGTAATAAGAAGTTTTAGGTGTTTAATGAATTTTGGTGACCTAGATTATACTAGAGGTTGTTAAGGGTTAACTTGGTAAAAGAAAGGAAATTAAGGTGTTCTTAAGTGTTAGAATGACTTAGGCATTGTCTTGGAGGTTTAGAGATCAAATGGGTGATTTAAGATACACCAAAGTCATGGAGAGAGTGTGGATAAGTCTTGTGCAAATTTTGGTAAACAAGAGAGGTGAAATGCCTTGTGAAGGATTAAGTATGAACTTGTGGAAAAATCTAAGGAGTTTGTGTAAAGGAGGTATTGGTGAGAAATAATGCTTTTGGAGTAGTTGTAATGGTGGTGAAATAATACTTTGGTTAGTTGAAGCCTTAGGCAAAAGTACAAGTTGAATGTGTAAGGAAAAATGTTCTAAGTGTAAGGGATTTGGTAAGAATTTGAGTAATGGTTAAGGACTTTGATGGTGGGTGAATAAATGAGTTTGGAGGTTGGTTGAAGAGTGGGTTGAAGTGCCAAATGAATTTAGAACATACTAGGACATGTATTGTAACACCCCAACCGTTAATCCTATGCTTACCGTCTAATGGTCCTGTTAATCCTACGAGTTCGCAGTGGAAATACTACTACTTACTATGGCGGGTGAAACAATGCCGCTAACCGCCCATACGGCTAGCTAGGCTACTAATACTTACAGTGACGGCCTGATGAACATAGTGTACCGAGCTACTAATATGATGCATACCGAATACAAAGATCACCTACTTACATTCTTGGAATCACCGAGTATTTAAAGTGTATACTTACATCCCAATTCAAACTTCCCAAAGGAATGAGTTTTCACTAGCTACTCATCTATACCAATCCCCATGCTATCAATATCCAAAAAGGTGTACCCCATGGTACACCGGCTCATCAAAAGTTACAGCCATGTACTACTTAGTACACCCATTCATAATTCAATGTTTACAATCCAAAAAGAAAGACAAGAAATTAAACTTCAACTCTCCTAGTCTTCATCCTTCGCGGGTACCTGCGTGTAGTAAAAACATCGCCCCAAGGGGCTCAGCAAAAGCTGCGCATGAACTCCGCATATACCGCGTGCGAGCTAGGGCACGCCGACTACTTGACGTCCACTAAACATGCGATTCATTATTTTCATACATACAACGCTTCATACATCATACATGCTCATACAATACAATATACAATTCAAGGCAACAATACATTAACACGCATCTTACTTACCTTCACAAGGTTAGCCAAATTATGCATCCGGGTTAATCGGAATGCTTTTACTCTTTTACTCATCATACATTACTTACTCTTACTATACTTAGTTACTACCATTCAATTTACTTACTCATTCTTACTTACTTACTTATACTCAAGTTAAGTCGTCGGGACCTCCGGCCCGGGGACTCCGTCCCACCTCCGGGATTTACTTGACTCACCAATCCGGGATGCTACCCATTTAAGGGGTTTGGGCCGCTGACCAGTTTAAGAGTCAGGAATCGGATCCAACCTCTTGTGTCTCCTCATCCTCACGCGTGGTCGAAACTATATCGGACTTCTACTCATTCCAATTTAATCACCAATTTAAGTTAGAATGGTTAGCTTATTAGGAATAAGTTAGAAGTCCAAGCACAATCATAATCGGTCACAGTACATTGCAACATTCATACAAGCATTCATATTCATCCTTACATTTCATGAATTATACAAACTAAGATTTAAGAAAAATATTCACAACACACGACACTACATTTCCACAAGTATGCATAGTAACTCCGATTCGTGCATTTATCTTATTTGGTGATCAATTAGCACACAACACACAATCAGAGTAACCAAGATAGCATACGGGGCATGAGGAATTCATACCGTTCACCGTTGTACGTGTTTCCAAACGTCTTCCGATGTCACAAATCAAATCCTATGATACACAACAATTGAATGATCAATCTAACTATCATTAGCTTAACTCATACTTACTATGTCCTTACACTTCTTACACTTACACATTACTTACTTATCTTTCATTACCTTAAGTTTCATTTTCTTACTTACTATTGACATGCTTACATACATGTACACATATATATATATGTATGTGGGTATACATACATACATATATATATAATTATTATTTAGATTAAAATAATTTTTTTTTTTGACAGGACCGGACTTGCGACCTACCCTGCAAGTCCGGTCCATTCCAGTAGCTCAGATTACGGAAATTCTTCTGGTCGACCGGACTTGCAAGTCCGGTCGCAAGTCCGGTCCATTCCAGAAGGTTTCATCGGGGAATTTTTCTGGTCCGACCGAACTTGCAAGTCCGGTCGCAAGTCCGGTCGATTCCAGAAGCTTTCCCGTCTTGTAAATCTGGGCTCGACCGAACTTGCAAGTCCGGTCGCAAGTCCGGTCCGGCCAGTATTTGCATTTTAATTTCTGTTTCAGTCCCTCTTTCACCCATTACTTCCCCATTGTTCCTACACTTATTCCCACATGTTATAACATTAATTAAACCTCCTAATACACCCTAGTTCATTTCCTAACTCCTTACACAATTCTATACTCATTCACTCACATAATTTTCCAAGTTTCATACAACACTCACACTAGGTTCTTCTCTAGTTGCATTATGCTACAGATTTTAACACTTACACCCCCTTCTACATCTCCCTCTTCTATTGGCATTTCTAACACTCCTAATGTATTAGAATACATTATTCACCTCTCTCAACTTACCCTCTGTTTTCCTTAATCAAAATCTGTTACACACTCACATTAGTCACCTAGTTTTAATTCTCTAAGTGTTCTAATCCTAGGCAAATTTTGCCATAGTCTCCCCTACATTTTACACTCTCACCACATATTCTAGTTCACAATTCAACACTTATTTCACCTTTCATTAGACATCAATATACAAGCTCCCATACATAAAACTCAATACTAAAACACTACAAAAATTTCCTGCACTCAACAACTCAATCCCAATCTGTTTGTAACAGTTTTTAAATTGTCTTCAAAGGTTCAAAATACTTGCATTCTCCTACACACTATACTACTAATGCATTACTATTACAATACACATTTTCATTTCTAAAATCTGTTACATACTCATTTACAAAGCTATACAAGGATGAGCATCATTACCTTGATTCTCTTCTAGTTTTTCTTGTTCTTCTTGCCTCTTCCTCCTTCCTTCTCTCTACCGATTTTTGCTACTCAAACCTTCTAACACTACAACCCATTCACATATACATTTCAATACACCATTTTAATACTAAACTAACCCTAGTCATTATGTAAGTTCTAATATAAATTTTAGGGTTTAGGATTTATATTACCTTTCAAGAGTGCAAATGAAGCTTGGAGTGGTTCAAGAACAAGATTTCCAACTCCTTCAACAAGCCAAAATCGGCTAGAACACAAGAGACCAAACAAGGTTTAGTCTAAATTTTCGTTTTGCCTTTGAGGCTAGAAAAAGATGGAGTTTTCAAAGATATTTCTACCTTAATAGAACAAGGAGAAGGAGGGCCTTCTAATGGTGGTGTTGAAGCTCCAAATGGGACATACCCATGAAAACGAAAGTTGTTGTTTTTGGATTTTGGAAAGATGGAAATGTAGCTCTTGATGAGAGGATTCCAATGGTATACTTTTTATAATTTTTGGAAGAGTTTTGAGGGAGTTACAAAGGAGAGAAGTAGAGTTTGAGTTGTTTTTCTTATTCTTCCATGGCCATCGGTTGGAGGTTGAAGAAGAAGAAAAGAGAGAGTGAGGGTGGGGGATTACGTGAGTGAGAGGAAATGTGATAGGAGAGAGAATTGCAAAAGTGAGGGTGAGAGTAATAAAGTAGAAAGTAGTAGTTTTTATTACTTTTGTTGTTTTGTGAGTAAGGGGGGAATTAATAGAATGAGAGAGAGGGGTGTGGGATCGGCACACACAGACCCTTATGGGGTTTTTAAAAATTCTTTTTACATTATTGGACACATAAGTTTGGTCTATTTATATTTCTACCCACAACTTCCCGTTTTTGACAGTTTTTGCTAATCTCTCGTTTTATTGATTTTATTGGTCCTAAAGCTTCACTAATATTTATTAATGATTATTTAGTTGACCCACATTGTTACGAGTCTATTTGACCCGCTTAAAGACGTGTTTTCCGGTTACCTCGAAAAACGCGCTTTAAGGTTCGGTACTGCTTTTAATCCGTTTTAAAGATCCGTTTTCTTCGGGATTTGTTCCCTTATGCTTATTTATACTTAATTAAGCTTCTAAATTATTCATTAGCCTAATTAATCGCTATTTTTAATTACGGGGTATTTCAATCTAGCCCCTTAAGAAACTTTACCCTCAAAGTTGCTCAAGGTTAATAGTTTAAGATCCTACTCATTAGGCAAACCAATTGTCCTAATGCGTCTTTCTACACCTATGAGGTGTTTACTTCTTTCACATTGCAAGCATACACACTTCAAGCATCATACACAATCCATCATTTCCATACATACCATTCCACATTCGCATTACACAAATACATCCCACATTACACATACAACTCCATACACACACATTACACATGCATACATACGCATACCAAATCCACTTGCACTACATGTGCCATACAGAAGTCTATTACAATACCTACACACTAAGCAATGCTTACCCGAAGCAATGCAAAGCAAAAGGGCTCTACCCCCCCCTTAAAAGGGGTACGACCGTACCCGTATACTAAATGCTAGACTAACTAGTCTATGAATAACTGTGGGTACTTAGCCTTCATGGCATCTTCCAACTCCCATGTCGCTTCTTCGACATCATGGTTAGACCATAGGACCTTCACCATTCGTATAGACTTATGGCGAGTGTCTCTGGTCTTCCTATCAAGATTCTCACTGGGGTTTCCACATATCTCATGTTCGGCTCAATGGATAATCTCTCGGGCTCTAAGATATGAGAAGGATCAGCAATGTACTTCTTGAGTTGTGACACATGAAACATCATGGACACGTCCCAAGTCCTCAGGTAGTGCTAACCTGTAGGCTACTGAACCAACTCTTTCGGTGATAGTGTACGGCCCTACAAATTTTGGGCTTAGCTTGCCCTTCTGACCAAAACGGAAGACACCCTTCATAGGTGAAACGCGCAAGAACACTTGGTCACCCACGGCGAACTCAAGGTCACGTCGTCGCACATCCGCATAGGATTTCTGTCTATCTTGGGCTGCCTTCATATTAGCTCGAATCTGCTGAACTTCAGCTTGCACTTGCTCAAGATACTCCGGTCCTATAATGACCGCTTCGCTTGACTCATCCCAACATAAAGGTGTACGGCAAGGTCTACCGTATAGAGCTTGGAAAGGCGACATCTTAATCGAGGCGTGATAACTATTATTATACGAGACTCGATAAGGTGAAGCTTATCTAACCAACTCCCCTGAAAGTCTAAGGCACATGCCCGAAGCATGTCCTCCAATGTCTGGATGGTCCTTTCTGTCTGACCGTCGGTCTGAGGATGGAAGGCGGTACTCAACTTCAATTCTGTACCCAGCGCTTCCCTTGTAGCTCTCCAGTATCTCGAAAGAAATTTGTGTCGCGGTCAGATACTATTGTTTTCGGGACTCCGTGATGTCTGATAATCTCCTTGTCGAATAGCTCAGCTAGTTTCACTACCTTCCAAGTGTCCTTCATCGGTATGATCTGGCAACCTTGGTAAGGCGGTCAACTACAACCCAGATCATGTTGAGTCCTCCCCTGGCAGGTGGGAGTCCTACAACAAAATCCATGGAGATATCATGAAATTTCCACTCCGGAACTGGCATCGATTGTACCATTCCGCCCGGTCTACGATGTTCGAATTTTACCTTTGGCATGTTAAGCATCTCAATACAAATTCTTTCACATCTGACTTCATTCCAGACCACCAGAAGTACCTCTTCATGTCTTTGTACATCTTGGAGGCTCCCGGATGGACTGATAATGTAGAACAGTGTGACTCTCGCAGGATGCGATCCCTTAGCTCAGCATTGTTTCGGGGGACGCATAGCCTGCCATTCAACCGAATCAAACCATCTTCATGGAGCTTGAAGTCGTACTTTTCTTTTCAAATGTACCATTCTCGATCTTTTGTCTGATTTCGGTAGGTAAGGGTCGCTCAACTGAGCGTCTCGTACCTCGTCAACCAAGCTAGAAGAAGCGAGTAGCGAATGGAGCGAGTGTGCTCGACGGCTCAGGGCGTCGGCTACAATGTTTGCCTTCCCTTCCTTATACTGCAAGTTGATGTCATAGTCTGAAAGAAATTCCATCCATCTTCTCTGTCTCAAGTGAGTTCTTTCTGTGTGAATACATACTGTAAGCTCTTATGGTCGGAGTAGATAGTGATGCTTACCCCATAGAGATAGTGTCGCCATATCTTCAAGGCGAAGATAATGGCTCCTAACTCTAAGTCGTGAGTCGGGTAATTCTCCTCATGCTTTTTCAGCTGGCGGGAGGCATAAGCAACAACCTTGCCATGCTGCATGAGCACGCATCCCATTCCTTTGCCTGAGGCATCACAGTATACCTCAATCCCTCTGTGCCCTCTGGAAGTAGTAAGGGGGCGCTGAGGTCAATGAGTCTTTAAGGCTCTTAAATGATAGCTCGCACTCGTCTGTCCATACAAACGGTGCATCTTTCTTCATTAGTGTAGTCATGGGCTTGGCGACTTTCGAGAAGTCCCTTACGAATCTCCGGTAGTAACCGGCTAGACCAAGAAAGCTCCGAATGTCGGTAATAGTCTTAGGTCTAGGCCATGATCGTACAGCTTCTATCTTAGAAGGGTCCACTGAGATACCTGCGCTCGAGATGACATGTCCTAGGAATGATACCTGATCAAGCCAGAACTCGCATTTGGAGAACTTCGCATACAGCTGGTTCTCGCGCAGTGTCTCTAGCACTTTCCTCAAATGGATTTCATGTTCCTCTGCTGATTTAGAATATACAAGTATGTCGTCGATGAAGACAACAACTGAAGTGTCCAACTGCTCACTGAATAAACGGTTCATGAGGTCCATGAATTTAGCTGGTGCATTTGACAAACCGAATGGCATCACTTGTGAATTCGTAGTGGCCATATCTGGTACGGAATGCCGTTTTCTCAATGTCTTGCTCTTTAATTGCAATTGATGATACCCTGAACGGAGGTCGATCTTGGAGAAGACTGAGGCTCCCTTCAGCTGGTCGAATAGGTCGTCGATGCGTGGCAACGGGTATTTATTCTTGATTGTGACCACATTCAGCTCGCGGTAGTCAATACAAAGGCGGAGACTACCATCTTCTTCTTCACGAAGAGAAGAGAACCGGCTCCCCAGGGTGATACGCTCGGGCGTATAACCCTTTGTCGAGTAAGTCACGTAACTGCTCTTTTAGTTCGGTCATTCAGCAGGTGCCATGCGGTACGGTGCCCTAGCAATGGGACCGGTACCTGGCAAAAGATCAATTTCAAATTCCACTGTTCTCGGTGGTGGCATGCCGGGTAGCTCCTTAGGGAATACATCGGGAAATTCGGATACAATCGGTACATCGTCACTGAACTGGATCTCTCTCCAGGTCTTGTACATAACACAGATACATTCTTGGCCCTTTCTGAGCTCCCGGTACATAGCCATAGCAGATATGAGTGTGGTCGAAGGCTCTCTTGGTCTCTGGCGGTAAGATACTGTAACCCCAGAAGGACTCTTGAGCAGCAATCGGTGCTCGGCGCAGAGGATTCTACCCTTGTGCCGCTCCAACCAATTCATTCCAATAATTAAGTCGAATCCCAATCCATTGAATTCGATGAAGGAAATGGGAAACGCTTCGTTTTGATTCGATGGTGGCTGATGAGTGGTAGTATTTGGTGCACTTTACTCGCTCCTTTGATGGGAGAGTAACCATGAATTTCGGTAGCTCATCCGCATCTAGCTTCAACCTCTTCATAAAGGATGGTGATACAAAAGTGTGAGAGGCGCCGGAGTCGAATAATACATTGTTGCATCTATGCCATTTACTGGGAAGGTTCCGCCGTTAAGATGGTGCCGCTTCTGCCGGCCTGTGCTTCGGTGAGGATGCTCAGGATACCTTCGGTACCGAGTCCACAACCTATTGGATTCACAATTGGATAATTGATGGTGGACACAAGGGGAATTAAATCAACACTGCATCTTTATTGATAAACCAACATCATAACATACCGGTCTCTAATACACGTTACTAATCGATTACATGATATTACGAATTTAAATACTTCCTAAAGGTAAGGTTCAGGCGTCCTGGTTTCATGTGTGTGGCATTGATTATTGCCGGTGGTGCTGTATTCAGCTTGATTCCTGTTGATACCGTGATACAGCATCCTAGAGTTCCCACCCATGATTAGGACATCTCCTGATCTCAATACCAGTTTCTGTGCAAGGTCCACACGCTTCTGCTCGCTATACATAAATACGGCGTCATCACCAATGGACCAAGACACTACGGGCACTCCCTGTTCGAGAGATTCCGCTGTCTCGTCCTTGTCTTGGTGTAACCCAAGTCGTCCTTCTTTCTCATAGAAGTTGACAATACAAGATCCGCTTCAAGTGCGGGAATCGGTTCATGTTCAAATTGTTGTGCAAGTTCTACTGCTTGCGTGACGAGTGTCTGAAACTCTGGAGGTATTGTCGGTGGCGTCGCTCCATCGTGTGTTCGTGTCTCCTGGTATGTCTTGGTATAAGGATTCCAGTCCTTTCCCAAGCACATCATCTTCAGCCTCATCTTCGCTCCACCGGGAAATTCGGGTGTGTAAAATCCTCCTTGACCCGTTCCTAGCTCGTTGCATCGTCGGATGATTGAAATTTGTGCTTCAGGTGTCAGGTATCCCCTTAATAGAATCATACCTGGTCGGATGACCTGACACTGTTCGTTGGTTGGTGTAGTAGTGGTTGGTGATGTCGATCTCTTCTTGATTCAGGTTAACCGGTATCGGATAACAGATACTAAAGCTTCCTATGGTTACAAATTTCATCTACGGTGAATACTAGTTTAACTACTTCATTTCATGCTCAACATACACTCCAATTCATTTACTCATGCATTCACTCAAGTAATTACTCTACTACTTAGTCATGCTACTTCAAGGATTAAAGGTTTAGATTAATTACCTGGGCCGGACTTCGAACCGGGCCCATCACGGTCAATGACATGAAGGACAGGCTGCCTCTGAGGTGCACCCCTCTGAGGTCCCCGGGATCCCTGTCCCTGTGGTGCCTGCTGGGTCAGTGCATCGCCAGATGCAACCTCCTTGCCTTCCCTCTGCTTATAGCTTTGGAAGTTCCCCTTTGGCTTGGTGCTCTCTGGGCATCTATTAGTTGTATGACCCACTTTCTGACAGTTGTAGCACTTGATTTCTCTCCCATAGCAATCCTTGCCGGGATGGTCTAGGTAACACTTTCTGCACACATAGGTGCGGCCATCGGAGAAGGTTTTGGCGGAACCGGAGCTAGAACCTGAGGTTAGAGGATTAGCATATGTGTGCGTGGATATACTAGATATAATACTGATACGAATACGAATTGGAAATAGAAGTTTACCCTTAGGTGGGTATGATCTCAGTGGCTTAGCTGCCACCGGTGCAGAAGAACCGAGTTGAAGAAGCTCACCCGGTTTGCCCTGCTCAGCATGGGCACTGCTCTCACTTGGGAATTTCTTTTGGGATTGCTGATAGAAACTTCCCTTCTTCTTTTCCAGCTTTTACCCTGGTTCTGCTCCTCGCCATTGGTGTTCTTATTGTTGGCCTTGCGCTTCAGCGCGCTTTCCTCATCCCGTAATTGGCAAGTGATCTCAACGCGAGAAGCCGCGTGATAACACTCCTGAAGTTTCAGGTATTAGCCGGGATTCTCATTTAAGAAAGGTAAGGAAAGATTCAAGGAATACAAGGAATTGAATTAATACTAAGGGTTAACTGATATTTACCTGAAGGGAGGTAAATCGTGTATAGCCCATACCGTACCGAAGGCGATGGCTCAGACCGCCATAGAAGCGATCGACCAACACCTGGCCGGTGTATCCTAGATCAGGGAGAAGACAGAGAATGGAGGTGAAGGTGCGGTAGTACTCATCCACAGACATCTTGTCTGTCATCTTTAAGGCATCCAGCTCTAGCCTTTTCTTGGTTTTCACGTGCTCCGGGTAGTACTTAGATCGGAGGAGTGATGCAAAAGACTCCCAGTCAAAGGTGGGGTCATCCACATATTCGTGCTTGACCAGCTTCCACCAATCCATAGCAGCATCCTTGAGGTAGTAAGCAGCTACTCTCACTCGAACTCCAGCAGGAGCTTCGAGGGTCTCAAATGCGGTCTCCATTTCGGAGATGTAGGCTTCTAGCTTTGCAGGATCGCTCTCGCCTCTAAAGCATGGAGGACGGAGATCTGCGATAGCTTTTACCCATTCACTTCTCTGGGTGGCAGGGGAGGGATTGGCCCCGCTTGAGTTTGTTGGTTCTGTTGCATTGGTATTACTTGCGGTAGCATCTGTGCTACCGTGGCGGCAACGATCTCAGCTATCGTTTGCGCGCCCGTTCCTTCGGAGGCATCGCCTCTACCTCGGCCTCGGCCTCTTCCTGACATCTGAATGTTTAACAGTTACATTAGGCTCCGCAAGATATGACTCAAAGGTCTTGGAATTTAAGCAAGGTATCGTTCCTAAGAACGTCAAGGGTATCCGTCATTAACAACGGTAGTCCCTAGTTAGGTTTCTAAGTATCCGTCTTAAGACGGTTGAAATCCTAACTCGGTAATTCCCCTATGCTCGGTACTATGGACATCAGAGCGTAACTACGCTCTGATACCACTTTTTGTAACACCCCAACCGTTAATCCTATGCTTACCGTCTAATCGTCCTGTTAATCCTACGAGTTCGCAGCGGAAATACTACTACTTACTACGGCGGGGTGAAACAATGCCGCTAACCGCCCATACGGCTAGCTAGGCTACTAATACTTACAGTGACGGCCTGATGAACATAGTGTACCGAGCTACTAATATGATGCATACCGAATACAAAGATCACCTACTTACATTCTTGGAATCACCGAGTATTTAAAGTGTATACTTACATCCCAATTCAAACTTCCCAAAGGAATGAGTTTTCACTAGCTACTCATCTATACCAATCCCCATGCTATCAATATCCAAAAAGGTGTACCCCATGGTACACGGCTCATCAAAAGTTACAGCCATGTACTACTTAGTACACCCATTCATAATTCAATGTTTACAATCCAAAAAGAAAGACAAGGAAATTAAACTTCAACTCTCCTAGTCTTCATCCTTCGCGGGTACCTGCGTGTAGTAAAAACATCGCCCCAAGGGGCTCAGCAAAAGCTGCGCATGAACTCCGCATATACCGCGTGCTAGCTAGGGCACGCCGACTACTTGACGTCCACTAAACATGCGATTCATTATTTTCATACATACATGCTCTTCATACATCATACATGCTCATACAATACAATATACAATTCAAGGCAACAATACATTAACACGCATCTTACTTACCTTCACAAGGTTAGCCAAATTATGCATCCGGGTTAATCGGAATGCTTTTACTCTTTTACTCATCATACATACTTACTCTTACTATACTTACTTACTACCATTCAATTTACTTACTCATTTCTTACTTACTTATACTCAAGTTAAGTCGTCGGGACCTCCGGCCCGGGGACTACTCCGTCCCACCTCCGGGATTTACTTGACTCACCAATCCGGGATGCTACCCATTTAAGGGTTTGGGCCGCGGACCAGTTTAAGAGTCAGGAATCGGATCCAACCTCTTGTGTCTCCTCATCCTCACGCGTGGCCGAAACTATATCGGACTTCTACTCATTCCAATTTAATTACCAATTTAAGTTAGAATGGTTAGCTTATTAGGAATAAGTTAGAAGTCCAAGCACAATCATAATCGGTCACAGTACATTGCAACATTCATACAAGCATTCATATTCATCCTTACATTTCATGAATTATACAAACTAAGATTTAAGAAAAATATTCACAACACACGACACTACATTTCCACAAGTATGCATAGTAACTCCGATTCGTGCATTTATCTTATTTGGTGATCAATTAGCACACAACACACAAATCAGAGTAACCAAGATAGCATACGGGGCATGAGGAATTCATACCGTTCACCGTTGTACGTGTTTCCAAACGTCTTCCGATGTCACAAATCAAATCCTATGATACACATACAATTGAATGATCAATCTAACTATCATTAGCTTAACTCATACTTACTATGTCCTTACACTTCTTACACTTACACATTACTTACTTATCTTTCATTACCTTAAGTTTCATTTTCTTACTTACTATTGACATGCTTACATACATGTACACATATATATATGTTGGGGGTATACATACATATATATATATATAATTATTATTTAGATTAAAATAATTTTTTTTGACAGGACCGGACTTGCGACCTACCCTGCAAGTCCGGTCCATTCCAGTAGCTCAGATTACGGAAATTCTTCTGGTCGACCGGACTTGCAAGTCCGGTCGCAAGTCCGGTCCATTCCAGAAGGTTTCATCGGGGAATTTTTCTGGTCCGCCGAACTTGCAAGTCCGGTCGCAAGTCCGGTCGATTCCAGCTTTCCCGTCTTGTAAATCTGGGCTCGACCGAACTTGCAAGTCCGGTCGCAAGTCCGGTCCGGCCCAGTATTTGCATTTTAATTTCTGTTTTCAGTCCTCTCTTTCACCCATTACTTCCCCATTGTTCCTACACTTATTCCCACATGTTATAACATTAATTAAAACTCCTAATACACCCTAGTTCATTTCCTAACTCCTTACACAATTCTATACTCATTCACTCACATAATTTTCCAAGTTTCATACAACACTCACACTAGGTTCTTCTCTAGTTGCATTATGCTACAGATTTTAACACTTACACTCCCCTTCTACATCTCCCTCTTCTATTGGCATTTCTAACACTCCTAATGTATTAGAATACATTATTCACCTCTCTCAACTTACCCTCTGTTTTCCTTAATCAAAATCTGTTACACACTCACATTAGTCACCTAGTTTTAATTCTCTAAGTGTTCTAATCCTAGGCAAATTTTGCCATAGTCTCCCCTACATTTTTACACTCTCACCACATATTCTAGTTCACAATTCAACACTTATTTCACCTGTTTCATTAGACATCAATATACAAGCTCCCATACATAAAACTCAATACTAAAACACTACAAAAATTTCCTGCACTCAACAACTCAATCCCAATCTGTTTGTAACAGTTTTTAAATTGTCTTCAAAGGTTCAAAATACTTGCATTCTCCTACACACTATACTACTAATGCATTACTATTTTACAATACACATTTTCATTTCTAAAAATCTGTTACATACTCATTACAAAGCTATACAAGGATGAGCATCATTACCTTGATTCTCTTCTAGTTTTTCTTGTTCTTCTTGCCTCTTCCTCCTTCCTTCTCTCTACGACCGATTTTTGCTACTCAAACCTTCTAACACTACAACCCATTCACATATACATTTCAATACACCATTTTAATACTAAACTAACCCTAGTCATTATGTAAGTTCTAATATAAATTTTAGGGTTTAGGATTTATATTACCTTTCAAGAGTGCAAATGAAGCTTGGAGTGGTTCAAGAACAAGATTTCCAACTCCTTCAACAAGCCAAAATCGGCTAGAACACAAGAGACCAAACAAGGTTTAGTCTAAATTTTCGTTTTGCCTTTGAGGCTAGAAAAAGATGGAGTTTCAAAGATATTTCTACCTTAATAGAACAAGGAGAAGGAGGGCCTTCTAATGGTGGTGTTGAAGCTCCAAATGGGACATACCCATGAAAACGAAAGTTGTGTTTTTGGATTTTGGAAAGATGGAAATGTAGCTCTTGATGAGAGGATTCCAATGGTATACTTTTTATAATTTTTGGAAGAGTTTTGAGGGAGTTACAAAGGAGAGAAGTAGAGTTTGAGTTGTTTTTCTTATTCTTCCATGGCCATCGGTTGGAGGGTTGAAGAAGAAGAAAAAGAGAGAGTGAGGGTGGGGGATTACGTGAGTGAGAGGAAATGTGATAGGAGAGAGAATTGCAAAAGTGAGGGTGAGAGTAATAAAGTAGAAAGTAGTAGTTTTTATTACTTTGTTGTTTTGTGAGTAAGGGGGGAATTAAATAGAATGAGAGAGAGGGGTGTGGGATCGGACACACACAGACCCTTATGGGGTTTTAAAAATTCTTTTTACATTATTGGACACATAAGTTTGGTCTATTTATATTTCTACCCCACAACTTCCCGTTTTTGACAGTTTTTACTAATCTCTCGTTTTATTGATTTTATTGGTCCTAAAGCTTCACTAATATTTATTAATGATTATTTAGTTGACCCACATTGTTACGAGTCTATTTGACCCGCTTAAAGACGCGTTTTCCCGGTTACCTCGAAAAACGCGCTTTAAGGTTCGTGGTACTGCTTTTAATCCGTTTTTAAAGATCCGTTTTCTTCGGGATTTGTTCCCTTATGCTTATTTATACTTAATTAAGCTTCTAAATTATTCATTAGCCTAATTAATCGCTATTTTTAATTACGGGGTATTTCATGTATGGTAAGGTTTGGAGTGAAATAAGCAAGTTAAAACAAGTTTTGGTTCCGACCTACCTTAGGACCGACCTTAGCAAGGTCGGTCAGGCCTAAAATACCCATCCGGGAAACTCTCTGGTATGGACCGACCTTAGGACTGACCTTAGCAAGGTCGGTCGGACTTAAATCTTGTGAACGGAAATGTTTCTGGAATGGACCGACCTTGGGACGACCGAACTTAGCAAGGTCGGGGTAAAATTTTCAAAGGCAAAGTGTTCTGGTTCCGACCGACCTTGGGACCTACCTTGCAAGGCCGGCCGGCCTTGTAAAAAAAAAACAGAAAAGAAAATGTGGCTTAAGTAGTAAACCCTTGTGGGTACAATGAGAATAATTAAGTGGAAATTAAAGTGTGAAAACATGCCATATAATCATGTAAAACACTTAGTTAATCGGAATTTAAATAAGGTAATTAACCGACATTATTAATTATGTATAGGAGCTACATTCGGTGGAACTCAAACGCAGCAATGACCAAGGTATGGTTTTCTTACAGTCTGTTTGCTACCGGTTTACACCGGCTTGTGTGTTTGTTTGTTTTCTGAATGTTTATGACTTTGTAAGACTTAATCATTTACAGTCATTGTTATTATTGTGGCGTGTGAGTACCGGTGCCATTAACCTCAAATACGTGCTAACCCGTTAGTTAACCAAGCTAGGATATGTAAGAGAGCGGTACTCGGTTCTTACGTTTCAACCTAAGGAACGTTGTAACTACGGCTATGTATGAGTTAGTTGTGGTTGTGTTGTTAAAGTGTATCCCATCTCCCTTGTTTGCCTAACTGGACCTAAACACTTACTTGTGATTCATTGTGTTATGTTCCAATAATGGGACTACTAACAAGAGTATAACCGGGGGTGAGGAATCAGGTCGTTCCGGTCGCTCGTGTATGTTCGGGAGTCGGTATCTGAATCTGATTCGACCCTCATTATGTTATGGTTGTTCTCCTTCTGGATTACAATCACCCGCAAGCCTAACCAAGGCTTACCTACCTGACTTTTGTTCGGGCTAGGGGGATTATGTATAAGGTGTGCTTGGATCACTATATTCGACAGAACGGTAATGAGTTATGTAATAAGCTTAACATGAGATTGAAATCTTTCTCTAGGGTACCAAATTTGACTAAACTGTTTGGTTCGTTTCCTAAAGTGAATTGTTCCCGCTATGTTGTATGTTGTCATTGCTATGCAATTTTTAATTGCTACGCTTATGTATGTTAAATTAATACCATGTTATCATGACAATTAGTTGCGTGTATCCCGGTAGCCAACGGGCTGCACGTTAATCATACCAGTCATGGGTTGCTGAGCCCCTCCGGGGCACCATATTTCATTTTGCAGGATGAGGATAGAAGAAGCGGAGTGGCTTTAGTTCCTAGATGTAATGAAATACTTTTGTTAGCTTTTGGATAATAGACCCGGGATGCGCATGTGCTTCCGAGGTCGTTTATTTTGGTAGCGTCAGAATTACAGTGATGGTTTGTATGTATACACTCGGTATTGTTAGTTTATATGTATGTGGAAGTTAGAAACTAATGCTCGGGAGTCTGTGTCCATCAGACCGATACAAATGTACGTATTTAGCCTGGTTAGCCACGTGGGTGGCTAACGGCGTGTAACACCGTCCCATTTTAGTTAATGTTTAAGTTATGAATTTCCACTGCAATTTCTGTTTATTGTTAAGTTTACAGTTGGGGTGTTACAAAAAGTGGTATCAGAGCAAAGTATCGCTCTGATCACCGGAATACCGAGCTTAGGAACATACCGAGTTAGGAAATCTAACCATAGTTATGTGAGTGACCAGTTATAGAAAGGTTAACCACTAACTAAGTGTGGATTTACCTTGTTGTTGGAAAGGCGTTACAACCGTCGGAACCGATAACTTTGTAAGCACAATGCTAATGTATGTTCGTGTGAATTCAGATGGCAGGCCAACCGCGGGGAGGAGGCCGCGGGCGTGGTACGGGAGAACCGAGGGATAACCTATGGCACAAGTGATGACCGACGTAATGGCGGCCGCCGTAGCCCAGATGGTACCTCAACTTGTCGCTGCGATGCAGCAAGGGCAGCAGCCCGAGGTTCAGCCACAGCCGCGCGAGACCAACTGGGTCAAGGGCATTGGCAGATCTGAGACCCCCGTCGTTTCAAGGAGAGGACCGACCCTAGTAAGCTGGAGGCGTCCATCTCCGAGTTGTGAGACCGCCTACGAAACCTTGGATGTTCCTACTGGTGCCAAGGTTCGTCTTGCCGCTTACTATCTAAAGGGTTCGGCAAGAAGCTGGTGAAAGCTTGTGCGGGAAGATAAGCTTGCTGATCCTGCATTCGGCTGGAGGGAGTACACAGCTCTGCCACGAGCCAAGTACTACCCGTTGCATGTGCAAGAGGCTAAGCGCCTTGAGCTGGACAGTCTGAGGCAAGGGGACAAGATATCGGTAGATGACTACTACACTGCCTTCACCGACCTTATCCACCTACTACCAGTCCTGGGTTACTCAAACCGGGTTCTGGTAAACCGTTTCCACAAAGGACTCAGCCACCGCCTACGCTACAGGATGGGGCCAGCTGAATATACCACCTTGTCGGTAATTGAAATACCGTTTGATGTGAATAAGTGTATACAATGAATAAGTGTGAATGTGAGTTGATTCACGGGGCATGACTGACATCCTAAATTTCGGAGTGCTATCATGCCGCTTCTAAGGTCGATATCACCGTCCGACTGAGGGACGAGGAGAATGCGCATAAGCGCAAGGCTTCGAGCGAGGGCCTAGACACTCAAGGGTACGGGGGAGGAAAGAAGAAGAAACCTTACCCCCTGTTATACCCAAAATTTCAACCCCCTCGAGTAGTCTCTAAGGCATACGTGTTACAAAGGGCAAAATGGTCAAAATGCACCGATGCAGGATTTTCCAAGGACATTCTCGGGATTTTTCTGTTTTCATATGACTTGTTTCATCATCTCCAAACACTTCCAAATATCATGGTCATTATGAAAGGTATTTCATGATTCTCTGATAATATTATTCTGGAAATTTAGCTTTTAATTCATATTATAAGCTAATTTCTTTAATAATTAACACATGAAATAGCCTCAAATAGAAATTAAAAGGTTTCCAAAATTAAAATAAAATTGTCACATGGTTACCATGACTACATACAGTCATAAACCTGAAACTATTTTATTGGGAACCTTATCCCAAAATTTAAAAGAGAAATTCAATTTTTTTGCAATTTTCTCTCTCCTCTGGAAAATACCGAAATCAATACAAAATGTCATGAAATTTTAACACAGGGTAGAGGATGATTATTAGAGACTAATGCCATTGGAATTTCGTAATTTCGACTTTCCAATAATAAGTTATGAATTTGGGAGATTCCAGATGGTGAGATTTTTATCTAAGGTTATTTATCAAAATAACCCGATCCCAACTCTCAAAATTCCTAAAAATCATTCTTTACCTTCACTTAAATTTTCATAATTTTTATCGGCTTGCAACATATTTTAAAAAATCAGATTCTCTTAGAGCACAAAATCAAGGTTTTAGATAAAAATTCTGTTCTATCAACTTGGCCATGCTCTTTCTATAAAAGGCCTTCCAAAAACGACCTAGGGCAAGGAGATGATCCCCATAGTCAGAAAACACAGCCGTCTACTTGCCTCCCACGTTTTCAACACTCCCAACACCGAAACTCTACCAAAATCATCTCAAAATCACCAAAAACACATTCTTTCTTCTCTCATTGAACTTCCAAGCATCAAAACACCACAAATACAGAACCAAAACGTGCTTAAAAACACAAGGAAGAAGAGGTCAGAAGCTCGGGTCAAAGTCGAACCGGATCGGCCACCAACGAAGCTTTCAGAGATTTCCCGACGTGAAGGAACAACAAGTTTTCGAAATCAAAACAGGGTAAAAACCAAATTCTCTAACCCTTCTGGTCAAAATACAATTCTGGTTGAAATTGCTAACCGAATTGATTTTTCCTTGCTTCTGAATTAAGGTTTGTTTGTGTTTCTGCCTTCTAACTTGTTCGTTAAGTTTCGCAATAAATTCGATTTCAAATTGAAAACTTTCAATCACTAACGTCTTGTACATCTTTCAGGCTACACACCCATAAAATTTGAGCCAAAAACACCTTCGGGAACAGCCTCAACGCCGCCGTCCGAGGGCGGTCCGCACCCACGGACGTCACGTCCGGGGTCCCGGACTCCCTGTCCGTAAGCCCGGACGGCGGCGGGATTTTTTAAAAAATTCAAAATTTAGGTTTTCTAAAATAATGTCCGGGCCACGGACATCCTGTCCATGGCCCCGGACCTTGCAAAATTGTGTTTTCTGTTTAATTCGACTTTTATGTTCACATAGGTTAACTAGGGTCCGTGGGTTTGGACATGGGTCCGTAGCCACGGACGGAAACAAAATTTGACCTAATTCTGCCTCCGAAACCCTAGTTTAGGAATCTTTAATTTTATTTTAATTTTCTGTCAAAAAATGCTAAAAAAACACAAAAACAAGAAGCTCGCACACTTAGGTTAAAACGCCTCGTAATAAGCCGTAAATAAACTAAGTAGAGGAAAAAGACCTAGGAAGGGTAATGAAAGTAATTGAACCCTAATTAAGTCGAATATCAAGCCCCCGAACCCGAACTCTCCTTTCCTAATTTGATCTAGGTTAAAATTAGGTGGCGACTCATAATAGGTTCCAGTGAGCTAGCTTAGGTTTTAATAATTATTGTTATATGACATAGTTGTTAATCTTAGGCTATAAGTGGACCTAAAACCCGTTTAGATCCCAATCAAGTTAATCCACATAGGATAGGGTTTAAATCGAGGCTCACATACTGGCGACTCTGCTGGGGACAAACTTCTTAATTTTAACTTTTTAATTTAAGAAGAGGGCTTAACTCGAAATTGTTTATTTATGGCTTTATTACTTTGTTTGTTTACTTTTGTGTGCACTTTAATTTCTGCACCTTTGCATCATATGAGAGCGAGGGTCTACACGAACCGATTTCACCCGGGACCCGTTTGAGGGTCCCCTGTCAGGGACTCACACCTTTTAGGTGATGTGATAAGCGGGGGAAAAGAGGAGGATGTCGTCTAACCAATCCCCTTAATACATGGGCTTAGCCCCAAGCGTTTTCCTGGCAGTGCCCTTACCTAGCCCATTGTTTGGTCAGTCAAAGACCCGACCATAGACGCACACCTTCAGGTGATGTGAAAAAAGTGGGAAGCCCAAAGAGAATAGCGTGCAAGCCCTATTCCTTTGTGGCGACCTGGGCCCATGCCCCAAGCACCTCTCCGGATCGATCCGTACCTGGTTTAATCTTAACACTAGTGAGGACATGTTGAATTTGTGTGGGCCTTGTTTACCTGCATGATCGGCCCACTACCCAGCCTAGAAATTGATAGGAATTTCTCCTACATCAACTCAGCCCAACCCAATATCGTGGCTTTATTGTTTGCGGCCCAAAGACCCTGCTTGATTTGAATGTGTGAGTTATTTGTTCGGGCTTCAGCCCAAAAGTTTAGATTTAGGTGATTTATCTTTCAGCTCAATTTGAATTACCAATTTAGTTCTAGGCCCACGGAAAACAAATCCACCTGAAAGCAATCCATAAAAATCCATCAGGCCTTTCCATTTCAAGGCCCATTCTAGTCCAGGAAGACTTTTCACTCGGGCTTTGACCCACGATCCTAGACACGGGTATCATCTTCAGCCCCCCAATCATAATTACTCGGCCCAAATTCCAGTTCACATCCAGAACATGGTTTAGAAATCACTTCAGCCCATGCGCTTTACTTTTAACCCAAACACATTCTTGCCCAAGAGCCCAATTCTCACAACATTTCAGCCTAGGTACGAGTTCACAGCTCATGAATCATTCCGGCCCATGTGCCTCTCTTCCAAACTCATTTCGGGCCTCAGTGCCAACCCACAATTTTCAAAACATTCCAGCTCATGTGCTTTTCTTGCAGCCCAAACAAGTCTTGGCCTGAAACTTCTTTGCGGCCAGATTTTTAGCTCAGGTCACTTTTCGTTTTCCAACAGATAAGCCCAAATCTCAAAGAATGGCAGAGGGAGGAAATCAAATCAACATGGATGCCCAGTTAGCCGAAGAATTCAACGGGATGCTGGAAAAGATTGAGCGCATGGAGAGGGCCAACAAGCCAGCGGTTTTTGACTACTTTTCCACTGGATTATATCCCAAGGTTGATCTCCCTCCAAGGTTGAAATGGCCAACACTTCCTCTATACAAAGGTTCCTCCGACCCACAACTTCATTGGCAATGTTCGATAGGGAAATGTCCATCCTTTCGCTAAACGACATGCAGAAGGCCAAGGTATTTGCTCACTATCTTGATGAGACCCCTCAGCGTTGGTACATAACTCAAAGGATAAATACCAAGACCTACGAGGAGGTATGTGAAGCTTTTCTGCATCATTTTGAGTACGCTAGAAGTTTTGGAGTCCCAGGGCCGATCTGTAAGCACACAACAAACAGAAGGTGAATCAATGTCTGATTTGTTAAGCGTTGGAGGATGAAGGCAGCCGCAATGCTCGCACAGATGGACGAACAAGAGCAAATCCGAATGGTAATTAAAAATATGCGGAAGCAATACAGTGACGAGCTGAATTTCACATACTTTCCTAGCTTCAACATGCTGATGGGAAGTTAATGTCCTAGAAGAAATGATTCACCAAGGGGAGTTAAAACTTGGGAACTCAAAAAACACCGGGAATGGCTCGGGGACAGCAGCCTGTATCCAAAGTGGCACCCGAAAGAGAACTAGGCAGCATGAGGTAAACACTGTTCGACAGGTAAAAGGACCAGGACAAATCGTTGGGGCAGTGGAATCATCCCGAAAGAGCTCCCGTCGAAGAGAGTTCACAAACATCGGTCAGCCATTGAGCCAGCTTTTGGAAGACTCCAGGAACGAAACATGCTGCAACCTCTCCACCCTCGACAAAGGGACCCCCAAAAAGGAAGGAATCTGAACCAGTATTGTCAGTATCACCAGCTTCCGGTCATGACACCGACAACTGCAAAATTCTGAAGCAGCACATCCAAGATCTTATCAATCAGGTTTTCAACTCCCCGAGTAGGAATCCCATGTCAAGCACCATCAGAGAGTGCTATCTTCAAGTGTTTTCTCCGATTTCTTCTCTTTACTAGTCATTTTTATGTTTTTCCAATGTTTGTAGTAGTTAGTTTCCTTTATCATTTTCGGTAGTTTTCCTGAGTTTTGTAATTTCCAACATTATTCTTTTTGTTGAATAAAACATAGTTCCGTTTTCATAATTTTTGTACAAAGCATCATTCGTTTATTCGAAAAAACTTAAAAAAAAAGAGCACTCACGAAGTAATCATTTTCTGACTATGCGATGGAACGGCTTGTCTCTTGTTTCTAAAAATTTGAACATGCCTAACCAAACACCACAACTCACCACATAATATCCAAAACAACCCACAATGAGGTTCAAGGCCCATCTATCAAACTGTTGTCACAAACCCCAAATCAATACTGGGGCAATCTGAGTTTAGAATCATTGTCTTCGAATCTTTTGTTTTTAAACGTGTGAACTAGTCTTTGAGTGAAAATTCGCGAGAGTGTCTTGAGCGGAAAAACCATGAGTGAACGAGCGTGTCATTTTTACACGACTCCGGTGAGTCCACATTCAAAGGTGAGGTAAATGGTATAACTCCGACCGAAGGAGATAATTTGTAAATTTACGCTTAGACCTGTGAAAAGTAACAAAGAGACGGATATACAACTATCAGGAATGACGAAGCACCTAGGTACAGCACCACATAGCCAAAAGCTTGTAAACCCTGACATTAACCCTAGGCCCCCCGCTGAGCCTTCCATATATCCCTTTTTGACATTATGAACTCCACAAAATAACCCAGCCAATGATGAATGTCCGACCCGGTGACCAAAGGACGCAAGGAGCCCGACTCTCAGATAACATTCTCATCAGTCCAAAGAAGCAATGCCGCTATCAGCATGACGAAGCGATCCGCAAATGGTCCCAGAGTGACACAGGATCAAAAGAGCTCACATCAAAACAGCTCTCAAGCCGGGAAACACAAGAACCCCGAAGGCAAAACCAAAAGGATAAAAAAAAGGCAAACCCGAAGTGCCTCGAAGAAATCCAAATGACGAAAAGAGAAATAGTGTAAAGGACAACTTCAAAAGTCCAGGTCCAGAAGCTCGAAAACAACGTCAACATGAAGCAGCCAGACGACTTCAAGACAAGGAAGATGAATCCGAGAGAAGACGCAAGTTGCAGCTTTGGTCACCCATTTAAGCTCCACATACCTCAAATATCCCTCCATGATCCCGTCGTCTTTCATCACACCCTATGGCCACGTTATAAGCCTCGAAGACTTCCGACTTGGTAGTTGTGTATCCAATCACGTGAAAGTAACAGATCGAATGCGTAAATTCATCAAATATCAAATTCAATGGTCTAGAAGTTGTGACCGTAAGTGAGAAACGAGTGTAAACACCAAACACGTCGAGTGTAGGTTAGGAAGCACCAAATCAGAACATAAGCCTTGACCCTGTGAGGACGAGACTCGTTCGCACGTTTGGTCAAAGAAAATACTGGGGGCAATCGATCGGAGTGATCGATTGCCATGAACTCTAGCTCAGATTGTCTTAAAGGAAAAATACTGGGGGCAATTGTTGGTTCCAACAATTGCTATGACAACACCAATTGGAACCCAAAGCTCAAACATCACCACCATCATCCCACCACACACACACACATAAGCCCTTACCACACATCAAGCACCTCAGGCACACATAAGCCCTTACCACCACATCAAGCACCTCAGGCCCACACAAGCCCTTACCTTCACTTCATGCACCACACTGGCCCACACAAGCCCTTACCTTCACTTCATACACCACACTGGCCCACATAAGCCCTTACCTCCACACCTCCACTACACAGGCCCACACAAGCCCTTACCTGCACATCAAACACCACAGACCCACATAAGCCCTTACCTTCACATCATACACCATACCCACCCCACCGGCGGCATGTTCATCTCGTAGGAGATAAATTACAAGTCCGAAGTCTATAGTTAGGAAATGATAATTCACTTTCCTTTTCACTAAACAGAATTTTCTTCAAACACTGCCACGTTTGGCACCTCTTTCAACAATTTCTTGTCTTGAACAACTTTCCTCTAACCACTTCGGTTTCATAAACCTCATCATGGCCACATTTGGCACACTTTCTAGCAATGTCTTGCTTTGGACAATTTTTGATCCATAACATTGCCATGTTTGGCACATTTTCCAATGATTTCTTGTTTTGGACAAGTTTCCTACATACACTTTGATTGTATTTTGACATGCACATCATCTTTGCCACGTTTGGCACTTTCATAATCAACTTTCATCATGATCATTTGCATAAAGTTTACCTTGCATCCGTCCGTACGAAGCTCCTTATCATAAACCAGAGATACAGATTCTCAGCCGAAGGTACAGATTCTTTAGAGATACAGATTCTCGCCCCAAAGATACAGATTCTTCAGAGATACAGATTCTCACCCGATCAGAGATACAGATTCTCAGCCGAAGATGCAGATTCTTCAGGATACAGATTCTCAGCCGAAGGTACAGATTCTTCAGAGATGCAGATTCTCAGCCAAAGATTCAGATTCACCAGAATAGATGGACCCAACCTCAGGCTCGTCATGAACCCAATTTCCTACCATTCCACTTAGGCACCCATAGGTCCTACTCTACATTCGTCAATTTAGGCACACATCACATCGATCTCATTACATCTCTTTTCCAGGTTCCCGACACCTTATAATGCTCGGCGTATCCCATCCAACTTCAGGTTCCCGACACCTTATAATGCTCGGCGTATTCCATTCAACTTCAGGTTCCCGACACCTTATAATGCTCGGCGTATTTCATTCGCTTTCAGGTTCCCGACACCTTACAATGCTCGGCGTATTTCATTCGCTTCAGGTTCCCGACACCTTATAATGCTCGACGTATCCCATTCAACTTCAGGTTCCCGACACCTTATAATGCTCGGCGTATCCCATCCAACTTCAGGTTCCCGACACCTTATAATGCTCGGCGTATTCCATTCAACTTCAGGTTCCCGACACCTTATAATGCTCGGCGTATCCCATTTAAACTTCAGGTTCCCGACACCTTATAATGCTCGGTGTGTTCCATTTAATTTTAGGTTCCCGACACCTTAGATGCTCGGTCTAGATTGTTCACTGTTAGTTTGGTCCACTTTTTCACATTTTTGGTAGTTGGCGCCTCTTAATAGCCCAACGCATTTAGCTTTTCTTTTTGGTAGTTGGCGCCTCTTAATAGCCCAACGCATTTAGCTTTTCTTTTAGGTGGCTGGCACCTCATAATAGCCCAATAATCTCAACTTTTCTTCTAGGTAGCTAGCGCCTCATAATAGCTCAGCACAATCAACAGACTCGGTAGAAATCTAAGACAAGGAGTTTATTCGGTATCGGACAAAATTTTGGGGTATCACTCAAGCATCAACTAGTCTTTTCATATTCACTACAAAGTCTAGTTGACGGGGGGCAATCTGTTATACCCAAAATTTCAACCCCCTCGGAGTAGTCTCTAAGGCATACGTGTTACAAAGGGCAAAATGGTCAAAATGCACCGATGCAGGATTTTCCAAGGACATTCTCGGGATTTTCTATTTTCATATGACTTGTTCATCATCTCCAAACACTTCCAAATATCATGGTCATTATGAAAGGTATTTCATGATTCTCTGATAATATTTATTCTGGAAATTTAGCTTTTAATTCATATTATAAGCTAATTTCTTTAATAATTAACACATGAAATAGCCTCAAAATAGAAATTAAAAGGTTTCCAAAATTAAAATAAAATTGTCACATGGTTACCATGACTACATACAGTCATAAACCTGAAACTATTTTATTGGGAACCTTATCCCAAAATTTAAAAGAGAAATTCAATTATTTTTGCAATTTTCTCTCTCCTCTGGAAAATACCGAAATCAAAACAAAATGTCATGAAATTTTAACACAGGGTTAGGATGATTATTAGAGACTAATGCCGTTGGAATTTCGTAATTTCGACTTTCCAATAATAAGTTATGAATTTTGGGAGATTCCAGATTGTGAGTTTTTATCTAATCGGTTATTTATCAAAATAACCCGATTCCAACTCTCAAAATTCCTAAAAATCATTCTTTACCTTCAGTTAAATTTTCAAATTTTTATCGGCTTGCAACATATTTTAAAAAATCAGATTCTCTTAGAGCACAAAATCAAGGTTTTAGATAAAAATTCTGTTCTATCAACTTGGCCATGCTCTTTCTATAAAAGGCCTTCCAAAAAACGACCTAGGGCAAGGTAGATGATCCCCATAGTCAGAAAACACAGCCGTCTACTTGCCTCCCACGTTTTCAACACTCCCAACACCAAACTCTACCGAAATCATCTCAAAATCACCAAAAACACATTCTTTCTTCTCTCATTGAACTTCCAAGCATCAAAACACCACAAATACAGAACCAAAACGTGCTTAACAACACAAGGAAGAAGAGGTCAGAAGCTCGGGTCAAAGTCGAACCGGATCGGCCACCAACGAAGCTTTCAGAGATTCCCGACGTGAAGGAACAACAAGTTTTCGAAATCAAAACAGGGTAAAAACCAAATTCTCTAACCCTTCTGGTCAAAATACAATTCTGGTTGAAATTGCTAACCGAATTGATTTTTCCTTGCTTCTGAATTAAGGTTTGTTTGTATTTCTGCCTTCTTTCTAACTTGTTTGTTAAGTTTCGCATTAAATTCGATTTCAATTGAAAACTTTCAATCACTAACGTCTTGTACATCTTTCAGGCTACACACCCATAAAATTTGAGCCAAAAAACCTTCGGGAACAGCCTCAACGCCGCCGTCCGAGGGCGGTCCGCACCCACGGACGTCACGTCCGGGGTCCCGGACTCCCTGTCCGTAAGCCCGGACGCCCACGGACGGCGGCGGGATTTTTTAAAAATTCAAAATTTAGGTTTTCTAAAATAATGTCCGGCCCACGGACATCCTGTCCGTGGCCCCGGACCTTGCAAAATTGTGTTTTCTGTTTAATTCGACTTTTATGTTCACATAGGTTAACTAGGGTCCGTGGGTTCGGACATTGGGTCCGTAGCCACGGACGGAAACAAATTTGACCTAATTCTGCCTCCGAAACCCTAGTTTAGGAATCTTTAATTTTATTTTAATTTTCTGTCAAAAAATGCTAAAAAACACAAAAAACAGAAGCTCGCGCACTTAGGTTAAAACGCCTCGTAATAAGCCGTAAATAAACTAAGTAGAGGAAAAACGACCTAGGAAGGGTAATGAAAGTAATTGAACCCTAATTAAGTCGAATATCAAGCCCCCGAACCCGAACTCTCCTTTCCTAATTTGATCTAGGTTAAAATTAGGTGGCGACTCATAATAGGTTCCAGTGAGCTAGCTTAGGTTTTAATAATTATTGTTATATGACATAGTGTTAATCTTAGGCTATAAGTGGACCTAAAACCCGTTTAGATCCCAATCAAGTTAATCCACATAGGATAGGGTTTAAAATCGAGGCTCACACCCCCAGTCCTAGAAAGGCCAGCAACAGGGCGGCAAGGGCCAAGCCCAGACCACCACTGCTGAGGAGCCACTAAGCTCACCTATGCCTATGCGGCTAAGCCCCTACGCTCTCACCCGCCCAAGGGTAACTACTTAATTTCGAGTGCCAAACTTAATGTGTGTTGTCGAGTTGTGAGGTGTGTATTAATTGTGTCATGTGTTAGCAGCCAGTACGGGATCTAGACCTGAGCGCCCACTACTACAGTAGGCGGTGCAACGGAGACCGCCCCGGTAAGGACTGCAAGGGGAATGACGTGCAGTGCTACCACTGCAAGAAGATGAGGCACGGAGACTTCGAGTGCTACCAGAACCCCAACGACAGAAGCTTCAGGCCTAAGGGGCAATGAAAGGGAAAGGCTGTTGCGACCACTGAAGGCCCGAAGCGACTAGTCAACCATCCTCTGATCAGGGGAACTCTAACTCCCAGAAGGGGAAAGGGTCGGGAGCTTGCAAGGCCACCCTGAATGTGGTAGATCGGTCTGAGGGAGCTGGACCCTCTTCTAGACCAGGTACTACTTAAACCGTTGAGTGAAATGATTGATTGCTTACCGCATTTCATGCATGAGTGTTAGCAAGTCTAAATGTACGACTACTTAAGCAATAAGTTAAGTATAATGTGTAATTCACCTAAGTTAGATAATTCTAAACCTTAGGAACCTTCAATATTTGTTATCCAATCCCTCCCACACCAAACCCCGAAGAAACCACCATCAGCATCAACGAATTCCTGATGGAGCAATGTCAGGTCATCTAACTAGGTATGATATTATGAAATGGATACATGACACCCGAAGCACAAATCCACATCATCCGACAATGCGACGAACTGGGAGCAACACATGGACGTTTCTACACACCGGAATACCCGAGTGGATCGAAGAAAAGTTGAAGATGATGTGCATGGGTAAGGACTGGAATCCTTACACCAAGACATATCAAGACGTGCGAGAGGAAGATGGAGCAACAGTACCGAGTACCCGAGGAGTTCCTTGCGGTCGTTAACCACGCCGTGGGAATTGCTCAGCGAGTTGAATCGGATCCAATTCCGAGTGTTGAAGTAGATTTGTGTATTGTGAACTCCTACCAGAAAGGTGGACGGTTGGGTTTACACCAAGATAAGGACGAAACACCCGAGTCTCTGAGTAAGGGAGTACCCGTGGTGTCTTGGTCCATTGGTGATACCGCAGTGTTTGTGTATGGCGAGCAGAAGCGTGCTGATCTCGCAAGGAAGTTGACGTTAAAGTCAGGTGATGTATTAATCATGGGTGGGCAGTCAAGGATGCTATATCACGGTATCAAGAAGATCAAACTGAATACGACACCCTCCGACAGTAATCAATGCCACCCACATGAAACCCGGACATTTAAATTTAAGTTTCAGGCAATTCAAAAGCCATGTGTAACCATGTGATGTGTGAAACCAGCCGTATGTTAAGGAAGCTATATAATTAGCTATGTAGAAATAGTGTAAACCGATAGACGGTGTAAAGAGTGTGTTAATGAATAAAACGGTGTTGTTTTGGCTATATCAACCGTGTTGTTACCGTTGTACTTATAAAAATGTGAACTAAATTAGGCTATGCACTCGAAACGGGAGGTACACTGAGTGTGTGTAATGAGGCAGAAGCCAGCAAGAGCAGCACTATCCTTACCGGTACCTTCCCAGTTTATGGTGTGGGCGCATCGATCTTGTTCGACTCTAGAGTCTCACACACGTTTATCTCACTTTCATTTGCATGGGCAGTGGATTTTAAGATTGAATTGGTGCCGGAAACCAGGCCAATAGCGAAGGCGCCCTACCGTATGGCTCCAGCTGAAATGACAGAGCTCAAAGAGCAGCTGCGAGACCTACTCGACAAGGGATTTATACGCCCGAGCGTTTCACCATGGGGAGCGCCGGTCCTCTTCGTGAAGAAGAAGGACGGTAGTCTCTACCTCTGCATCGACTACAGAGAACTGAATGCTGTTACGGTGAAGAACCGTTATCCTTTACCACACATCGACGACCTGTTTGATCAATTGAAAGGAGCATTAGTATTCTCCAAGATCGACTTACGATCCGGTTACCACCAAATCGTGATCCGAGAAGGTGACATTGAGAAGATCGCGTTCCGAACCAGATACGGTCACTACGAGTTCACGGTCATGCCGTTTGGTTTATCCAATGCATCAACCAAGTTTATGGACTTAATAAACCGCTTTTTCCGAGATCAGTTGGACAAGTAAGTGGTAGTCTTCATCGACGATATTCTTATATATTCAAAGTCGAAGGGTGAGCATGAAAGCCACCTGAAAAGTGTGTTGCAAACATTAAGGGAGAACCAATTGTATGCAAATTCTCCAAGTGTGAATTCTGGCTGAACCAAGTTTCATTTCTTGGTCATGTTATTTCCGAGGCTGGGATCGCGGTAGATTCGGCCAAGATAGATGCAGTTCGCACCTGGCCTAGGCCATAGACGTTACCGACATTCGGAGCTTCCTCGGTCTGGCAGGATATTATAGAAAGATTTGTGAAGAATTTCTCCAGTGTCTCGAAGCCGATGACTTCCTTGATGAAAAAAATGCACTATTCGAGTGGACAGACGACTGCGAGAGTTCTTTCCAGAGTCTCAAGGATGCTTCGACCTCTGCACCAGTGCTGACAATACCAGACGGTACAGACGGTTTTGAGGTCTACTGCGACGCATCAGGCAAGGCTATGGGTTGTGTGTTGATGCAACGTGGGAAGGTCATGACATACGCCTCCCGACAGCTGAAAAAGCATGAAGAGAACTACCCTACCCACGACTTAGAATCCGGTGCCATAGTCTTCGCCTTGAAGATATGGCGACATCATTTGTATGGGGAAAGTGTGACAATCTATGCAGATCATAAAAGTTAGAAGTACCTGTTCACTCAGAAAGAGTTGAACATGAGGCAAAGAAGGTGGGTCAAGTTTCTAAACGACTACGACATCAACCTTCAGTACAAGTAAGGTAAAGAAAATATGGTAGATGACACATTGAGTCACCGAGCACACTCTCTCCATTCGCTAGTCTCTCACTCTAGCTTGGTTGAAGAGGTGCGGAGTGCTCAGATGTCGGATCAGTACATGCAAGGAATCAGGTAGAAGCTGATTGATGGCACATTCGAGAGTCAAAAGTATGACTTCCAACTTCACGATGATGACCTGATTAGGCTTAATGGTAGACTGTGTATTCCGAGAAGTAGCGCCGAGCTAAAAGAGGCATACTGAGTGAATCCCATTGTTCTACTACTTCGATTCACCCTGGAGCTTCAAAGATGTATAAGGGTATGAAGAGGTATTTTTGGTGGACGGGAATGAAAAAGGATGTGAACGATAATGTGGTAAGGTGTCTCACATGTCAGAAAGTCAAGTTTGAGCATCGACGGCCTAGCGGTATGGTGCAGCCAATGCCAGTGCCAGAGTAGAAGTTCCATGACATCTCCGTGGACTTCGTAGTAGGGCTTCCGCCTACAAGGGGAGGTCTGAACATGATATGGGTTGTTGTTGACCGACTGACCAAGGTGGCCCGATTCATACCGATGAAGGACACTTGGAAAGTGGCAAAGCTAGCAGAGCTCTTTGACCGAGAGATTATACGGCATCATGGGGTACCGAAGACTATTGTGTGTGATAGGGATACCAGATTCCTCTCGAGGTACTGGAGATCTACACGGGAAGTGTTGGTACCGAGCTGAAGCTGAGTACAGTGTTCCACCCTCAGACAGATGGTCAGAGTGAGCGCACCATCCAGACGCTCGAAGATATGTTACACGCATGTGCACTTCACTTTCAGACCAGATGGATTGATAAGGTACACTTGATCGAGTTTAGCTACAACAACAGTTACTATGCTTCGATCAAGATGTCTCCCTTCCAGGCATTGTATGGTAGACCATGCCGCACGCCATTATGCGGGATGAATCGAGTGAGGTGGTCGTTATAGGGCCCGAATATCTGGAGCAAACAAGCAGAAGTACGCCAGATACGAGCTAACATGAAGGCAGCTCAAGATAGGCAGAAATCGTATGCCGATGTGCGACGACGTGACCTGGTGCTCGCCGTGGGCAACCAGGTATTCTTAGAGTTTCCCCCATGAAGGGTGTGTTTCGTTTTGGCCAGAAAGGCAAGTTAAGCCCAAAATATGTGGGGCCTTATGTTGTGACGGAGCGGATAGGCCCAGTAGCTTACAGGCTTGATCTACCTGCTGAGCTGGGCATGGTACATGATGTATTTCATGTATCGCAGTTGAAGAAGTATATGTCTCATCCATCTCATGTACTTCCGCCCAAAAGGCTAACATTAGAGCCAACCATGCGATCAGTGGAGACTCCGGTACGGATTCTTGATATTAAGACTCGAGACACTCCCCTTAAGTCTGTGCGACTGGTGAAGGTTCTCTGGTATAACCAGGAAGTCAAGGAGGCCACTTGGGAGCTGGAAGATAGAATGAGGGCGAACTACCCATCATTGTTTACTCTCTAGTTTTCGTATGTATATGGTACGGGGCGTACCCCTTTTTAAGGGGGTAGAGTCGTTTCGTTATGTATGTACGACATGTATTGAAATACATTGTCTATGTTATTGTGTTACAGACCTTTGAGTCTAAATGTTGACTATGTTACCCGGACCTTGAGTCTAAGGGTTGATATGTAAAGTATGTTTGTTATGGAAGTTTTATCTTGCAAGTAATCCCCGTGTTCTAAGTTGAATGATGCGTGGGAAGTATGAACTTTGGGGACAAAGTTCTTTTAAGGGGGGTAGATTGAAATACCCCAAACCTTGATATATTGTTTAAAAATTAACTATGGTATATTAAGGCTAAAAAGTGCCTTAGAAATGTTAGTAAACAATTTAAACCATAGAAAATATAATAAAGTACCATAATGATAATTAGAGAATAAACATGCTCTAAGCTTGGGATAACCTTGGTTAAGACTCAAAGAGCTTACCAAGACTTTATTTACATGCTACTGAACATGTTAAACCAATTACTAAAGAAAACCAAGCTTGAAAATAAATTAAAACACAAAATGTGCTTTAAGGAGTATTAAAGCACATTTTTGAAAAATTGTCTTGGAAATGGGTTTTGAGTGGCTAAATGCCTATCATTACTCTTTAATCAACATGTGTGCTACTTAGTATCTCTTTAGGAAGTCTAAATCAAGGGGAAATCAAAATTTCACAAATATGTGCACTAATTAGTGAATAGTGCTCAAATAGTGCTAGTTTAGACATAAGTCAACTAAGCTTAATTAAATGGTCAACAAAGCCCTAAAATATCATATATACTAATGGGGGCCGGTTTTTATGTGTGAGTCATCACACTTGGCTAGTTGTTGAGGAAGGAAGAATAAACAAGTAAGTTAACTATTTGCTTTAAGCTTAAAATATCTTAACAAAACAATACCTCTCTCACCTCCTTTCTTAATTCTCCTTTGTTCCCACCGTCTCCAACCTTCATCCTCCCTCTTCTTCAAAACGGTAATGCTACAGCACCTCTACCATTATTCATCTTCTTTTACTTGTAATTCCTAGCTCCATGCTCCAAATTTAATTCCAAGACTACCATTCTTCTAGTTAGAGCAAGCTTTAGAATCTTGTCTTTTCAAATCTTCAAGAACTCCATTTCGGTGCCAGGAAGAATCCCCATTGAAGGAGGAAAAACTCATCTCTTTTCACCTTGTCAATCCCCTTTGCTTCAAGGTAAGAAAACCAAAGAAATTTTATGTTTCCTCTTGTTTTTGTTCATGACCGAGAATCTCCTCTTAATGGTGCATTCTCTTGATCTTTTATTAGCTTCATTCCCAAACTTCAAAGGACTAGGAGGAGTCCTCTCTTGCTACCTAATAAAACTCTCTTTCAATTCCAAGGTAAACATCCATTTTAGTGTTTTAAAACACTTATGTTAATCTAGGGTTCATTCATGAGTTTGAGTATAAAACTTAATGCTCATTACCCTTACATGTGTGTTGGTTAGAAGATTGACAAGTGATCAAAGCTCCTTGCTGATTTTCAATCCAAGAAAACAGGAATGAAATCTTGAAGAGAAGAGGTAAATAACCTAATTTAATGTAGTTTTTTTGTGTCTTAGGAAATTGATCTTTAAAATGCTTAATAAACAACCTAAATAGCCAATGGGAAATGAGTTAGTAAATACCCACAAAGAGGTTATTACGGGCATATGTGATGTTGTGTGTATTTGCAGGTCAAAGGCATTTAATATGTGGGAAATTCAGTGTTTAAAATTAATGCAATTTAAGGGCCTAAGAGCCATGTTATTTGAGGGCCTAAGTGCCAAGCAATTTAAGTTTATGCACTATATTGTGATGTAGTGTAGTTTAAGGTTTAGTTGTGTGTAAAGAACATTCCTTGTGTGGATGAGTGTCCTTGATTGTTTAAAGATGCAAAGTTATGTGTTTTGGTGTAAGGAAGTGCTAGTGAAGCTATGTCAGAAATTGGTGAGTAATAAGAAGTTTTAGGTGTTTAAATGAAGTTTGGTGACCTAGATTATACTAGAGGTTGTTAAGGGTTAACTTGGTGAAAGAAAGGGAATTAAAGTGTTCTTAATTAAGTGTTAGAATGACTTAGGCATTGTCTTGGAGGTTTAGAGATCAAATGGGTGATTTGAGATACACCAAAGTCATGGTGAGAGTGTGGATAAGTCTTGTGCAAATTTTGGTAAACAAGAGAGGTAAAATGCCTTGTGAAGGATTAAGTATGAACTTGGGGAAAAATCTTAAGGAGTTTGTGTAAAGGAGGTGTTGGTGAGAAATAATGCTTTTAGAGTAGTTGTAATGGTGGTGAAACAATACTTTGGTTAGTTGAAGCCTTAGGCAAAAGTACAAGTTGAATGTGTAAGGAAAAATGTTCTACATAAGGATTTTGTAAGAATTTGAGTAATGGTTAAGGACTTTGATGGTGGGTGAATAAGTGAGTTTGGAGGTTGGTTCAAGAGTGGGTTTAAGTGGCAAAATGAAGTTAGAACATACTAGGACATGTATGGTGAGGTTTGGAGTGAAATAAGCAAGTTAAAACAAGTTTCTGGTTCCGCCCTACCTTAGGACCGACCTTAGCAAGGTTGGTCAGGCCTAAAATACCCATCCGGGAAACTCTCTGGTATGGACCGACCTTAGGACCGACCTTAGCAAGGTCGGTCGGACTTAAATCTTGTGAACGGAAATGTTTCTGGAATGGACTGACCTTGGGACCGAATTTAGCAAGGTCGGTCGGGGTAAAATTTTCAAAGGCAAAGTGTTCTGGTTCCGACCGTACCTGGGACCTACCTTGCAAGGTCGGTCGGCCTTGTAAAAAAAATAGAAAAGAAAATGTGGCTTAAGTAGTAAACCCTAGTGGGTACAATGAGGATAATTAAGTGGAAATTAAAGTGTGAAAACATGCAATATAATCAAGAAAAACACTTAGTTAATCGGAAGTTAAATAAGGTAATTAACCCACATTATTAATTATGTATAAGAGCTACATTCGGTGGAACTCAAACGCAGCAACGACCAAGGTATGGTTTTCTTGCAGTCTGTTTGCTACCGGTTTACACCGGCTTGTGTGTTTGTTTTGTTTCTGAATGTTTATGACTTTATAAGACTTAATCATGAAATGAGTTTACAGTCATTGTTATTATTGTGGCGTGTGAGTACCGGTGCCGTTAACCTCGAATACGTGCTAACCCGTTAGTTAACCAAGCTAGGATACGTAAGAGAGCGGTACTCGGTTTTAACGTTTCAACCTAAGGAACGTTCTAACTACGGGTATGTATGAGTTAGTTGTGGTTGTGCTGTTAAAGTGTATCCCATCTCCCTTGTGTGCCTAACTGGACCTAAACACTTACTTATGATTCATTGTGTTAAGTTCCAATAATGGGACTAACAAGAATATAACCGGGGGGGGTGAGGAATCCGGTCGTTCCGGTCGCGCGTGTATGTTCGGGAGTCGATATTTGAAGTAGATTCGACCCTCATTATGTTATGGAAGTTCTCCTTCTTGGATTACAATCACCCGCAAGCCTAACCAAGGTTTACCTACCTGACTTTTGATCGAGCTAGGGGGATTATGTATAAGGTGTGCTTGGATCACTATATTCGACACATCATTGGGTTAAGTTATTCGTTCGACAAACAGAACGGTAATGAGTTATGTAACAAGCTTAACATGAGATTGAAATCTTTCTCTAGGCTACCAAATTTGACGAACTACTATTTGGTTCGTTTCCTGAAGTGAAACGTTCCCGCTATGTTGTATGTTGTGACATTGCTATGCAATTTTTAATTGCTATGCTTATGTAAGTTGTATGTTAAATTAATGCCATGTTATCATGACAATTAGTTACGTGTATCCTGGTAGCCGACAGGCTGCACGTTAATCATACCAGTCATGGGTTGCTGAGCCCCTCTGGGGCACCATATTTCATTTTGCAGGATGAGGATCCAAGAAGCGGAGTGGCTTTAGTTCCTAGATGTAATGAAATACTTTTGTTAGCTTTTGGATAATAGACCCGGGATGCGCCTGTGCTTCCGAGGCCGTTTATTTTGGTAGCGTTAGAATTACAGTGATGGTTTGTATGTATACACTCGGTATTGTTAGTTTCTATGTATGTGGAAGTTAGAAACTAATGCTCGGGAGTCTGTGTCCATCAGGCTGATACAAATGTACGTATTCAGCCTGGTTAGCCACGTGGGTAACTAACGGCGTGTAACACCGTCCCATTTTAGTTAATGTTTAAGTTATGAATTTCCGCTACAGTTTTCTGTTTATTGTTAAGTTTACAGTTAGGGTGTTACAGCAGTGCAGGGTTTAGGGCCACAAACCCTAAAAAACTATAGAGTCAGTGACGACAATATAAAGTGTAGAAATAATGCCAAATAAATTACCCTACCCCCAAACACCCCTCAACCACCCTAGGAACTCTAAAAATGTCGAAGGCGTTTTTATGGTTTGTAGTGCAGGGTTTAGGGTATAACAACCCTAAGCCCTAAACCATAAACCCTAAAAAACTTTTGAGTAGTGACGACAATATAAAGTGTAGAACTAATGCCAAAAAGATTACCCTACCCCCCAAACATCCTAAAAACCACCCTCGCATAGGTTTGTGGTAGGATTAACTTTTACTACTATTAACAAAATATTCACTTTTCTAAAACCTTTGATTGACCTTTAGAAACCTTTGATTCACTTTTCTTAAACCTCTGATGCACTTTTCTTAAACGTCTTATTCACTTTAGTTAAAACAATCTCTATTTACGAGAATCACTTTTCGTAAACCACTGATTAACTTTTCTTAAACACACGATTCACTTTATAAAAACCTCTGATTCACATTTCTTAAACCTCTTAATCACTTTAGTTGAACAATCAATGGTTACGAAATTCACTCTTATTACTATGATTCACTTTTTAACAACCTTGTGATTCACTTTTTATTCCTTATATTCACTTTTAAGAAACTCTTTGATTCACCTTTTAACAACCTTTAATTCATTTTTTAACAACCTTTTATTCATTTTTCTTAAAATTAAGATTCACAATTAATCGTAAAAAATATGTACATACAAAAAATAAAAATTTTATCAAGTTTACCAAAATATATCCATGGTGCATCTTGTTTTGATGAGTGCTAAAAATGATGAACAATATATGGTATAATTTGTTTTATTTTTGCACTTATATTTTGTAAGTTATGACATTTTTAAAAAAAATCTCCTACACACATACTCCCCTCCCCCTCTCCCGTACGCGTGACTATTCCCTCTTTTTTTTTCCCTTTATTTCCCTGTGTTGACATATAGCAGGACAAAATACCAAAACTAGCTATCTCCATATTAGAACCGGGCGCAAGAGCCAGGTTCAAAATCGCGTTTAACATTATTTTATTATTTTCTATAAATTTTAATATTTCTTATTTTCTTGATTATAATTATTTTAGAAATTATTTATATCTTTAAGTAGTATCTTGTTTTTTATACTTTTTTTAACAACCTGTGATGTATTTTGAACTTTTAAGCTAATATCTTAACCAACAATAGTATTTGTGTTTTTCTTTATATCTTTACGACATCAACATAGTGATATTTCATACTAATGTTATAAATAACAACTTTTGATAAATTAAATAAAAGTTTAATAACATTTCATGAATTTTTTTTAAAAAAATTATGTGAACTAAACAGCGAATATCATAGGCGAAATTTATTATGCCACAACGTGAGCCCAACGATGGAAAATCTAATTCACAGTAACATAAACTTTGTTTAGTCTGGGTCCAAATCTCATTAAGTCGTTACATGTCGTTACACGAGATGACGTAACCAAAGATATTATAGCAACGAATTTTATTCGTTATTAAAAGTTATATTATTACTAAAAATATGATTTTATAACAGTTATATCGTTACTATAGTCTCAAAATTGTTTAAGTTTTTAGTACTATTTTTGGTAACGAAATACTTGTTATTAATAATAAATACAATAATGATATTAAGTCGTTACCAGAAGCTTTATAACACAAATTTGATATTTACTAGTGGTATACAAGTTAGTGCTTTGAGCCTTAATCTAAGAATGTAGTGGATCTCATCTTTCTAAATTGACATAGGTGTGACTTAAAGAGATACTGAGTTTAGATTAGTAAAGGTTTATTTAACCCCAAAAATTATTATTAAGAATATTCTAATTGCCAAAATTTTCTACAAAATCACTCTTGTCTTATCCTAGTTCCCTCTCTCAAACTATCTTTTTCTTCAGCCTATAAAGACGGCTGCTTGTGGCTGATAAAGAAGCCAAGTCATGTTGAAGTACACCTAACTTTTAAATTATGATTAAAACATCTAATCATGATATAATAAGGCTAAAATTATCCTTAACAATATTGGGTAACAATCCAAGATAAAAAAACAATCAAAATTAGGTTTTAAAATCACTTAGGGCAAAAATGTGCCCTAAGAAGCCTTAAGGATTGTGTAACCTTAATTAGGGTCCAAAGTGGATCCCTAAGCCATATATATAAGATATGAACAAGTTAAAACCATTACCAAAGAAAACCAAACTCAGAAATGAGTTAAAACACAAAAGGGAGTCTTAAAACTCCTTAAGACACATTTTTGTAAAGTTTACAGAATTTGACTTTGGGTGGTTATTAGGCTTGTATACATTACATCTAACTTTTATACTATATGATATCACATTAGGAAGCCTAATTCAAAGAATTTAAAAAATCAGAAATGTGACACTGATTTATGAATAGTACCCAAATAGTGCCAAACAAGGCCTTAATCTCCTAGCATGGTCAATGGTCAACATTAAGCCCAAAAAATCCTCATCAAGTCGGAAGCCTACATGGTGAGTCACCTCTCTTAAGTCATGACTCACTTAATTGATAAGATCAAGTTAAGTGACACCTTTCATTTTACCTTTCTTTACACTTACGTCACAGAATATCTAGCTTTCTCTTGCTCCCTCCTCTCTCCTACAGCCAAGATCTCACACCCTCTTCATCTTCATCTTCTTCCCTTGTTATTGAGCCAAAGAACATAGAGATATTCCATGGTAGGTTGAAATCCACACATCAAAACACTCACTACTAGAAAACACGGCATTAACGACAGCACCTGTCCCTCGCTAAATGGGTCGTTGCTAATTCGGATTCACGACGAATGGCGTCTTCCATCGCCAATTAGCAACGCATCAGCGATCGATTCGTCCGTTGCTAATTTATTAGGTATCGATGGATTGGAGACGGAAAATTGTCGTTGCTGAATTGGCGACGGATTTAGCACTTTTCGACTAACGGGTTAGCGACGGAATGTTTCATCGTTATTCCATCGCTAATCAGTTTAAATATTTTATTATTTTGATTTCTAATATATTTTCACCTATATATTTTGACCTGTAATACATTATATTCAATCCACCTGTAATATGCCCTCCCGTAAAGAGTTACTCGTTATAATTAAACACAAAATGCTATTTTTACTAAAGAGGATATGATACAGGCAAACTTAATATTAGTTCAATTAACAAAAGATACAAAATAATACAATCAAAGTTGATATGAACATAATCTAACACAAACAAAGTCTAACAGACTCATGCCATCTATCTAATACCCGTGGTCCCGACCATGCCCATCCCCAGGACGATACCCTGTGTGATCACTTGGACCACCCGGATCACTTGAGCCACCACGTGCACCACCCCACTGACCCCATCCACCCTCCATACTAGAGCTTGCGCCAGGAGCACCGTACGGACCCTATGGAGAGGGAAACATCTGAGAGATCTGTGCTCGTATCATTGTCTGTATCCCTCGTTTTGTAGCTCCTGACGGATCACTTACCGCTCCTCAGCACGAATTTGCTCCCTGTAATTATCACCCCAACTTTTCAAGCAGATCTCGCTCCATCTTCGACTTCATCAATTCATACGTATTTTGATCGTAGCCGGTAGCACGTGAGCTAGTGCCAGTGTTTGTGGAATGAGTCAGTGAAATATTGTGGTGCTACCTCACCCACACCGTAGACCCTCTGTTTTCTCGATTTCCCTTCAACGGCCTTGTAAAAATTCTGGTTAGGGTCAACAGGTGTGGGCTGCGCAGATGGATCACTTGGAGTTCCCGATTCCTGAGGGGTAGCATCTAACATATCTTCATATTTATGCTTCATAATTACAACACAAAGATATAATTTACTCTACGTTATTCAATAGATTTGAATATAACATAAATGTTTAGAAAATTTATACAAAAACACTTACTGCAATGTCCTTGACCTTAGCGCAGACTGGCACACAATTGCCATACTCATCCTTCCTCGAATGAGTGTATAGGAACAATGTGTAAGCATCTGGCTCCTCACCATATTTCTTAGTTTAACAAAATCATTTAAGTAAGTTAGATATATTTAAACTATTATAGGAAAAAATGACATAACCTCCCCTGTTTTTTTACATTTTCCCGCACATATATCCAAAGATTGCACATATCAGAACTTGATAACAATCACTTCTCACAGTTTGCATTCATACCCATATTCACACTTATAGACACATATGCACTTCAAAACCGCATTAGAATGAAATACATATCATATTTGTAAGAGCTAATAGCATTAAACTAATTGTAAGACACTACAGATTTCATAAAACTCACCAGAACCCTCATATGCTCCTTAATCGAGCGTAATCCGCATGCATGGGTAGACAGGCCACCACCAGGTGTGTGCTCGGTCTTACGGTTTGCGAGAGTTAGTCTTGCTGATGTTTTTGTATTGCCAGACATCATCTCTGACTTTTCACTTCATTTTCCCAACCCTCATCTTGTAAAGTGTTTCTGAGTATTGTTTACTGCTCTTCTGGAAAAACATGTCATAGACCACACTCTCAAGCTGAGGATCCCAACAAAAGCGCTTCTGCAAAAATTAGTAAAGTGGTTTCAGCATGACTTAACAAATGAAGAAACATAAATAAATTGCTGAAACTTTTATGGGTAAGTACCTTGAACTCGTTAAAGTAAAATCTATGGTCATTTTGACCCAACCCATCCTATGTATGACCTTGGGAAACCATCTAGTCTCAAAGCAGGGAAGTAGTGCACGATAAACTTTATTTGAAGGCAGTAACTCCCTATAATTATATAGTATGTCACACATTTACAAATAGCGTATATATGATAAACAAAACTTATTGTAAAATTAGTTTGTAATTACAAAGTAGTACTTACCTATCACTAACAGTGATGATGGTGCAAGGATCAACACCGCTATTGTGCGAAGCTTCGGAGCTACGCGGTGTGTCATCTGGTGAATCATCAAGGGTGGAGGTGCAGTGTGCTCTGAGGATGAAGAAGTAGGCTGTTGTGAAGGAGTAGGCTGCAGTGGAGGTGGAGGTGTAGAGCGATGTATTTCAACAACCGGCTGTGAATCCAGCACTATAGCAGAGGTGGATTGAGCATGAGGGTGAGTGTCGAAGTGGGGGTCCCCATCGGTGCTCGTCCTGACAGGGAATGGGAAGGAGGGGGTGTGCAGAACCTATTAGGGACCCCTGACTGGATCCATCTACATGATCAGCAGCCTGCTGAGAATCATCTGGTGTAGTAGAAGTGGTTCCCCTACTTCTACTTCGACCAAACGACCAACCTGATTTAAAGTACCCCTACCACCTACCATCACTATGAATACCAATGACAATTTTCACATTAATTATTATAACTAACTTTAAACCATTATGTAATAAACATATCCAACAAGCACGAAAATCATAAGAAGAATAAAATGATCAGCGATGACTTCTAACCAAGGAGTGATGATGACAACTTTATTTCCAGTTCTACATGAAATAAGAGGACATCAAATGTACTGCATTGTTCTTAAGTGAAGCATCTCCTTTATATATATAATAACATGCCGTGTAGTATGTTTATTATAATTTTCTTGCTTTTTCCTTAGGGGTAATTGCTAAAAACTTAGTGCTTCATTTGTTGTTGAATAATATTCTACAACTTCCTTTATTCTATCACCTAACTGCCACCTTTGTTGAAACAATAAGCCCCTTTAGTTGAATAAGTTAGACGTTTGAAGATGATTTTTATCACTGTCTGATGTTTCAAACATCTATATTTACAAAGAACACCCAAGGAAAGACATAATTCATAATAGTTACCCGGCCATTTGGCGAATTACTTTAAGGACTAAGTCAAAACATTAATGGTCATATGAATATTAAAAGAGGGAAGTTGGATGAATCAGGACACACGGTTGAATATGTAACTCTCTAATGAGGAGAGAGTGGGAAGGTGTGCATCAATGTTAAATTAAAGAGAGTAATGAAATGAGGAGTCGGCCACTAACTGACCGGGTTCTTGTATTTGTTAAACAATACTCTTTCTTGGCATATATATTAACCAATTAAAACATATTAGTTTGAACTTGTGTGGTTCATGATTTGTGCTTTTCTTAATCGCATCTGGTTGAAGATTTCTGGTTAGGTTTAATACCCCAGACTTAAAAATGGTGATTAAATTACCCTAATGTGAATATTAAAGGCCTAATGGTGCCTAGAGAGTATTGATAAAGAGAATAAAACCAAAAGAAAAGAGAAAACGCTTGAAAAGCGAAAAACGCTCAAACACGCGCTAAATGAGTATAGGAGGTATATGACCTCCGTTAGGGTCCGAGATGGATTCCTAAGGCTTAGTTAGGCCTAATTAGTATACGGAATGATTCCCGAAGAAAACGGGTCCAAATAATGTATTAAAACGCTAACGGAGCTTTAAAGCACGTTTTTCGAGAAGACCCGAAAACGTGACTTTAAGCGGTCAAATAGACCCGCAAAAATTATAGTTGATTATATAAATATAATTAAGTATTAATGGAAGCTTAATAACCATTAAAAATAAAGAAACGAGAAAATCTGAAAAACAGGCCCGGTTAGTGAATAGTGCCAAACCGGGTAAAATAACGAGCGTTTTCTGTAAATGACAAAAAACGCTCCAGGTTATAAGTATAGATGGGGTCGGTTTTTATTAGCCAAACAGCCCTCCCCTCTCTAATACTAGCTAGTAAATAAAGAAATGAAGAAAAGAAAAAGGAAGAAAGGAAAAAGAGAAAAGTGAAAAAGGGATAAAGTAACTTACCTCCCTCTCTGTCCTCCCATTTCCTTTCTTCTTCCTCTTTCCCCTTCTCCACCAATTTCTTCCTCCCTCTCTCTGTTGCTGAACGAAAAAGGAGCCCCTTCATGGCTTCCTCCACTTCTTCTCCTTGCTCAAGCCTTATTCAAGCTCCAAACTAAAAAATAATTACATATTTGTGTTCCTCTCATCAAGCTCCACACTTCTCTCTTTTCAAAATTCGAAAAGGATGAGTTCCATTTTTGTGGGTATTGGCCATTTGAAGAGAAAAGCACACCATTTTGAAGCTTGAAGCTTTCTCTTTCATCCAAGGTAAACCTATCCAAAGAAAATTGCATTTTTCTTCATCCTCTTTTGTTGGCCGATTTTGGCATGTTTTAATGCCTTGCTTCTCCTTGTTTTGAGCTATTCTCCAAGCCTAAAATGGTGGTTAGAACTTCCACCTTTGATTCATGCTTGAAAACCCTTCAAGAGCCTCCTTAGGTAATGTCCAATTTTATGCCTTAAGCCTCTTTTGAATTCATGAATTATCTTCACAAGCTAGGAGAGCTAATTAGTACTACTTATGTCCATTGGTACTTTGGTCTAAAGTATTGGGCAAGAGTTTTGCCTTGACCAATTTTGGAGTGAAGAGAAGAGGAGAAGAGGAGAAGAGAATTAAAAGGAAACCTAAGAGAATTCAAGGTAAGAAACCAACCCTAATGTATATTCTATATGTATTAGAATTTGGGATGGGTAAATAAAATAAATGAACCCCACTTGAGTTGTGGTAATAATGTGCTTGCATAGAAATAATGCAAGTGAGAAAACATTTGTGAATTTAGTGTTTGATTTAGAAGCTATGCATTTTATGAATTATGCATTGTGTGGTATTTGGAGAATTGATGAGTATTAATGGATTTATATGTGTGTTGATAGAACCCTTGTGGTTTGGCTAGTTTTAGGATGAACTATGTGAAGAAATGAGTTTGGGCACTGTTAGAAAAGTAGCCGGACTATGGCGAAATTCCGGTAGAAATATAAGTGGTTTAAGTGGTGGTTTGAGTGGAGAATGACCTAGGTATAGCTAAGTGTGATAGAGCTTGATTTGGGTAAATGATCACCTTAGAATATGAGAAGAAGATTGTGGAGAGAGTGTGCAAATATATAGCTTAAATAAGGAGAAAAGTCATGAATTTTGCTAGTAATGAACAAGAGTGTTTAACTTGTGAAACAAGGAGTGAACTTGGGTTTAGAGGTGCATTGGTCTAGGAATGTATTGGTTGATGAGTAAGTGGTTTGGTAAGGTTGGTAGGAGATGTAAACTACCAAGAGAAAGTTAGAAAATGCATTAGTGTACAAAGGTGCAAAATGAGAATGGAAAATGGTGAAGTTAAGCAAGAATTTGTGTAAGGATTAAACCCATGATTCGAAGAGGTTTAGAGCATGTTTTAAGGTGTTTAAACATGTTGGAAACTTGTGGAAAGATTAGGGAATGATTAGGTGTGGCTTAGGGGTTGAATTGGGGGTGAAAAACTGCACTTGTAGCAGGTTTTAGCAGGGTCCGGGACTTGGTCCTAGGACAAAGTCCCGGACCACCCACAAATTCATGCCGAGAATGAACATCCATGCCTGGTCCGGGACTTGAGATAGGGACAAGGTCCCGGACCATAGTATAAATCCTACCGAGAATTGCTACAAACAGCTGGTCTGGGACTTGCTCTACGTACAAGGTCCCGGACCATAGTAAATTTTCACCCGAGAGTTTAACAATGCACTGGTCCGGGACTATAGGTAGGGACCAAGTCCCGGACCACCCCCAGAATTGCCCCGTGAGTATTTTAAAGGGTTCTAATGATGGGGGTTTGAATTTTAATGATGTTAGATGATGTTTAGATCTTGTTTGGTAGCATGTAAAGGCCCTAAGAAGTGTAAGAAAGTGTTAGAAGTGAGTGAGAAGTGTGAACTCAAACTAACAAATGTAAAACCGAGATAACGGGATAACGGGGTAAGTACGGGTAGCATTTAATTATGTACCGTGTGAGCTTAGTATTAATAATAATGTTTGGAACATTATCAGAGGATCGTGTGTGAACCGAGCATGGTGAGATGACACGGTAAAAGTAAAAACCCCAGTGAAAGGTATGATTTTCTCATACCCCGCGTACTAACCGAGTTACGTTGATTTGTGTGTTTGTGTGCCGGCCTAATCAAGACTATAGCATGAAAATAATCCATTGTTCGATTATGTATGCCTTGTTGTATGTTGAATGAGCTAACATACTTGTATGCCGGTGTGGTCCAACGTAGAGTGTAGACCGACTCATAGTGAGTAGCGATTGAGTAGAAACTCGTAGATCGAGTAGTTTCATAAATAATGAAAACGTGCAAACACCCAAGCTATCGATTAAAGTGTAACGATAACGCAAACTATGAACTCCTTAGTATGTGAGGAGAAGTACGGGTTGAGTAAATACCGATAACGGTTAGGAAACCATATTGAAACAGTCCACCAAATAAATAAGAGTGGAGAGATAAATGAACCTCCGTAGTGAGGATTGAAGTTAGTTGAAAGATGTGAACTCATAAGAAAGGTAAAAGAGACCTATGGGACCATTTAACTCCCTAGAGACATGGTCAACCTCCTATGAGAGGATTTTACCCGGTATAAGAAAATAACCGAAAAGATAAGTATACGAAATGTATGGGTAACCCTTGAAACTAAGATTACCCGAATTTAAGTAATGTTCCCAAATCATTAGGATCATCGAGAGAGATGCTCCTAGACTAATATGCCTAAATATATTATAACTCCGAGAGAGGAGTGTATGGGAATGTGAGAAGTCCGAGAGTAGTCGGACCTATGCGGAAGTAGTGGGAACTAAGAGTGAGTTCCGGGAGCTAGTAAAACTAAGCTCGAAAGCCATGAGTTTTGGCTTAAGTATGTATTAAGAGAATAAGCGAGAAGAGTGTGGGAGACATGTAGTGTCTTGAGAACTACGTGAGCTTGAGCATTAGTAACCCAAGAGTGGGGGTGAGATAAGTATAAGTAACCCAAGAGAGTGGGTGAGATAAAGAGTAATAAACCAGGAGTATGGGTGAGTATAAGAATCAGTAACCCGAGAGAATGGGTGAGAAAAAGATTAAGTAACCGAGTGTATGGGTGAGTTATTGAACAAGTAACCAAGGCATAGTGAGGTATAACCCTCAAGGCCTAAGAGTAAATTAACACAACTAACAACCTTGTTATGTTAGTTAAGGATTGAATTCCATGGTTGAATGTGAATCCTTGTGTAGTGTACATATGTAATGTATTGCCATGTTGCATGTTGATTGAATTAAAATGAATCTCATGCTCTCGACAAAATAGTCAGCGTACCGCGGTTAGCGCTCGGGGTATGCGAATTTCATTTGCAGCGTAAAGGTGAGCCCCTAGGGGCATCGTTTTTATTTTTTAGGTACACCGAAGATGATATCGTTCGAGAGTAGGACGGGGTCGGTGGATAGCATGGGTAGTTAGATTTAATTACTTATGTATTGAATGAGGTGTAAGACCGAATATGTTATCGGCATCCGTATATTGTAGACTCGGTATAGTAAAGTAATGAGTTGAATATTGTGTTCGTGTTGAGTACTCGGTTGTTCCAGTCCGTCAGACCGTTATTGTATGTAAGATAGGTCTGGTTAGCCATGAGGGTGGCTAACGGCGTTGTATCACCCTCTGTTGTAATTAGAGTTCCACTGCGAGTCTTATGGTAAATTGTGACGGTTTAAGAGGTAATGACGAGCTTAGCAGTTGGGGTGTTACATTAGGCAGCTAAGTGTTTGCTTATAGAAATCCTATAAATGGAACTGACAGAGATGATTCGATTTACCAGAAATTAAGCTGTCACCTATATAAGCCTTGCAACCTGCGCATTGTTTTATGCTTGATCTCTCTCTCTCTTTTTTTCCTATTTTTATATAGAATCCCAAGCCTTCAGTTGAGTTTAACACAGTCCTAAATGTCAAACAACATTTCAGTTCTACCGTGAGTCTTTAGCTATCCTACACCCATGAGGTGTACTATCTCCATGTTTCTCTATTTGCTAATGCTAACCTCATCATCGTAGGAAGAACAACCAGATCCGTCACTCCACAATCCTTCCTTACCAGGTAACTAAGCAGCAGTTCTGGCAATATCACCCGGTATAGCGTTTCAACACGTTTAAGCTCATCCACAACTTTTCAAATCAGACAAGAAAGTTCGCCCCTCTTTTCCAAATAGTCTAAAAAGGATCTTAGGCTTAATTCAAAGAACATTGGGTAGCATTATCAAAAACAGAATATTTATGCACTAAATTTTGCATAAATTAGAGTAATTGAAATCGGATATGAAGATGGGCACTTAGTACCAACAGGATAACGATAGTGAATAAGTCAATGGTGATTATGAACGACGTTTGGTGAGGTTAATGTGGGTGATTTGTGACAAGGACAAGAATATAACGAAGACAAGAGGGTCAAAGCGGTCCAGACCGTAGACCCCGGGCCTCCTTCAGGACCTTATTCGGGTTCCAGTTTGGGCACCAAACATCAATCCGGGTTCCATATTCCGGCCCCACACTCTATGACCGGTCCCATATTCCGGCCCCGTGCCCCATGACCGGATCCCGCATCCCACACTTTGGGACCAGAAGGCTTTACAAGGAGAGATGTACCAAAATTAGGAGGTTGCCCCAATAAAGTAATACCACATGTACAAGGATTAAGAGATGGACTTCATCCACGAAAGTCTATAAATAGAGATGGGGGATTCATTTGTAAGGACAAAATATTAGAAGAGAGAGAAAAACTAGAAAGCTCTCTAGGATTATAATACTAGAGAGGGGAATAAAGATATTGTCAAGAAGTGGATGTAGGCCGGTGTGAGCCTCGATTTTAAACCCTATCCTATGTTGATTAAATTGATTAGGATCTAACCGGGTTTTAGGTCCACTTATAACCTAAGATTAATAACTATGTCATAAAACAATAATTGTAACACCCCCGAATAACGATCAACAATTCAACGACGAGCCTAACGGTAATACGAGATGTCTACGCAGCGGTTTCCAACTTCATCCGGGTGTCACAGATGCCAACCACCCATGTGGTTGACAGACCACAATACCAACTCCAAGTTACGGTCTGTATGACTGGAAGTCCAACCTTAACGCAGTCCAAATACAATATAAAAGATACAACCGAGTACCGAGAGTCTACAACATAAGTTCTTAATCCAACAACATAAATCGAAAGTACAACCCATACATTAAAAACATACTACTAAAAGTCTTGCCATGTGGACTACCCCTATGGTAGTCGCCCTTGCCTACTCTCCGTCTATTTCCCGTTCCATACCTGTAAAAATAAAGGACTCAGCAAAACTATGCCGAGTATGAACGTGTGAAGCCCGTATGTTACCGGCCACACGACTAATTGGTCGAATATTATTAAGTCAATTTTACATGCTATGATAAAGCAGTAAGCACACATCAGTACATCATGATATCATACACACTCATTGGTAGCATAGCAATATTAGCAAGCAACCAAGCACATCTTGCAAGTAGCACCGCAAAATCAATAAGCAACCAAGCACAACTTGCCAGTAGCATAACAATGTCAAACACACAATCCAGCACAATAAGCTGCTAGTGTAGCAGCAACATTCAGGTAATTATAGGACGTGTGCGTAGGTGCATTAAACCGTCGATCCTCGCTATGGGATCATTCAAGAGATTGCGTATTGTTTTCTTGTTCTCATTACATATTTTTCCTTTCTTCTCTTGCACCGAGTCCGGGGGATGTAGGTTAGATCCCGAGACTTTATAATGTAGGTGCTATTCATTCCTTGTTTCTTAAATGATCACATTTGTGAATTTCCTTATTTGCTTGGTCTCGTTACACATGTTTTCCTCTATTCTCTGGCACCGAGTCAAGGGATATAGATTAGATCCCGAGACTTTATTATGCAGGTGCTAATCATTCCTTGTTTCTTCAAGGGTTACTTGTGAATTCTTTTATCACCGCACGTTGGAGGACGTCTCCTCCATAGCTAGTCCCCCATTCCCGACACCCAGGGTCGAGAAAGCGGAATCACCTCTAGACTCCAGGATAAGCTTCACCAATTTGTCACTCCCCCATTCCCGACACCCAGGGTCGAGAAAGCGGAAGTTACCTCTGGACTCCGGGATGTGCTTCACCAATTTGGCACTCCCCCATTCCCGACACCCAGGGTCGAGAACGCGGAATCATCTCTAAACTCGGGATGTGCTGAGAAAGTGGGGTCACCCAGGGATCCCCAAAATATATTCCATCATAGTCGGTCGAAGGATTTGATGCAGATGCCAACTCCCGATCATCCATACGGCGCGGCCCGAGCTGTTATCTTCCCGGGTTGTTCTCGTGTTTCACCAGTTGGTACTTTTCATTTCATTATCATTACAATCTCGACACCATAGTGGGTGTCATTAGCGGTCCTCTAAAGTTAGAGAGGATTTGTCTCGTTGTATAGTTCTTTTGTTTTGTCTACGTGGTTCGTCATGTCTCACCCAAGGAGACTTGCTCTTCATTATGATTAATGAATAGACACCATAGTGGGTGTCATGGTAGTCCTCAATGGTTTAGAGAGGAGTTCCCCTTATAGAGTTTTCTTTGTTTTCATAATTCGTAGTAGTTCATCTCAAGTTCCATAACCGAGAAAGGGACTAAACTACTGTGTGCGCGCAAGTAATATGCCACAAGGATATATATAACAAGCATAAGTAAGCCACAAGAAGCAATCCAATTTACATGCTTCAGTCTTAGAGTCATTGTCAAACAAAGCACACATCACACAAGCCGTGTAACACGGCAACATACGAACCACACATGTCCATACCTTATTCGAAAGCACGAGTTGTCTTACACTCGAAGCCCCGGTCGGAGCTCGCTACGGTCCTCGAGTTATTTCTTTGCTTTGGAGTTGTTTCCTCCTGGTAATTCTTTGACACAGTGTAAACTCCTAGGCCCTTGAGCTCTCGACCTTACTTGTGATTGTTATTCAGGTGGGCTTGGAGCTAGTTTCCTGGGCGTTCCTGGTTCACGTCCTACAGCAATGTTTGGAGAGAGTTATTTTTGTTCAAGCTCTACCCCAAGATCATACCAGCAGGTTCCATGCCAAGTTCTGACGTGAGTAACAAGAGAGGCATCCGATGAATCCGATGTGGTTGACAACTTGTTGTGATTACAAGAAATTACATGCTCAACAGCTGGGAGTTTCACAACTGAAGTGGTGCATGGGAAACAAATTCTGATGCAGAATTTCATCCTCTCCTGACTAGGCTAGACAGAGCAGATCATGAGGGTAACAGACTGAGGTGCAGGCCTTGTCTGCTATGTGGTTGCAAGTTACTAGAATGGCTTATTGGAGTTTGAAAAAGGGAGATTCTGACGCATGAGCTTGGAACAGAACCAACTGAGAGGTTTGTCTTTTTCCTGAAATCAAAAACGATGGCTCTTGGCTATTTGGGAGTCAGTTCTTTTTTTTTTTTGAGTTGGTCTCAAGGTTTCAACCAATTTGAACGGATGACCACGTGAAGAGATGAGAGGCAAGCAACAGCAACAAAGTGGTGGGATTGGAATTTGAAACACCAATTCTGGTTGTCGGTATTGAACTGCTCAAAGGAGACTTGTTGCTGCTCGAGAATTTGGAGTGCGTCTGGTCAGATAGGAAACAGTGTGTGCTGTGTTGCTTCTCCCTTTTTTTTTGTATTCACTTAGTAGACTCAGTACTAGTTCTAATTCGGTGGTATTAGTTACTGAATTCGAGCGCAGCTAAACGGTTAAGCATTCAGAAAGGGTATGGGAGGTCTCGGTTCGAGCCTCCGCGGGAGCGTCTTTGCTCCTTTTTCTTTCTCTCTGTTTTGTATAGGTTATACAGGATTATTTATATAAGTACCACTATATATTATATCATGTGATTCAATATTTTTTGTAACGCAGTTATGCGGCGTTATTGGCACTTATTCACAACGTTTGATATATATACACGACTATATATTATATCGTGTTATTAATACTTTTTTTTGTAACGAAGTTATGTGACGACATTGTTACTTATTCACAACGTTACAATATCGTACGTTACGTACGTGTATTTTCGTATTCATACACATACATACATATACTAGATTTATTTGCTCGTACGTTATTTTATGTACGTATTATAAACGCGTTATGATTTTTTTTTATGCGTTTAATATTTAGGGGTATTTCAGCTTACCCCCCTTAAAAGAGACTTCGTCCCGAAGTCTTACTTCCTTAACTTATATTTTCCACTTCTAGCAATCTTAGGGTCCAGGAGTCCCGCATTCATTCACGCTACCCAAGGAATTAAGTCCATCACTATAATGTTCAGTGCTTCTAAGCACCATGCCACATCAGTGGCTTCACACAAGTTCTCGTAGTACACCAAGGAGCTAGCAACGTGTATATCATGTCAAAGTGCAAGTCAAGGCACACAACATTCATTCATACATAGCGTACATAACATTTTCACACACAATTCCAACACACAACCCTACCAACCAACCACGAGTGGTTGTAGGAATACATCATAATAAAGCAACACACATCCAAAACAAACGCGCTTACCCCCCTTAAAAGAGGGGTACGCCCCCGTACCCTACACTAAGCCGAAACATCCCTGAAAAGATAGGGGTAGGGGTTTTCCTTTTATCCTCTAATTCTCATGTGGCTTCTAGGACTAGCCTCCCGCACTATAGCCGAGCCTGTAACTCTTGCTCTCGGGGTTCGCGAAGCACTCAAAGGCCCTGTGCCCGGTCTTCTTGCAGTAAAAGCACTCTACCGGTTCGCCCTGGCAATCAACTCCGGGGTGGTTCTTCGAGCATCGTCTACATTTAAATCGGCGCCCGGGCCTTTCGCTCGGGCCGGCTTCAGACCCCATAGGCTTGTTTCCATGGTATCTCCCATGTTTCCTGTTCGGGTAGCGCTCATTCTTGTCCGCACTCTTCTGTTTACGGTCCTCCGAGTCATCGACTTTCGCCTTCTTTTTCTTAGCGAATTCCTCATCACGCATCTGAACGGTGATCTCGACCTGGGATGCTGCATGATAGCAGTCTTGTGCATACTAGGGTTTAGTGAACTCTTCACAATATAACATTAATACAATTTCATAGTTCAAGTTCAACCTGGATTGTGGCGTAACGACTGGGCCCCATGCCATATCTGATGCGGTGATTCAGTCCACCATAAAAACGCTCCACTAAGATCTCGACTGAATATCCCAAGCTGGAAGTACACGAAGTAGAGCAGTGAACGTCGAGTAGTTTTGTCTACGGTCATCCCTCGGTCTGTCTCAGGGTGTCTAGCTCAACTCGCTTCTTGGTCCGGAGGTGGGCGGGGTAGTACTTATCCCTCAGCAACGCAGTGTAAGCATCCCATCCAAATGTGGGGTCGGCTAGGTGAGCATCCTTCACAAGCTTCCACCAATCGCTCGCTGACTCTCGTAGGTAGTAGGCTGCGAGTCTGACCTTAGCCTCTGCTGGAACATTCAAAGTCTCGAAGGCGGTCTCTAGGAGGGCTGATGTATGTAGCTCTCTAGGTAGGGGGGTCCGTCTCTCCTCGGAACTCAGCTGGTCGAAGGTCTGTTAAGCTCTTCACCCAGTTTGTCTCCCTGGGTGGGTGAGGAGTGTGTGGTGGCGGTGGTGCTGCTGGGATCCTGGCTGGAAAACCATGTGACCTAGGGCGGCTGCTACTATCTCCGCTATGGTCTGCCCTGCAGCCATGCTATCCTGCTCCATGTGGTCACGGCCTCGTCCTCGACCTCGTCGCCCGGACATCTGAGAATGTTATCTAATAGTCTAAAACAATCACAAGAACTCACTGCAAGTTGTTATCGCCCTTGCAAGCGATTAAGATCAGTAAAGTCGTGCCTCACATTACTAACCCTTAACCCCGTTCCCCAAATTTAGGTTTTCCTATTCTCGGTACTTCTCTGTTCTAGTCATCAGAGCGCAACTACGCTCTGATACCACTTTCTGTAACACCCCGAATAACGATCAACAATTCAACGACGAGCCTAACGGTAATACGAGATGTCTACGCAGCGGTTTCCAACTTCATCCGGGTGTCACAGATGCCAACCACCCATGTGGTTGACAGACCACAATACCAACTCCAAGTTACGGTCTGTATGACTGGAAGTCCAACCTTAACGCAGTCCAAATACAACATAAAAGATACAACCGAGTACCGAGAGTCTACAACATAAGTTCTTAATCCAACAACATAAACCGAAAGTACAACCCATACATTAAAAACATACTACTAAAAGTCTTGCCATGTGGACTACCCCTATGGTAGTCGCCCTTGCCTACTCTCCGTCTGTTTCCCGTTCCATACCTGTAAAAATAAAGGACTCAGCAAAACTATGCCGAGTATGAACGTGTGAAGCCCGTATGTTACCGGGCCACACGACTAATTGGTCGAATATTATTAAGTCAATTTTACATGCTATGATAAAGCAGTAAAGCACACATCAGTACATCATGATATCATACACACTCATTGGTAGCATAGCAATATTAGCAAGCAACCAAGCACATCTTGCAAGTAGCACCGCAAAATCAATAAGCAACCAAGCACAACTTGCCAGTAGCATAACAATGTCAAACACGCAATCCAGCACAATAAGCTGCTAGTGTAGCAGCAACAGTCAGGTAATTATAGGACGTGTGCGTAGGTGCATTAAACCGTCGATCCTCGCTATGGGATCATTCAAGAGATTGCGTATTGTTTTCTTGTTCTCATTACATATGTTTTCCTTTCTTCTCTTGCACCGAGTCCGGGGATGTAGGTTAGATCCCGAGACTTTATAATGTAGGTGCTATTCATTCCTTGTTTCTTAAATGATCACATTTGTGAATTTCCTTATTTGCTTGGTCTCGTTACACATGTTTTCCTCTATTCTCTGGCACCGAGTCAGGGGATATAGATTAGATCCCGAGACTTTATTATGCAGGTGCTAATCATTCCTTGTTTCTTCAAGGGTTACTTGTGAATTCTTTTATCACCGCACGTTGGAGGACGTCTCCTCCATAGCTAGTCCCCCATTCCCGACACCCAGGGTCGAGAAAGCGGAATCACCTCTTAGACTCCCGGATAAGCTTCACCAATTTGTGACCCCCATTCCCGACACCAGGGTCGAGAAAGCGGAAGTCACCTCTGGACTCCGGGATGTGCTTCACCAATTTGGCACTCCCCCATTCCCGACACCCAGGGTCGAGAACGCGGAATCATCTCTAGATTCCGGGATGTGCTGAGAAAGTGGGGTCACCCAGGGATCCCCAAATATATTCCATCATAGTCGGTCGAAGGATCTGATGCAGATGCCAACTCCCGATCATCCATACCGCGCGGCCCGAGCTGTTATCTTCCCGGGTTGTTCTCGTGTTTCACCAGTTGGTACTTTTCATTTCATTATCATTACAATCTCGACACCATAGTGGGTGTCATTAGTGGTCCTCTAAAGTTAGAGAGGATTTGTCTCGTTGTATAGTTCTTTTGTTTTGTCTACGTGGTTCGTCATGTCTCACCCAAGGAGACTTGCTCTTCATTATGATTAATGAATAGACACCATAGTGGGTGTCATGGTAGTCCTCAATGGTTTAGAGAGAGTTCCCCTTATAGAGTTTTCTTTGTTTTCATAATTCGTAGTAGTTCATCTCAGTTCCGTAACCGAGAAAGGGACTAAACTACTGTGTGCGTGCAAGTAATATGCCACAAGGATATATATAACAAGCATAAGTAAGCCACAAGAAGCAATCCAATTTTCATGCTTTAGTCTTAGAGTCATTGTCAAACAAAGCACACAGCACACAAGCCGTGTAACATGGCAACATACGAACCACACATGTCCATACCTTATTCGAAAGCACGAGTTGTCTTACACTCGAAGACCCGGTCGGAGCTCGCTACGGTCCTCGAGTTATTTCTTTGCTTTGGAGTTGTTTCCTCCTGGTAATTCTTTGACACAGTGTAAACTCCTAGGCCTTGAGCTCTCGACCTTACTTGTGATTGTTATTCAGGTGGGCTTGAAGCTAGTTTCCTGGGCATTCCTGGTTCACGTCCTACAACAATGTTTGGAGAGATTATTTTTGTTCAAGCTCTACCCCAAGATCATACCAGCAGGTTCCATGCCAAGTTCTGACGTGAGTAACAAGAGGCAGCCGAGGAATCCCTGAACTGGTTGACAAGAAATACAGGTGCTCAACTGCTGGGAGTTTCACAACTGAAGTGGTGCATGGGAAACAAATTCCGATGCAGAATTTCATCCCTCCTGACTAGGCTAGACAGAGCAGATCAATGAGGGTTAGCACAGACTGAGGTGCAGGCCTTGTCTGCTATGTGGTTGCAAGTTACTAGAATGGCTTATTGGAGTTTGAAAAAGGGAGATTCTGACGCATGAGCTTGGAACAGAACCAAACTGAGAGGTTGTCTTTTCCTGAAATAAAAAACGATGGCTCTTGGCTATTTGGGAGTCAGTTTTTTTTTGAGTTGGTCTCAAGGTTTCAACCAATTTGAACAGGTGACCACGTGAAGAGGATGAGAGGCAAGCAACAGCACAGAAGAAAGTGGTGGGATTTGAATTTGAAACACCAATTCTGGTATGTCGGTATTGAACTGCTCAAAGGAGACTTGTTGCTGCTCGAGAATTTTGAGTGCGTCTGGTCAGATAGGAAAACAGTGTGCTGTGTTGCTTCTCCTTTTTTTTGTATTCACTTAGTAGACTCAGTACTAGTTCTAATTCGGTGGTATTAGTTACTGAATTCGAGCGCAGCTCAAACGGTTAAGCATTCAGAAAGGGTATGGGAGGTCTCGGGTTCGAGCCTCAGCGGGAGCGTCTTTGCTCCTTTTCTTTCTCTCTGTTTTTGTATAGGTTATACAGGATTATTTATATAAGTACGACTATATATTATATCAGGTGATTCAATATTTTTTGTAACGCAGTTATGCGGCGTTATTGGCACTTATTCGAACGTTACGATATATACATGACTATATATTATATCGTGCTATTATATACTTTTTTTTTGTAACGAAGTTATGTGACGACATTGTTACTTATTCACAACGTTACAATATCGTAACGTTACGTACGTGTATTTTCGTATTCATACACATACATACATATACTAGATTTATTTGCTCGTACGTTATTTTATGTACGTATTATAAAACGCGTTATGATTTTTTTTTATGCGTTAATATTTAGGGGTATTTCAATAATTATTAAAACCTAAGCTAGCTCACTGGAACCTATTATGAGTCGCCACCTAATTTTTACCTAGATCAAATTAGGAAAGGAGAGTTCGGGTTCGGGGGCTTGATATTCGACTTAATTAGGGTTCAATTACTTTCATTACCCCTCCTAGGTCATTTTTCCTCTACTTAGTTTTTACGGCTTATTACGAGTCGTTTTACCAAAGTGCGCGAGCTTCTGTTTTTTGTGTTTTTTAGCATTTTTTGACTGAAAATAAAAGTAAAGTTGAAATTGAAATTACCTAAACTAGGGTTTCGGAGGCAGAATTAGGTCAAATTTTGTTTCCGTCCGCAGCCACGGACCTAATGTCCGAGACCACGGACCCCAGTTAACCTAGTTTTACAAAAAAAGTCGAATTAAACAGAAAACACAATTTTGAAAGGTCCGGGGCCACGGACAGGATGTCCGTGGGCCCGGACACAGTTTAGCAAACCTAAATTTTGAAAATTTTGAAATCCCGCCGCCGTCCGTGGGTGTCCGTGGCCACGGACAACCCGTCCGTGGTCCCGGACCATAGGTCCGAGGTCCCGGACCACCCACGGACAAGGGTTTTCTGGTGGTTCCCGACGGTGTTTTTGGCTAAACAATTATGTACGTGTAGCCTAAAAGGTATACAATACGTTAGTAATTGAAAGATTGCAGTTTGAAGTCGAATTATGCACGAAACTTGATAAACAAGTAACAAGGCAGAAGCAAAAGTAATTAGCTATACAGAAGCCGAAAAGGGTTGGTTTGAGCCCAAATTTAACAGAGAGTTAATGAGGTTATGGGGAGTTAGAAAAGTAGAGTTATAACTTGCTTTACCTTCGGATTTGTGGTGTTTCTTCACGTCGGGATTCTTCGGAGGCCTCGTTGATGGCAGATCTGGAAGAACTTCGAACCCAGCTTCTGACTCCTTGTTGTTCTTGATGTTCTTCACGTTTTGGTGCTGTTTTTGTGAGGGTTTGACGATGGATGATGTTGTGGGAGTTGAGAAATATGTTTTGGTGTTGATTTTGGTGAGATTTCGGTGTTTGATGGTGGCTCTGGAGTTCAAAACGTGGAGAGAGAGAGACGGCTGTTCTTTGAGAGTCTAGGGTTCTTGAGGTTCTGATTTGATCATGGGATAAGGTTCCTTATATAGGCTTCCTTAAAGATAGAAAAATCCGGTAAAAACCGAGATTTACCGACGTTTTAGCTCAAGGGCTTCCAAAAGGAATTTGATTATAAAATTTCACACATGGGAATGGGTAAAGGATGATATTTCTGATTTTTCTAAAGTGGAATCGAATTTTTTGGATATTGGAATATTTTTAATTTCAATTTCTCATCAGATTCAATCAGAAATTGCTAGAAAATTATTGGAAATTCAAAAATCAAATTTCCAACGCCATTATGCTGCAGATGTCATCCTCTATCGTGGGTTAAAATTTCAAAGCATTTTGAATTGATTTAACCCTTATTTGGAGGAGAGAGAAAGCCTATAGGGGGCTTAGGAGCCTTGAAAAATTATGAAAATGCCCCTGGAGAAGACTAAGCTGTCCCTAGTACTCTGAAATGTGCCGATCGAACTGGGAACCCTCGCTACTAGCCTATTAGTAGAGACTCTCTTCCGGGGGGGGTTGAAATTTTGGGTATAACAGATTGCCCCCCGTCAACTAGACTTTGTAATGGAAATGAAAAGGCTAGTTGATGCTTGAGTGATACCCCAAAATTTTGGATCTTAAAAGACCGCACGTGCAATCCGACAAGTTGCGTCGAGCTATTCTAAGGCGCCGACTACCTATGAGTAAAGTGGAAGGGTGTCGAGCGGTTCTAAGGCGTCGACCACCTAAAGGTAATAATGAAGTAATGTCAGACTATTCTAAGGCGCCGACTACCTATAAGGATAATATGATGTCAAGCTATTCTAAGGCGTTGACTACCTATAATGAATGAGATGATGCCAAGCTATTCTGAGGCGTTGACTACCTATCAGTGATTGAAAATTGGTGTTGGGTCGAGTTCTTCTATTCGGGTGAGTTCTGCTGCTCTGGTGAATCTGAATCTTTGGCTGAGAATCTGCATCTCAGAAAAGTCTGTATCTTCGGCTGAGAATCTGTATCCCTGAAGAATCTGTACCTTCGGCTGAGAATCTGTATCCCTGAAGAATCTGTACCTTCGGCTGAGAATCTGTATCCCTGAAGGATCTGTACCTTCGGCTAAGAATATATCCCTGAAGAATCTGTACCTTCGGCTGAGAATCTGTATCCTTGAAGAATCTGTACCTTCGGCTGAGAATCTGTATCCCTGAAGAATCTATACCTTCGGCTGAGAATCTGTATCCCTGAAGAATCTGTACCTTCGGCTGAGAATCTGTATCCCTGAATTGTGACGAGGAGTCTCATATGAATAGATGCAATGGTCATGATGAAAGTTGATTATGAAAATGCCAAACGTGGCAATGAGGATGTGCATGTCAAAATACGATCAAAGTGTATGTAGGAAATTTGTCCAAAACAAGAAATTGTTGAAAGAGGTGCCAAACGTGGCAGTGTTTGAAGAATAATCTGTTTAATGAAAAGGAAAGCGAAATTATCATCTCCTGACCATAGACTTCGGACTTGTAATTTATCTCCTAGGAGATGAACAAGCCATCGGTGGGGTATGATATAAAGGTAAGGGCTTATGTGGGCCTGTGGTGTTTGATGTGGAGGTAAGGGCTTATGCGGGCCGGTGGTGTTTGATGTGGAGGTAAGGGCTTATGCGGGGCGGTGGTGTGTGATGGTGGTGGTGATGTTTGAGCTCTGGGTTCCAATTGATGTTGTCATAGCAATTGTTGGAACCAACATTTGCCCCCAGTATTTTTCCCTTAAGACAATCTGAGCTAGAGTTCATGGCAATCGATCGTTCCGATCGATTGCCCCCAGTATTTTCTTTTATTAAACGTGCGAACGAGTCCCGTCCTCACAGGGTCAGGGCTTATGTTTTTATGTGGTGCTTCCTAACCTACACTCGGCGTGTTTGGTGCTTGCACTCGTTCCTCACCTACAGTCACAACTTCTAGACCATTGAATTCGATTTGATGGATTTACGCATTTGACCTGTTACTTTCACATGATTGGACACACAACTATCAAGTCGGAAGTCTTTAAAGCTTATAACGTGGCCACGGGGTGTGATGAAGGACAACGGGACCATTGAGGTATATTTGAGGTATGTGGAGCTTAAGTGGGTGACCAAAGCTACAACTTGCGTCTTCTCTCAGATTCATCCTCCTTGTCCTGAAGTCGTCTAACTGCTTCATGTTGACGTTGTTTTCAAGCTTCTGGACTTGGACTTTTGAAGTTGTCCTTTACACCATTTCTCTTTTCGTCTTTTGGATTTCTTCGAGGCACTTCGGTTTTGCCTCTTTGTTTGATCCTTTCTCAACTTTGCCTTCGGGGTTCTTGTGTTTCCCGATTTTGAGTTTTGAGAGCTATTTTGATGTGAGCTTTTGGATCATGTGTCACTTTGGACCATTTGCGGATCACTTCGTCATGCTGATAGCGGCTTCACTTCTCTGGACTAATGAAAAGTTATCTGAGAGTCAGGTTCCTCGCTTCCTTTAGTCATCGGGTTGGTTATTCATCACGGGCTGGCTTGTTCTGTGGAGCTTTGCAACATCGAAAAGGGATATATGAAAGGCTCAGCGGGGGTGCCTAGGGTTAATGTCAGGGTTTACAAGCTTTTAGCTATATGGTGTTTGTACCTAGGTGCTTCGTCATTCCTGATAGTTGTGTATCCGTTCGTTGTTACTTTTCGCAGGTCTAAGTGTAAATTTACAAATTATCTCCTTCGGTCGGAGTTATGCCGTTTACCTCACCTTTGAATGTGGTCTCACCGGAGTCGTGTAAAAATGACACGCTCGTTCACTCTTGGTTTTTCCGCTCAAGTCACTCTCGTGAATTCTCACTCTGAGACTTGTTCGCATATTTAAACGAAAGTTGAAAGATGACGAACTTAAACTCAGATTGCCCCCAGTATTAATCCAGGGTTTATAACAACAATTTGACAAATGAAGACTTGAACCGCTCGTGGGTTTTGGATGTTTTGGGGTCAGTTTGGTTGGACATGTTCATCTTTTAAGAACAAAAGACAAGTCATTTTGTTCTGCCAAGAAAAGAAATGACCGTTTCATGAACATTAGTTTTAAGAAATGTTTGCTAATGAGCAAGATGCAAGGTGAACGAACACATTTCGTTTATTATCATTTTTGTGATTACGAACTGAAAAAGCCGAAAAAAACTGAAATTTAAATTCTAAACTTCATTAGAAGGGAAGTGTGATAAACTTCCAACAAAATTGAAATGAGTAAACAAAACACTGCTAGACTTTTGCCTACTCAACAAACTGGAGTCCTTGCTCGAAGGTCTTCGATCTTGTGCTTCAATGCTCTGCAGTCGTCAGTACTGTGTCCTGGTAGTTGATGAAACTGGCAGAACTGATGGAGAGTTCCCCGGCTTGGGTCATCCCAGGACTAGGTGTGAGAGGCTATAGTAAGTCTAGCTCTTGTAGCTTCACGAGTGCTTGACTGAGAGGCCGACAATGTCGGTAAACTGTCTCGGTGCAGAGAACCTCTTGGATCGGGGTGAGGCCGTGACGCTCTGTTTTGCAGCACGGGGTTTTTGTATGGTGCTCACTCGGTACGAAACTTGAGCTGCTCTGGCCGGTCCTGACTTAAAGGTCTCGATACTCACACCCTGGGCTTTGGGTTGTCCCAACTTCAGCTCGCCTTTGTGAATCTTTCTTCCATGACCCTACCTGTCCCATCAGCATGTCGAAATTAGGGAAGTATGTACAACTCAGCTCGTTGTTGTATTGTCTCTGCATATTGTCCACAATCATTCGAATTTGTTCTTGCTCATCCATTTTTTGTAGGCATAGCAGCGGCTTTCATCCTCCACCGTTTGATGAAGTCGGACATTGATTCACTGTTTCCCTGCCGGGTACTGGCAAGGTCGGACCTGGTGACTTCAAGATTCTTAGCATACTCGAAATGTTGCAGGAAAGCCTCACAAACCTCTTCATAGGTTTTGGTGTTCACCTATGAGTCAAGTACCAACGTTGAGGTATTTCATCGAGATAACGAGCGAAAACCTTGGCTTCTGCATGTCATTCAACCTGAGGATGGACATTTCCCTGTCGAACATCGCCAGATGGACCTGTGGGTCTGAGGAACCCTTGTATAGAGCAAGTGTGGGTAGCTTCAACATTAGAGGGAGATTAACCTGGGGTACGATTCCATAGAAGAGTAATCAAAACCAGCTGGCTTGCTAGCTTTTTCCATGCGCTCGATCCTTTTCAGGGCCTTCCTTAATTCTGCAGTTAGTTGGCGGTCGGGACGACTTGCCCTACAAATCTTTGTGCATCCTGGGCCTCAACAGAGTTAACTTCGATGTAGTCACGCTCGTTCCTAGAGTCAACAATCTTTCCTGAAATGTTTTCCTGATGACCAACCTCAAGGGAATTGATTTTGCCTTTCAGCTCTTCGATGATGGTGACATACTTAGCCTCCATGTCATTAGCGGTGGACCTATGTTTCTGTTTCCATGGCATCCAAGGCAGCCATGTACCTTGCTCTAAGGCTGCAAGCTGGGCCTACGCTGACTGGGTTTCCTCCGCTGCCATACTTGGGATTCGGGCTTATCTGTTGGAAAACAAAAAGTGGATTGAGCTAAAATTCTAGACCGTGAAGAAGTTTTAGGTAGAGAAACTTGTTTGGGCTGCAAGAAAACGCATATGAGCTGGGATGTTCGAAAATGTGGGGTAGGCATGAGGCTCGAAATGAGTTGGAAAGGAGGCACATGGGCCGGAATGATTCATGAGTTGTGAACTGGTGCCTAGGCTGAAAATGTTTGAAGAGCGGAATGTTCTGAGAATTGGGCGCTATAGGAGAATGTGTGTGGGCTAGAGTAAAGCGCATGGGCCGAAGTGAGTGATTCTAAAACCATGTCTGGATGTGAATTGAGAATTTGAGGCCGAGTGATTATGATTGGGCCTGAAGATGATACCCATGTCTAGGACCGTGGGTCAAAACCTGAGTGAAAAAGTCTTCCTGGACTAGAATGGGCCTCGAAAAGGAAAGGCCTGATGGATTTTTTATGGATCGCTTAGGTGGATTTGTTTTTTCATGGGCCTGGAACTAAATTGTTAATTCAAATTGGGCCGAAAGAGGGAAATCACCTAAGTCTAAACTTTTGGGCCGAAGCCCAAATGTTTCACATATCAAACCAAACAGGGCCTCTGGGCCGCAAACAATAAAGCCGTAAATTCAGGTTGGGCTGAGTTGATGTAGGAAAAGTTCCTATCAATTCCTAGGCTGGGTAGTGGGCCGATCACACAAGCAGACAAGGCCCATACAAATTCCACATGTCCTCACTTGACACTTATCAAATTCGGGTATGGATCGATCCGGAGAGGTGCTTGGGGCGTGGGCCCAGGTCGCCACAAAGGAATAGGGCTTGCACGCTATTCTCTTTGGGCTTCCCCACTTTTTTTACATCTGAAATACCCCGTAATTAAAAATAGTGAGTAATTAGGCTAATGAATAATTTAGAAGCTTAATTAAGTATAAATAATCATAAGGGAACAAATCCCGAAGAAAAAAGATCTTTTTAAAACGGTTTAAAAACATTACCGAACCTTAAAGCACGTTTTTCGAGGTAACCGGAAGAAAACGGAAAACGGTTTTAAGCGGGTCAAATAGACTCGTAACAGTTTTGGTCAACTAAATAATCATTAATAAATATTAGTGAAGCTTTAGAACCAATAAAAGCAATAAAACGAGAGATTAGTAAAACTGTCAAAAACGGGAAGTTGTGGGGTAGAAATATAAATAGACCAAACTTATGTGTCCACTTTTAAAAATAAAAAGTAAAATTTGTGTGTGGTGTGATGGTGCCAGCCGGCCCCCTATCCTCTCTCACACACTCTTTATTCCTCTCTTATTAATAAAAGACAAAAACAATAAAGAAAAACATTCACCTCACTTTATTCACTTTACCACTCTCTCTCCTCCATTTCACTCCCTCTCTCACGTGAACCAGCAGCACCCCCACACTGTCTCTTTTCTTTCTTCTTCAACCTCCAGCCGATTCCATGGAGAAATAAGAAGACCCCCACAAACTCCATCTTCTTTCCTCTTGTAACCTCCCTAATCCCTTCCAAAAATTATAAAAACTACACCATTGGAATCCTCTCACCAAGAGCTACATTCCTATCCTTTCAAAAATCGAAAACCAACACTTTCGGTTTATGGGTATGGTCCGCATTTGGAGCTTCAACACCCACCATTAGAAGGCCCTCCTTCTCCTTGTTCTTTTGAGGTAAAAATATTCTCAAAACTCCATTGTTTCCTAGCCTTAAGGGCAAAATGAATTGTAGACTAAACCCTTGTTTGGTCTCTTGTGTTCTAGCCGATTTTGGCTTGTCAAAGGAGTTGGAAATCTTGTTCTTGAACCACTCCAAGCTTTTTTGCACTCTTGGAAGGTAATATAATTTCTAAACCCTAAAACCCTCATTAAAAGCCTAAATAATGATAGGGTTAATTTTTAGTATCGGATGGTGATTTAAGAATGGGTTGTGATGTTAGATTGGTTGAGAAACTAAAACCGGTAGAGAGAAGGAAGGAGGAAGAAGCAAGAAGAACAAAGAAAATCTAGAAGAGAAACAAGGTAAGGATACTCACCTTTGTGTAGCCTTTGTAAATGAATATGTAACAGATTTTTAGAAGTAAAAATGGGTATTGTAAAATGGTAGTGTGTAGTGTATTAGTAGTATAATGTGTAAGAGAAAATAAGTATTTTGAAGCCTTTGAAAACAATTTAAAAACTGTTACAAACAGATTTGGAATAAGATGTTGGGTGCAGGAAATTTTAATAGTGTTGTTGTGTTTAGTATTGGTGTTTGTGTATGGGAGCTTGTATATGGTTAATGTGTATAAACAGGTGAGATGATCATATATGTGTGAAACAATGTGGTGAGAGTATAAAAATGTAGGGAAGGCTATGACAAAATTTACCTAGGAATAGAACACTTAGTGTGTTAGAAACTAGGTGAAAACTTATGTTGTAACAGATTTTAGTTGAGTTAGTGTTGGTGGGTAAGTTATGTGAGGTGTGTAATGCATTAGGAGTGTTAGAAATGACATTAGAAGAGAGAGGGGAGTTGTAGATGGGGAGAGTTAGAAGAGAAATCTGTAGCAAAATGCAATTAGAGAAGAAACTAGTGTAAGTGTGAGTTGAAACTTGGAAAATTATGTGAGTGAATTAGTATAGAATGGTGTAGAGAGTTAATGAATGAACTTAGGTGTATTAGGAGGTTTAATTAGTGATATAACATGTGGGAATAGGTGTAGGAACAATGGGGAAGTAATGGGTAAAAGAGAGAACTGAAAACAGAAATAAAAATGCAAATACTGGGCCGGACCGAACTTGCGACCGGACTTGCAAGTTCGGTCGAGCCCAGATTTACAAAGACGGGAAAGCTTCTGGAATCGACCGGACTGCGACCGGACTTGCAAGTTCGGTCGAAGCAGAAAAATTTCCCGTCTGAAACCTACTGGAATCGACCGGACTTGTGACCGGACTTGCAAGTTTGGTCGAGCTAGAAAAAAATTTCCCGATGAAACCTTCTGGAATGGACCGAACTTGCGACCGACTTGCAAGTTCGGTCGACCCAGAAAATCTCACGGTTGAAACCTTCTGGAATGGACCGAAATTGCGACCGGACATGCAAGTTCGGTCGGCCAGAAAAACTTACGAAATGTGAGCTACTGGAATGGACCGGACTTGGAAGGTCGGTCGCAAGTCCGGTCCTGTCAAAAAAAAATTATTTTAATTTAAATAATAATTATATATATATATAGTATGTATACCCACATATATATATATATGTACATGTGAGTAAGCATGCTAGTATTAAGTAAGAAGATAAGACTTAATGTAATGAAAATAAGTAAGTAATGTGTAAGTGTAAGAAGTATAAGAACGTAGTAAGTATGAGTTAAGTTAATGATAGTTAGATTAATCATTCAATTGTATGTATATAATAGGACTTGATTGTGACACCGGGAGACGTTTGGAAACACGTACAACGGTGAACGGTATGAATTCCTCATGCCCCGTATGCTATCTTGGTTACTCTGATTTGTGTGTTGTGTGCTAATTGATCACCAAATAAGGTAAATGCACGAATCGGAGTTATTATGCTTATTTGTGAATATGTAGTGTTGTATGCTGTGAATATGTTCTTTAAATCTTAGTTTGTATAATTCATGAAATGTATGGATGAATATGAATGTGTATGTGTGTATGTTGTATTACATTGTGACCGAATATGTTTATGATTGGACTTCTAACTTGTTCCTAACAAGCTAACCCATCTAACTTAAATTGGTAATTAAATTGGAATGAGTAGAAGTCCGATATAGTTTCGGCCACGCGTGAGGATGAGGAGACACAAGAGGTTGGATCCGATTCCTGACTCTTAAACTGGTCGCGGCCCAAATCCCTTAAATGGGTAGCATCCCGGATTGGTGAGTCAAGTAAATCCCGGAGGTGGGACGGTGTAGTCCCCAGGGCCGGAGGTCATACCGACTTAACTTGAGTATAAGTAAGTAAGTAAGAATGAGTAAGTAAATTGAATGGGTAGTAAGTAAGTATAGTAAGAGTAAGTAATGTATGATGAGTAAAAGAGTAAAAGCATTCCGATTAACCCGGATGCATAATTTGGCTAACCCTTGTGAAGGTAAGTATGATGTGTATTAATGTATTGTTGCCTTGGAATGTGGAATGTATTGTGTATGTATGTATGTTGTATGCAAGCATGTGTGTATGAAAATAATGAACTGCATGTTTAGTGGACGTCAAATAGTCGGCGTGCCCTAGCTAGCACGCGGTATATGCGGAGTTCATGCGCAGCTTTTGCTGAGCCCCTTGGGGCGATGTTTTTACTACACGCAGGTACTCGTGGAGGATGAAGATGCTGAGGACTTAGCTCTATTTCTTTATCTTCTTTTGATTGTAAACAATGAATTTATGATGGGTGTACTAAGTAGTACATGGCTGTAACTTTTGATTAGCCGGTGTACCATGGGGTACACCTTTTTGGATATTGATAGAATGGGAAATTGGTATAGATGAGTAGCTAGTGGAAACTCATTCTTTTGGGAAGTTGAATGGGGATGTAATTGAATACACTTAAATACTCGGTGATCCAAGGATGTAAGAAGGTTATTTGTATTCGGTATGCATTATGTTAGTAGCTCGGTACACTATGTCCATCAGACCGTGACTGTAAGTAAGGTAAGCCTAGCTAGCCGTATGGGCGGTTAGCGGCGTTGTACCACCCGCCGTAGTAAGTAGTAATATCCGCTGCTGCGAACTCGTAGGATTAACAGGACGATTAGACGGTAAGCATAGGATTAACGGTTGGGGTGTTACAACATCACCTGAAAGTGTGCGTCTACGGTCGGGTCTTTGACTGACCAAACAATGGGCTAGGTAAGGGCACTGCCAGGAAAACGCTTGGGGCTAAGGCCCAGGTATTAAGGGGGTGAGGTTAGACGACACCCTCCTCTTTTCCCCCGCTTATTATCACCTAAAAGGTGTGAGTCCCTGACAGGGGACCCTCAAACGGGTCCCGGGGTGAAATTGGTTTGTGTGGACCCTCGCTCTCATATGATGCCAAGGTGTAGAAAATTAAAGTGCGCACGAAAGTAAACAAACAGAGTAATAAAGCCATAAATAAACATTTTCGAGTTAAGCCATCTTTCTTAAAATTAAAACAAATTAAAATTAAGAAGTATGTCCCCAGCAGAGTCGCCAGTCTGTAAGCCTCGATTTTAAACCCTATCCTATGTTGATTAAATTGATTAGGATCTAACCGGGTTTTAGGTCCACTTATAACCTAAGATTAATACCTATGTCATAAAACAATATTATTAAAAACCTAAGCTAGCTCACTGGAACCTATTATGAGTCGCCACCTAATTTTTACCTAGATCAAATTAGGAAAGGAGAGTTCGGGTTGGGGCTTGGGGGCTTGATATTCGACTTAATTAGGGTTCAATTACTTTCATTACCCCTCCTAGGTCGTTTTTCCTCTACTTAGTTTAATTACGGCTTATTACGAGTCATTTTAACCTAAGTGCGCGAGCTTCTGTTTTTTTGTGTGTTTTAGCATTTTTGACTGAAAATAAAAGTGAAAGTTGAAATTACCTAAACTAGGGTTTCGGAGGCGGTATTAGGTCAAATTTTGTTTCCGTCCGCAGCCACGGACCTAATGTCCGAGGCCACGGACCCCAGTTAACCTAGTTTTACAAAAAAGTTGAATTAAACAGAAAACACAATTTTGAAAGGTCGGGGCCACGGACAGGATGTCCGTGGGCCCGGACACAGTTTAGCAAAACCTAAATTTTGAAAATTTTGAAATCCCGCCGCCGTCCGTGGGTGTCCGTGGCCACGGACAACCCGTCCGTGGTCCGGACCATAGGTCCGAGGTCCCGGACCACCCACGGACAGGGGTTTTCTGGTGGTTCCCGACGGTGTTTTTGGCTAAAAAATTATGTACCTGTAGCCTGAAAGGTATACAATACGTTAGTAATTGAAAGATTGCAGTTGAAGTCGAATTATGCACGAAACTTGATAAACAAGTAACAAGGTAGAAGCAAAAGTAATTAGCTATACAGAAGCTGAAAAGGGTTGGTTTGAGCCCAAAATTTAACAGAGAGTTAATGAGGTTATGGGGAGTTAGAAAAGTAGAGTTATAACCTGCTTTACCTTCGGATTTGTGGTGTTTCTTCACGTCGGGATTCTTCGGAGGCCTCGTTGATGCGGATCCGGAAGAACTTCGAACCCAGCTTCTGTTCTGTTGTTCTTGATGTTCTTCACGTTTTGGTGCTGTTTTGGTGAGGGTTTGATGATGGATGATGTTGTGGGAGTTGAGAAATATGTTTTGGTGTTGATTTTGGTGAGATTTCGGTGTTTGATTGTGGCTCTGGAGTTCAAAATGTGGAGAGAGAGAGACGACTGCCTTCTTTGAGAGTCTAGGGTTCTTGAGGTTCTGATTTGATCATGGGATAAGGTTTCTTATATAGGCTTCCTTAAAGATAGAAAAATCCGGTAAAAACCGAGATTTACCGACGTTTTAGCTCAAGGGCTTCCAAAAGGAATTTGATTATGTAATTTCACACATGGGAAAGATGATATTTCTGATTTTTCTAAAGTGGAATCAAATTTTTTGGATATTGGAATATTTTAAATTTAATTTCTCATCAGATTCAATCAGAAATTGCTAGAAATTATTGGAAATTCGAAAAATCAAAATTCCAACGCCATTATGCTGCAGATGTCATCCTCTATCGGGGTTAAAATTTCAAAGCATTTTGAATTGATTTAACCTTTATTTGAGGAGGAGAGAGAAAGCCTATAGGGGGCTTAGGAGCCTTGAAAAATTACAAAAATGCCCCTGGAGAAGACTAAGCTGTCCCTAGTACTCTGAAATGTGCCGATCGAACTGGGAACCCTCGCTACTAGCCTATTAGTAGAGACTCTCTTCCGGGGGGGTTGAAATTTGGGTATAACAGCCGGATTATTGGCCGAACCACTATAACTCTCGGTGTCCTATTCATTTGTGAGGTTTGAGGGACAAATTGTACGTTTTCATTGGTGCCGTCTGTGGGAACCGTACAACCGAAATGGTAACCACGATACATCCACAATGAGAATAGTTCTTTCGTTCAAAATTCGGAATCAAAGAGACTTCGCAAATTCATCCAAGGATTTCAACCGAACATTTTAGAGATTCGAAAACAATTCACCGCAACCTTGTTCATGAACGCAAAGATTTTCGCAGTAGTAGTCGTCCCCGTCTAAAGATTTCTCCCGGCGGATCGAAGCCGTCCTTCGATCCGCCGGGAGAAAGTAGCGGGATACATCCAAGTTTCCATAGAAATTACAAATCGCGTCTTCGGTTAAAACATCAAAACCAAATTCCTTACCTTCGATTTATCAAATAGATATTAATGAAGATCTCCGATTAATCGAATAGATATTTGATGAAGATCTCCGATTAATCAGAAGCAAAAGTCCGTCGTTTTATCAATTTTCATTCTGAATCTCGTCGAGAGAATCGAAAGAAATTTTCGATTCAAGAAGAGGAGTCACATCTCATTCCCCAGCCCGAAGGGGACCGGTGAATCAAAATTAAAAGAGCAAACAGTTACGGAGTTTCATGCAAAACAAAGACGAGACCGATCGCCAAGCATCGATGAGAGGGATCGAAGAGCACATGAAGATTTGTTAGAATTATGGATCACACTTCAATCTAGGTTAAAATGGTTATGATCTTTGCAAATGCGTGTTGCGAAGAAGCTTGCCGGATATCCCTCTAAAGAGCGCCGGTTTAGATCTCGATCCCATCAACGCGGTACTCGTCGGACAAATTCGTTCGAGAACAAGCTTCGAGATGCACATTCTTGCTCAGAAGACTACACGTCGACATCAGCATTCGAATCTCAAAGCACCAAATCCATCCGAAGGCGCATCGCTCTCAGATCTTCGAAAGGATATCTTCGATCGAGTGACGAAGAATTCTAAGCTTCACCAACTGAGAGATCCAACCCAAAAAATGAATTCAGAACGGGAGACATACACTCTCGTCCTCTTTCTCGTTATTTACAATCTGTTAAATTTACAATTAGCAATAATATTTCAACTACATTTACGATCTTTACATCATTTCTTGGTAAAGGTCCAAAGATTTTCAATCCGGTCATCAATCCGGTCAAACGGGAAAGGAAGAAATCCTGAAGCAGATTGAAGGCTCTAGAATCGGTGTTATCTTCTAGAGTCGGTGTTGTCTAGAGGTTGAGGATTGTGTCAAAGAAATTCGAAGAACCGGCACATCAGAAGCTCTAAAATCTAGATCATAGTGAGAAAGAATCTGGAGGCATTCTACCCCGAGTATCAACCTAAAATCTGATCGGCGTCTCGGATCAATACAAGACATGGTGCCGCACGCTGTTGTGAACAAATCCAGGCGGTGTTTTAGTTTGAAAGCCGGATGCATCATCTTCAGGCCGAGTCCGAACGCATCGGCATTTTGGTTTATAACCAGGCGCATTGACGTTTTGAGTCCAGACACAACCGCCCCTCTTTTGATTAGAGGCGGACTGCCTTGTCAAAGATGAGAATCATGGTCGACAACTTTTGCAGATAAAATTGAAATTGGAGACAAGAAGCTGGTGCAATAACTTTCAAGGACCGGAAAGCAATCCAGATTTCCATAGCTGGACAAAAGAAATTCCATGACCGGGCGGCATCATCTTCCAGCCCTGCGTCGTGCATTAAGAATTAATGACCGGACTGCATTGCCGGACCGGGAGCAGAATCACCGCTACAGGGCGCAATCTTCTCTCTCTCGACTAATTCGCCACGACTGGGCAACAACTAGTCGATCGCCTTCGATGCATTGACCAGGCGATGGCTATTCAGGTTCAGCGATCGGACATTACCTCGATAATTCTCAGACTACGGGTGCAAACTTTCGGTCAAAAGCATGACGGTACGGGATCCACGATACTTCTAATACAATTCAATCGCCTTTCATAAAAACAAATTCTGCCAATTTGGTCGCTCCGGATTTCCTTGGCCGCAACAAACTTCCTTGGCCGCACCAGACTTCTTTGGCCACGTCGGACTTCCTTGGCCGCATCTCAGTCTCGGTTCATGACCGGAAGGCATCTTCATCCATGACCGGAAGGCGACTCAAAGTATGAGACTGGATGATATCCTCAACTCAAAGCCAATGGCATCTTCCTTCCAGGCTTGAAGGACAAGCAACATCGTATAGACCCAAACAACCAATTTCCTCAAGAATAGAAGCGCAAGGGTGAGAAATAGCCCAAACAACGTGCGGAGACCAGTGCCGCGTCTGATCAACTCGAGCATGACCTTAACCAGGCCGCAACTTAGACGTCAACCTCAATTCAGAAAAAGCTACTGGAACGTGCTGCAAGCGTCTAAAGCAAATCACTAAAGATAAGTCCATCGATTCCAAAGACTAAATTCTACAGATTTATAAGAAATTTTCTGAAGTCAAATCTTCTTCTTAACCATGATTAACCTTATGCTGCTGCTATATGAACACTTGTGATATACACTACTACTAATCAAATTGAATTTATGCTGATTACCATCATCAGATTATTTGAATCCTCTAGTACGGACAGTCTTGAAATCTGAATTCTTCAGAAGTGTTACAATTATTGCATAATCAAATTGACTGTTGCAGTTTCTGCTCCCTTTTACATTATGGCTTCAGATCTTTGTTACTGTATATACAACAAGCTATTTCAGTGACTACTTATATCATAATTTTTCTTATGACATTGTTAGCAGTTTCGGGGTTTTGAAATTATGCCCATTTTTAACCTTGACAAAAAGCCTTGAAGGTGCTTTATTTCTGGTTTAAAAACAGCTCTGATTAGGATAATTTATTATTTGGTTGGATTAATATACATTGATTCATTAGTTTAAATCTTGAAAACTTTACTCATAGAGCATTTACTTAAAGTTCTTCCGGAAGCTTTCTCAATATAAATTGGCAGATTAGCATTTTCTGAAAGTTCCTCTGGTAGTTTGGTTGGTTTAAAACAATTAGAGATATAAGCTGGTTAAATTCCTAAAGTTTGTCATCATCAATAAAATCTGTTACGAAAATTTTCAAAAACTAAGTTGCTTCTGTTTCCTGCCCTCTACGTTTTATCAGATACATTTCCCATTAGTAAAAACTATTTGTGTTTAATTTGAATTTCCTATAATCCATGAATTGTTTAGAATATTTAGTTTGGGTGTCAAAAGCATCTCAAATTTACAATCTGTTATAGTATCTTGTAGGTACTTTAAGGTTTGGATTTACGCTTAGTACATTAAAGTTCCCCTTCTAATTTGTCTTAGCGGTTTTGTTTTCATAGCTTACGAATAAATACCGTCTAAAGGAGTTAATAACATATGTTGCTGCTTTTTGGCCCTCTGACATATATACCTCTGCTTCCAATTAACTCTTTCAAATTCTATCTAGCTTTCGTTGGAACTAGGTATACAATCTGCTTCTTTGAGAGAGCTTTCATTATTTAATTATGACAGGTTACTTATTAGCATTAAATAAGTTAGAAGGTTTTCCTTATATTTACTTGTGTTTAGCTTTTAAGTCTCGAATGTGAACCATAACAAGGCATCTACTACTGCACACCTGTTCTCTGAGCTGGTGATTGAACTTTCAGTTATTTGTTGTTTGCGTTATTAAGTCCGAATGTTATGCTATATTGTGTGATGTTATACTAATGGTTTAACTCTTATACTAATGGTTTAGCTCAATTTATACCACTGATTATAGTAATGCCATGGCTAGCTATTGGTTTGCTAAATTAGACCTGAGATAGTTGCAGAACTAGGCTATTAAGCCATAAAGATGTTTTCAATAGCTTTGCTCATATGGCTCCTGTTTCCCCTTGATGTGCAAACTTTGTCTTTGTTTGGTTTTTGGAACTAGCTTAGAATAATGCAATTTGGAGAATCTGGAACAATAGTCTATTCCTCATCTATTCTCGTTTACCATATCGCACTTCATTTTAAACAAGAGGTCGTAGTACTCCAAGTTACATAGGCTTTTCTCATATAGAATGTAATGCCCAACTATAGTCGCTTTCGTCTGCCACTGATTGTTTTATGGATGTTCTGGTTCCGTTTTATCCTTACACATAGCCAGGTTAAAATAAATGATCTTAATAATTGAATAGCTGAGATCAGCCTACAACATTGATTTACATTTCTTTTAGCTTTCTGAACATGATTACATATTGTGTGGTGGCATAAGGAACTTCATCTTGGCAAGAGAAAGGCATCCCATGGTGGAGTAAGCTTATAATTATTCTCCTTCTTCGCTTCTCCTCCCCTAAATGACAAGTCGTAATCCATCATTTACGCGGGAGGGACTCGGTCCACCAGTCAACAACGTCACCATTGTGTTCTGCATAGGATGTTCTGGGTTTGTAGAATTCCCGCTCCCAAAAGCAAAACAAATGCTCTAGTAGACTACAACTACAACAGAGGAGAAATCTGGAAGTTACAAGTATAACTCATTACTGAACTGTACGAATAAAAAACAAACAGAATCAAGCAAGGGATATGAAGGTATGCAAGCTCTAATTGCTCCCATTTCCACTGCATTAGCAAAAACTGTTACAGCAGTTCAAGGTTTGCTCAGTTTTTCCTATATCTCTTATAACAAATATGGAAAATATGAAGCCAGGAAGTAATGAAATTTATGTTTACTACTGTAGCATAATCAGTATCAAGACAAAGAAGTATTTCATACCTCATCTACTTATTACAGTGGTATGTAGACTTTATTTATGCCTCTGATTGTCGGGCGTTAAATGGGTATGATGAGTGATTACCATCATGAATATCAGTCCAGATTAAGGTCTCGGTTATGAAATTTTCTCAGCTACTTCATTACTGATAAATGATTCATTTCTGATACAATATTATGCTGGACTTTAAGAAGTTATGCATAGAAATACTTTACTCTCTTTAAGTTGTCATTTTCAATCTATTGGATGGTCGATATCCATCTGTTCTTGTTGTATGCTACTGCCTTGTGCTATTTAAAAGAAAAAGTTATTTCAGTATTCTATATTATTTACATTCTGGCCTCTGCCCTCACTACCAATGAATGGCATAATTTGAGCGGTGAATCTTGCACAGTTACTTTTCTGATGTCTCTTAAGTTGCAATCACAAGATCTAGACAACTTTGATGACAGCTTTGACAAATCCCACTCTAATTGCACTGTATACACATTTTAGTTTTCTTATATGATCGAGATCAATATGTTTCTTATCCCCTATGCTATTGTTGTTTGGTACTATACGTGCCATAAGAGATCATATGAAATCTGCAATAACCTGTCTCGATTGTGGCAGATTTTTGACATAAAAATATGCTGCTACAGGCTGAATAAAACTTTTGTATCTGCTTAGGTTCTTCACCTATTTACAACTATTACTATGGATGGTTTCAGCAGTTTTTCTAACCACAAGTAATGCTACATCTGCTTATACTGTTATTATTATTAGCTTTTTGCTTAGAGTTTATTATTTTTAATCCCTTTCCTTGCCGCTACTGCTGCTGTTATCTACACATGTTCTTGCCAGCTCGGCTTTCTCTCTTCACTTAGCCACAGTTCTCAGTGTAAAAAAGGGAGGGTACATGATCTGATGAAAATCAGCTGTTATAATTCAGCTTGATCCCTACCGTTACTGCATGGATTTTACTACAATGATCATACATTTCATTTGCCTCTAATACACTAAATGCATGATTCTAAATGTGTTTGATACCCTCACCATTATATGTCATTTGAAAGGGTATATGGTTACCAGACTTATCCATTATTACATAGTTCTATTGAGCTGATTTATCCTCTATTGCAAACTGATTTGATGCCTTAAACTATTACTGATCATGTTGCACATGAAAAATGGTAAAGAGAAGTCATAAACTTCGAAATACTGTTTAGTTAAAGCACTTATACCATACCATTATCTTCTACTCTTTGCCTTAAAAGAACTAACGAAAGATTTTCAAGAAAGTGCAGGTACTTTTTGCCAGGGGACTGATCACCCCTGAAGTATTTAGAGAAAACAAAAGCACCGGCCAACGAGCCGCAGGCTATATGCCTTGAAAGAAAGCACCGGCCAACGAGCCGCAGGCTATATGCCTTGAAAGAAAGCACCGGCCAACGAGCCGCAGGCTATATGCCTTGAATGAAAGCACCGGCCAGCAAGCCGCAGGCTATATGCCTTGAAAGAAAGCACCGGCCAACGAGCCGCAGGCTATATGCCTTGAAAGAAAGCACCGGTCAACGAGCCGCAGACACTTGTGCCTTGAAAAGTAACACTTTGGGTTGAAATGAAACCCGGCCATCGAGCCAACAAAAAAAAACCCATCTCTGGACCCATCAGGAGCTCTGGTCACCTGTAATGGGTGCATTGTTAGGTGTGGGACGTCACACCATACTTGAATCACAAGTACCATCCTTTGGCTAGAATAAGCAAAGTTGGAATATATATTATCCCTGTTCTCCCTTTAAGGGGATTATCATCCTTTGGCTAGTAAAAGCAAGTACTTAATCATCATATTATTTCACCCTTTCAAAAAGGGAATGGTTCTTATTAAAAGAACCATTGCTCTTCTTTATGAAGATCTTATTATGGACTTCTAGACTTCTGGATTTCTGTCCTTCTTAAATATTATATATTAGAACTGAATGGTGTTGATAAGTGTAAATATATCTATTTTCACGGCTTCAATTCTTCATATTTTTATAACAATTCATGTCATATTTTACACTTATCAGATGTTTTTACTAAGATTTATATTTAAATGAGAGCTAATACATTTTATGTGTCAAATGCAGGAAAATAACAATATATACAAGATTATGATCACACTCACACGCTGCAATACTTTAGTGGCAGCACATGATTCACGGTTATCATATTGATATTGCTGCACAAGAGAATCTCATATATTCAAGCTACAGGATGGGAATTTTCATCATCGATCAAACATATAATCATGATCGATATATATGTTCATTCTCTCAGCCACTATTCATACAGAGAATATTGAGCGCTGCATCAATTTCACCACGGTCACAAAATAAAAACGATGCACTGTATTAATTAAGGCGGCTAGGGTATTTTGGGACAATGTAATCAAGCTGCTTATATAGAGAAAGAGAAAGGTTTTGACGGATTCACGCCCACCACGCCTGGACAGAGGCTCTCCGCCTCTCATTCTTCTCTCTCACCACACCCCACAAGTCCACCATTGTACACATCATACTTTTGATAGAGGATTAATGCAGAGACACGTGACGACAGAAGGCGGAGTGACAGAGGCGGGAGCGGGAAATCTTCTAACAGAGTTTCTTTCTCTTTTTATCTAAACAGTCAATGTGTTCTTCCTGTTTTTATTATTTTATAATTATGTTGAGTAGTTAGTTTAGCTCCCCGGATTGGGTAGCAAGCCGAATCTTTACGTTTATTTTGTAATCTTTTTTCTCTGATTATAATTGCAGTTGTTTAATTCCCATTCTTCATACGCTTTAATTCTCTAGCTAATTATTAAAGCAATATTTGTAGTTTTCTAATCAAAATGCGGCGCTGAGATTAGTTAACAAGACATAGAAAGTTAAACCGGATTAACGACTAGAAGCATGGTTTGCCTATAGGTTAATCCGTCTCCAATAGGAATTATTAATAATGCGATTGGTTAGAATTGACTTGGGCATGGTTTGCGGCTTGTTATTTCTACCAGTTAGGATTCGTTGTACAAGGACCGGTCAACGGGTTAATTAAGATTCCTGAGTTTATTGCAGAATTAGGGAAGTTTATTAATAATTAGAAAGTGAAGGTTTGCAGAACAATCCGGGGGCTTCTTTTTAGAGTTTTATTCTTTTTATTTGTTTATTTAATTTACTGTTTTATTATTTTATGTTAGTTTGTTGAGTCTTTCTTTTATTAAATTAAGTAAAACCTGAAAATGATGTTTCCTGTTTTCTTAGTTTAGTTTCTCAGTTAGTAATAAATTGTCAGTTAATTGAACGAGGTCCTTGAGATCGACAACCCCACTCAGTTCACTATTCCGCAAAACGATAGGTACACTGCCTAGGTAGAGATAGTAACATATTTCTGCTCAACAAATTTTTGGCGCCGTTGTCGGTAATGGTGGCCACGGTCCGGTCCACCGGTTCCGGTTCCGGTTCCACCGGTTATTCCGGAAATGTGTATTCGTATTCGGAACCGTTTGGTTCCGGTTCCGATTCCGTTCTGAAATCTAGATTCGCTTCGGATTCGGTCAAAACCGTTCCGGCCGGTTTCCGTCCGGTTCCGGTTCTGGTTCCGTTCTGATCGGTTCCGACTTTAGATTTCCGAAAGATTCGATCGGCTCTAGTTGCTTCGTTTTAGCTCCGATTTGAGATCCGTTTGAGCTTGCTCTTTTCATACACTTTACCCTAGATAGTTATTCTTCAATTTATAATCTTAAATGTTGTAGAAACAAAGAATTAGAATTTTTATTGAATTTTCAAAAATACGGAACAAAAGAATTTTATTATACATTACTGCCTCATTAAAATCTTATTAGGTAAAAACCCATTGGAAAACCCTAATTAAAAAAGAGTACAGCTCTAAGAGGTTACATGATGTCAATTTGCAAGTCTAAAAAAAGATACATGGAAGAAAGTAATCTAATACTAATTACATTCTAAAATATTACATGTAACTTCAACGGTTCCGGGGCAAATCCGGTTTCGGTTCCACCGGTTCCGGTTCCTGTTCCGGTTCCCGGTTCCGAATCCGACGACGGTTCAGGCGGTTCCGTTCCGACTTCGTACCCGAATCTCAAAACATTTTCGTATTCGGAACCGGCTTGAGGCGGTTCGGTTCCGGTTCCGGTTCCCGGCCGTTCCGGTTTCCAATCGGTTCCGGTTAGACCGCCGGTTGGGGTAGAACACTGGCCACCATTAGTTGCCGGGGACCTCTGACACGATTAATTGACATTTTTATTTATTTGATTGAGATTTTATTTTAGCTTTTATTCTTTTATATCTTGTTTAATATTTATCTTTATTTAACATCTTTCAATACGATCAAATTCAGTTACTTTCAATTGATTTTGTTGATTCTGTTTCTGTTACGTACTTGCGTTTCGAATAGATTAGTTGCCCGCGTGATTAAATTTGATTTGCTTTAGGTAGTTTTCTCTCTTCAATTAGATACGTAATTCCGTAATTTAGTTTTTCGTTCTTTGATTTATTTCCTTTTACTTTACTTCTCTCTTCATTTTATTTTTATTTTATTATTTATTGTTTCTTTTCATTTCGCTACATATTTCTTCAATTTTGTCGGTATTGATCTTTACTTTACTCTAACTTTTCTTTTGATTTCAATTTAATATCTTTTTTATTAGTATTACGTGAGTTCCTTTTTTTTTTAATTTTCATTTATTTCTTTTTTTTTTGTACGACTTTATTTATTTTCATTTGATTAATTTTCCTTATTTTTTCTTTTATTTTTATTATATTTACTGGTTAATTTTAATTTAATTGTTTACTTGCATTTTAGTCTTTTGAGTTAGTTATTTTGTTATTGAGTTTCTTTTCTATTTGTTGTTTTTATTTACTTTTTTTTTTGTAGGCAAAGAGGGAGCATAACATGGATGAATTGAGTAGAGTGTTGACACAGTTGGAAACGACGATTACAATAATGAACATTGAGCAGAATTTGAACAGGTATAATCAGCCGGGTACTCAGAGTTACAACCAGTTCAGGCGACAAGATTATTACCAGCCACAACAATGGTCTTATCGACAACCTTATTGGTGGGAAGGTGAGTAGACTAGAATGCAGATGGAGGAACAACAATTCTACACTTATCAGGAGCCTCCTAAGGAGGATACAAGCAAGATAAAGAGCATGCTTGCAGAGCTCCTGGAGCAAAGGAAGCCACTAATGCTAAATTGGCTGAAACTGAATCTAGGTATGATGCTAAGTTTGCAGAGCAGGCAACCAGATATGCTGATCAGGCCTCCATTAATCAGCATTTGGAGAGACAGATGAGCCAGCTTGCAGAGCAGCTAGCACAGGAGCAAGTGGAATTCTCCCATAGCCAAAGTTATTCGGACCTAGTGGACCAATCTCAAGTAGAGACTTTGATGGGTGAAGACCATTTCAAGCCTATAATTTCTGAAGCTGAAGAGGAGTCTGATGAAGAGGTTGAGCGACATGCTGAAGAGTTCTATTGCCCTCCTTCCCCAACCTCGACTCAACCCGACTACCCTGAAATTGAGAATGTTTTTTCTAATCCGGTCTGCGAACCAGTAGAGATACCAGAGATAGTTGAAGCTTCCTCAACAATTGTCTTCCAACAAGAATCTTCCATTGAGCCTTTAACACTTGAGGAAGATGTCTGCATCCTCAAATTTAAGAAGGAAGAGCCACCTCCAACTAGTCATCAACTTCATAATCATTCCATGGAGCCTCACCAACCGGGAGAGGATATTTGTATCCTCGAATCTAAGGAGGGAACACCGCTACCACCCAGTCATCAACAAACTCCCACTTTGCCTCTAGAAGCCTCAACAACAGAAGGAGGATGTTTACATCCTCCAATTTGAGGAAGAAGAGCCATTCACACCTAGTCTTCTGACTGAGCAGCGTTACCGGCAGTATCTCCTCAAACACCAGGTTTTGTGGAGTATTCACTTTCCTATTTTATTTGCCGAAGTAACGCTTTGTTTTGATCCAGGTGGTTTGCTTTTAATTACTGTCTATTTCGTTTTCCTGGAAAAGTTGTTGTCTACTTTTATTTTTGATACAGGATAACGAAACGGAGTCTAGCCAAAGACTATAAAGACGGGCAGCTTACTGGGAGGCAACCCAGTGGTTAAATTTATGTTTTGTTTTTATTTTCTAGTTTTTTCTTTTATTTAGAAGTGGCAATGGTGCCTATGCTTTTAATGCAACGCTTTTCAGCGTTTTTGTGGTTGTTGTGAGTGTGTGCAGGTGAAATTTTTATTATGGTGTTTGATGTACCCCTAAGGCTGGACACTTGCTTGAACGCAAGTGTAAGGAACGATGCTACCCCCCCTTTACTCAAGCTTAAGTGTGAGGAAGGGAACCTTCCTCAATCTACGATATCAGGGGAGTCTCAGTTTCTTTTATTGTTAATGTTTGTGTTCAGCCTACAATGCTTTTAATGCTTATTTATTTTATCAGTCCTTGTGGTGTTGAATGAAATTCTTCATGAGTCTGGCATATTTTGAAAGCTCTTTTCTTGATTTTTATTTTTGAACAATGAGGACATTGCTCCTCTTAAGTGTGAGGAAGTAGGACCCTTTCCCTAAAAATATGTTGCTTAAATGCCATACTTGTTTTTGTTTGTCCTAATGCTTTGAAGGAATTGCTTCTTTTGAGTGCCAATAAATATTGAATCTTCAGGTGAAAATTTTTGTTGAGGTTTTGAAAACAAGCCTGATGGCCACCTCAAGAATCTTTCTGCTTTTGGTTGTTTGTATTATAGTTTTATCCAAACTGGATCTATTTTCACTGAAATTTGGTGGATTAGCTGATTATGAAAACTGAATAAGTGTGGTTTAGGATTTTGGAAATGATAAGAAAGTTTGGTATGAAAGGATAAGGCAAGGTACTCCGTTGATCTGAATTGAAATTTATTTTTGAACCAAAACAGGCCTCTTCATTCGGTTATTAAGTCTTGGGGTGCTTCATCACCCATCTACCTAAGGTCTTGTGATCTGGGATAGAAGGCCCAAAGCCGCTACATGGGTGAAGAGAAAAGTCCTAGGGATGAATTAAATATGCAAATGGCAGAATAGAATGTGAAGGAAAAGGATCTTTGAAAAGTTAAATGTGTGATTTGATTTTGCTTATTCTGATCATGAGTATGTGGTGTTGAAAGGTATCGCGGAATAAGACGTTACTTCACAACCCTTGTCATCCAAAGATTAGAGGAAGAAACGGTGGAATATCCCAAACTATTCTGTTTCAGTTTCTATAATCTAACTTCTTCATGCTTTTTAACTTCACTCTTTTTCACTGTTTGCGAAAACCTACAGCTAGTAGCAGAACTTTTCTTTTGATTGTCATTTTGCTTGTTTTCCATCGGCAGTTGTTTGATCCTGAGTTTCAATACTACGGCCCTTAAGAGTGGTCATATTCTATATTTGCTTGAGGACAAGCAAAAGCTAAGTGTGAGGAAGTTTGATAAGTGCAAAATATATCTATTTTCACGGTTTCAATTCTTCATATTTTTATAACAATTCATGTCATATTTTACACTTATCATATGTTTTTACTAAGATTTGTATTTAAATGAGAGCTAATACATTTTATGTGTCAAATGCAGGAAAATAACAATATATACAAAATTATGATCACACTCACACGCTGCAATACTTTAGTGGCTGCACATGATTCACGGTTATCATATTGATATTGCTGCACAAGAGAATCTCATATATTCAAGCTACAGGATGGGAATTTTCATCATCGATCAACATATAATCATGATCGATTATATATATGTTCATTCTCTCAGCCACTATTCATACAGAGAATATTGAGCGCTGCATCAATTTCACCACGGTCACAAAACAAAACGATGCATTGTATTAATTAAGGCGGCTAGGGTATTTTGGGACAATGTAATCAAGCTGCTTATATAAGGGAAAGAGAAAGGTTTTGACGGATTCACGCCACCACGCCTCGACAGAGGCTCTCTACCTCTCATTCTTCTCTCTCACCACACCCACACAAGTCCACCATTGTTACACATCATACTTTTGATAGAGGATTAATGCAGATACACGTGACGACAGAAGGCAGAGCAGAAATCTTCTAACAGAGTTTCTTCTTCCTTTTTATCTAAACTGTCAATGTGTTTCTTCCTTTGTTGTTTTTGTTATTTTTATAATTATGTTTGAGTAGTTAGTTTAGCTCCCCGGATTGGGGTAGTAAGCCGAATCTTTACGTTTATTTTGTAATCTTTTTCTCTGATTATAATTGCAGTAGTTTAATTCCTGTTCTTCATGCGCTTTAATTCTCTAGCTAATTATTAAAACAATATTTGTAGTTTTCTAATCAAAATGCGGCGCTGAGATTAGTTAACAAGATATAGGAAGTTAAACCGGATTAACGACTAGAAGCATGGTTTGCCTATAGGTTAATCCGTCTCCAATAGGAATTATTAATAATGCGATTGGTTAGAATTGACTTGGCATGGTTTGCGGCTTGTTATTTCTACCAGTTAGTGAAATACCCCTAAATATTAAACGCATAAAATCATAACGTGTTTTATAATATGGATATAAAATAACGTACGAACAATTAAATCTAGTACATATATATATGTACGAACACGTAAATACATGTACGTAACGTTACGATATTGTGATGTTGTGAATAAGTAGCAATGTCGTCACATAACTTCGTAACAAAATAATAATAATAATAACACGATATAATGTATAGTCACATAACTACAAAAATAAACATGTGTATTGATTTTAAGAAAAAAAGGGGGGGAGCAAAGACGCTCCCGCAAAGTTTCGAACCCGAGACCTCCCGTACTTCCCCCGAGTGCTTAACCGGGTGAGCTACGCTCAAATTCTGCAGCTTATGCACACAAATTAAAACTAGTATCGAAACTAATCGGGTACTACATAAAAAACAAAAACAACAACAACCGTGCATCAATCTTCTTCTTCCTTGATGAATAACCGATTCGAGCAAAAAATATATAGAGAGACCAGAGGAATCAAATCCAGAGGCAATAGACGTTGTTTAATTCAAGAGCCCATACCCTCTTGTAACTTGCGCATCCTAGTGGCTCTCAAATTCTCTTCCGGCACATGCAGCAGCCATCACTCAATACCATGCCCTCTCAGCCTCTCTGTTATACGCCTGAATCAAAAAGAAAAGAGAGGACGACAACAACATCTACTCTACAGAGAATTGTCTCTCACGCCAATCCTTGCAACTCTTGCAACTGAAACTAACACCTCATTATCTAGTGTTTATTCCCACTCTCTACTCCTATACTTAGTAGCATGTGATTTCAGTCGACAGACAAAAGCTATATTCCTGTTTCTGTTTCAGAGCCTTGTGCACCAGAGCCATTACAAAATTCCATGCATCGACTTGTCTGTTTCAAACTACCACAAATTCCATTGGAACTCCTACATTGTCCCCGTGCTTTGTGCCATCTTGTTCATAAAAACCCATAGGCCATCTTCTTCACCCCCTGTTGTGCATCGGTTATGCATGGGCAGAAACTCTACTCACTCCCTCTGATTCTGAAGCACAAGGTAAGTACTACTTGATTTCATTTCCTCTCTTGTTTTTACTCTTATCCGAGAATCCACGGCTGCCTAACCTTCTTCCCTGATTGCCCTGCGAGACTAGAGGAGTAACCAGAGAGGAAATCAAGAGAAACAAAACAAGTGACTACCGTCATACTGCTGTATTCTCCATCCGAGAACCAACCCAGGTAATGTCTTAGAAATGTCTGTCACATGTCCATTGTTTCTGCGGTGCTGATATTGTCTAAAGGTTTACACTGCAACACTCTTGCTCCTTTCCATGCTCGAATCCTATCATGCAGCCCCTGTAGGTTTTACTCCAAAGAGATCCCTGAGTAGAGCTGCAAAACTCCTTCTGAAACTCAACTAGAAGGTAAGGTTTCAGAGACAAATCTCCTCTTGTTTCTGTCATAGTTTCCACTGATTAACCAAGCCTAACATCAAAGGGGTTTTTCCTCAGACGTGTTAAATAACCAAAGTACAAGGAGCCTGGGGGCCTGGATGATAAGTGTCCAAATGAGCATGTTTTATAGGTGTATTTCATATATAATATTAGCACTTTTCTTGCTCATTTCTCCACTTCGGTTAGTTTTCCTCTAGTTTATGTTTTATTGTTTATCTCACAAATTTATTGGTTTAACATGAGGAAAACCAAGCCGGGAGTGAAGTAGACGAAGAGACGAACGCATAGACGCAAACGGCTCAGAAAACGAGATCCAAACGAAGAATCTAGAGCCGATCAAAGTTTGAAGGAAAATAGGTCACGGTCATACTTGTGACCGCCTAAGGAACCGCCTAGCTAGAGGCGGTCAACCTTGCAACCGCCTAGCTAACCGCCTATACTAGGGCGGACTCCAGGCGGACGTCAAGCAGATTCCAGGCGGACGTGATGGCGGAGGACCAAGGGAACCGCATGCTCCAGGGCGGTTGTTCAGGCGGACACTTATAAAACCGCCTAGTTTGGGGCGGTTGCTTAGGCGGTCGTGACTAAAATCAGTCGCGAACAGTTTCTCTTCGCGCCGACATCTCTGCAACTCGCATCTGCCTGCCTACCTTAATTTGCTCACGCGTTTCGGCTCTGTCCCCTGCAATTAATGAAGCAATCAGTGAAGCAATCATCGACAAACAAATCCTCACTCCAGACTACCTCTTCCCTTCCTCTATAAATACTCAGTTACTGCAACCTTGTACGAGTGCACGGAGTAAACCAGAAAATCAACCCACGCTCACCTCATTTCATTCTCTTCCAGTAAATCACTCCGTACATCACAACACACCATTCAGTCCCCAGAACTCAAACTCTCCAATTCACCATTCCACATACAATAACCTACGTACATGTTCCACTCTTCGTTCTCTTCATTTCTTCATTCACCATTCACGCCTCCGTGTTATTATTACGTCCAACCTCTGTCTGACTTATTACCAGTTAATATGTCAGGCTAAGGAGGATTTGCTCCGGGCAAGGGTTTAATTATGGTTTGTTTAATTATGTAATCAATATTTCTACCGGTTAAAATAAATACAGTTTGTTACGCTTAAAGGTTATCTCTCACCATTTTAATAAATTACATGAATTTATTAAAATGCTTTCCTAAGTCTATTTTGATCAGACCAGGTGATAAATAGACAGGTTAATTAAGCCGTAAATCTGGAGAAAGCTTATTATGATTTAATAAGTTAGTATTTTCAGATGCAATTATAATTCCTCGAATTTAACGTCCGTTTACATAAGTATTGCTCGAACCTTGATTAGACCGAGCATTTTCTGGTAAACGAGTTCTTATGAGTCTATGACTTAGTCCTTAAGATAATAACAGGAATTTTGCCAAACTAATATATTAACCGGTAGAGATAGCATAATTAATCAGATTATATAAACCTGAACCCGGAGTTCCATTTAATTCATCTGCACTCAGTTATCTTTTCTGCTATTTAATTTCTCTAAAACAAGTCAATTAACTTCCCCCCTTTTGTGACAAGCTTAGGAACTATTTTATCTCGCTATAAGTCCCACGGTTTGACCCCGGCCGCTTCTGTCTTCTATACTACTGCGACCGGGTTTTATTTGCAGCCCGACGGATATTTTGAGTATTAATTTCTTTTCTTTTATCAATTTCACCAGTTCTAATCACTCACGATATTATCCTCTGCAAAATGGCGCCGTTGCCGGGGACTTGATTTAATCTAGTCCCTAAGCCCCGGTTAATTCACCTGTTATATTATAATAATCTGTCAATATTATCTTGTTAATAATCTGACTTGGACATCGGACTTCTGATCTGACTTGGACATCTAACTTTGGACTTCGGACTTCTGACATCTTTTTGTTATATTATTGTCATTTAATTTCCATTGTCCTTAATTTTCCGTACATTAACTACTAACTTCAAATTTCTGTCATTAATTCTGTCATTTCAATTTCCATGTCTCTAACTACTAACTTCAAATTTCTGTCATTTAATTTTCTGTCATTTCAATTTCCATTGTCTCTAACTACTAACTTATAATTTCTGTCAACTAATTCCTAACATTTTTATTTTTTCTAACACATAACCAGTTCTTTTCTCTGTTTTGAGTGGTGAATGCCTTTTACCAGGTCACACAGCTCCCAGAAAATATTAATAATCACACGGTTGGTTACAATCCAGAGATCGAGAGAACCTTTCTGCGTACCCTAAGGCAGAGACGAACTCAACAGAACATTACCACCACAGTGATAGATTCTGACCCGGAAGCTAACATGGCATCTACACCAGCAACGGTTCGAAATATCAACAGGCCGTCTAACCAAGGACAACAGCCTGCTATCATCCTTCCTCACCTCAGCCCATCCGAATACGATGAGTGGCAGAAGCTGAAGCCATATCATCAGATCAGATGTGTGAAGGAGTTGGGCATGTTTGATGGCACCAGTCCAGACGAAGCCCTGTTACATGTTACAAAATTCTTGCAACATGCCAATAGTCTTACTGCAACCGACGCAGTACTCCAGTATGCAAGATTGTCTTTATTCCCTCACAGCCTGACGGGAAGTGCGAGCAAGTGGTATCATAGCCTAACACCAAGTACCATCGGTACATGGGACGACATGGCCACCAAGTTCTACGACAAATTCCTACCCCCGAGCCGAACATTAGAGATGATTGCTGAAATTTATAATTTCAAGCAACCAGGGTCGGAGAATATTTGTGAAACTTGGGATCGTTTCAAAGGTCTACTACTCACTTGTCCTCACCATGGTCTGACGAAAGAACAAGTATCACAATTGTTCTACAAGGGCTTGATCGGTCCGTGCAGAACAATGGTACTGTTCGTTAGGGGCTGACATTCTGAAAAAGCCAGGAGCACAATTTCTGAACAGCATGGAATCTCTCTGTGAGAAATCAGAGACTGGGCCTCCGGTGGATCAAGGAGCGGTACTCCAGGATTATATCATGTTGGGGAGAGTGATAACAAGTTCGACCAATTGATGAAAAGCCATGAGCAACTCATGGAAAGCAATGCTCAGCAGGCAACAAAAGTCAGTACTCTGCAAAAAGTGGTTGAGCAGATGGCTATGAATTCCTTCCCCCAGCAAGCTAAGTGATGATTTCCCGATCATCTACTACCCCTCCAGGCTATGCTCCTCTTTCCCAATCAACTCCAACTAATTCTTGTACGCAATGTTGCGGGCCTCATGACTATGAACAATGCCCCCAACTACAAGAATTAAAAGCAGCGGAGGAGGCAAACTACATCACCAACAATCAAGGTACAGACAACCTTGGCAACGTAACATGCAATCCAACCTTCGCTACTCAAACACAGAAAATATCCAAAACCCACATACCCTACAAACATCCCAAAACTACAGACCTCAGTCCAATTTCCAAGGAGGCCAAAGGCAATATCAACAACAGCCTTATGGCAATGAAGCTTCATCGAGTCGACCGACTCAACCTCCTTCGAATCCTGAGTCTGATATGTCCAAATGCAGGAGATGTTTAAGGCGATGATGGGTAAATCCCGAGATACGCAAGAAGAGTTGCAGCATTGCGCAAAGGACCAAAAAGCCCTGCAATCTCAGATTCAACAGTTACTCACTCAACAAAGACCACCTGGTCAATTCCCTTCACAGACTAACCCCAATCCAAAGGAACAAGCGAATTCAATCCTTATAGACGATGGCACATTTCAATCAACAAACTTGTGTGCAGTCTCCTTAAGGAGTGGAAGGGAACTTGCCACCAGAAAAGAAAAGGAAAAGAAAAAGAAAATCTTGAAGAGGCCTATATCAATGTTGAAGAAACTACCAAACCAGCTTCACCTCCCTCAGAAATCCAAGTTCCTACTCCTGCAACTCCACCTCCATCTCGAGTTACAATCGACATCCCAACTTCCACTCATAAAAACAGTGAACTCCCTTTTCGAACAGAATGAAAAAGAAACACCTAGATGAGCAGTTCTCCAAATTCTTGAGTATTTTCAAGAAACTGACCCTCGACATACCTCTGATTGATGCTTTGCAAGAGATGCCTAACTACGCCAAATTCCTAAAGGATCTCTTGACAAAAAAGAAGAAGAAACCTGGAAAAGAAACAGTGCACCTCACGGAGGAATGCTCTGCGGCCCTTCTTCGAGCACTTCCCCCCAAACAAACAGATCCGGGAAATCCCGTGATCCCGTGTTTTATGGTGGGATAGACTGTGGAAGTGGTCTATGCGACCTAGGAGCCAGCATTAATATCATGCCATATGCCACCTTCTTGAAAGTAAAAGGAGGAGAAATGCAACCGGTTCCTTTCAAACTCCAACTAGCAGACAGATCAGAGATCAAGCCCATGGGCATAGTCCGGGATCTGGTAGTTGGAGTATCTCGCTTTATATTTCCAGCCGACTTCGTCATTCTAGAAATGGATGACGATGTCGAGGTTCCCTTGATTCTAGGTCGACCATTTCTGAGTACCGCCAAAGCCATCATTGACGTCCACGACGGGAAAATCACTCTGCGGTACGAGGATGAAACGATTGAATTCGACATGCAGAAAATGATGAAGAAAAGCTCAAACTTTTCTCCTCATGCTAAGGCAGTGGGATTCACAGATGATGAGGAGGAGGAAAGCGATTTTGCTACAGATGAGGACATGTATTCCCCATCTTCCATCTTGGAAGCTGAAACTGAACCACTAGAGAGTAGTTATTTACTTCTCTAGAAGAAAAGGTGGAGGATCCAGAAGTTAACGCCATGCTGGCGTACGTGGAGAAAGGAAGGGCTGGCTATCAAGCCTACCGGCCACCAATCGAAGAACTCGACAGAAAACCTCAAAAATCAATTCCATCAGTGGAAGCACCACCTGAACTCGAGCTTAAAGAAATACCCTCTAACCTCAAGTATGCCTTCCTAGCTGAAAATGACCATTTGCCTGTCATTATTTCCTCTTCTCTGAATTCCGGGAGGAGGAACAAGGTTACTTGAGGTATTAAAGAAGCACAAGACAGCAATCGGGTGGACTATTGCTGATATCAAAGGAATTGATCCCTCCTATTGCACGCACCATATCTATATGGAGGAAAACTACAAGCCTATCAGGCAACCCCAACGCCGGCTAAACCCTAACCTCAAGGAGGTAGTTCGAAAGGAGGTTCTGAAACTCCTTGACGCGAACATCATTTATCCAATTTCTGACAGTCCATGGGTCAGTCCTGTTCAAGTTGTCCCGAAGAAGGGGGGCATCGAAGCTGTTATTAATGATAAGGGAGAGACTATCCCTCAAAGAAAGATCACAGGTTGGCGCATGTGTATCGACTATCGGCGATTAAACTTGGCAACCAGAAAGGATCATTTCCCTCTCCCTTTATCGATCAGATGTTGGAGCGACTAGCAGGGCAAGAGTACTACTGTTTTTAGATGGGTTCTCAGGGTATTTCCAAATACCAATCGCACCAGAGGACCAGGACAAGACCACCTTCACTTGTCCATACGGTACCTTTGCTTACAGACGAATGCCTTTCGGCCTATGCAATGCCCCTGCTACCTTCCAGAGATGCATGCAAGCAATATTTGCTGATTTCATCGAACAGAGCATAGAGGTCTTTATGGACGACTTCTCGGTCTATGGCTCTAGTTTCGATAAATGCTTGGCACAACTTGATTTGATCCTAGGACGGTGTGAGGATACAAATCTCGTTTTAAACTGGGAGAAATGTCATTTTATGGTCAAGGACGGAATTGTCCTTGGACATAAAATATCAGCTAAAGGAATAGAGGTGGATAAAGCCAAGGTAGAGGTTATCGAGAAGTTACCAGCACCAACTACTGTTAAAGACATACGAGCGTTTCTAGGGCATGCAGGATTTTATCGGCGGTTTATACAAGACTTCTCAAAATCAGCAAACCATTGACCGACCTGCTACAGAAAGATGCCCCGTTTCATTTCGACGAAAGGTGTTCAGCTGCTTTCCAAACTATAACACAAAAATTGGTGTCAGCACCTGTTGTCATACCACCTGATTGGTCTCTTCCGTTTGAGATCATGTGTGATGCAAGTGACTACGCCGTGGGGGCAGCTCTATGCCAGAAAAAAGAGAAAATTTTGAGAGTGATTGCTTATGCCAGCAGGACACTTAACGACGCCCAGAAAAACTATACGACCACAGAAAAAGAGCTTCTGGCTATAGTTTTCTCCCTTGATAAGTTCAGGTCGTACTTATGGGGAAGCAAAGTCATCGTGCACACAGACCACTCCGCTCTCAAATATCTATTTGCAAAACAAGAAGCCAAGCCTCGCTTATTGCGCTGGATTCTTCTACTTCAAGAGTTTGACATCGAAGTCAAAGATAAGAGCGGAAAATTGAATGTCGTCGCTGACCATCTCTCCAGATTGGTAACTCCTACGGATAGTGTGCCTATCAACGAATTCTTCCCCGATGAGACTGTCTTTCAATCACCAAAGTACAAGAGCCATGGTATGCGGACCTGGCCAATTATTTAGTCTCTGGAACAGTACCCTATGATTATCCTACCCCCAGAAGAAGAAATTTCTTTCTGACTCAAAGCATTATTTCTGGGAGGATCCGTATTTGTTCCGAGTTTGTGCTGATGGGTTGATTCGACGATGTCTCCCGGAAGATGAGGTTTCAAGCGTCATACATTTTTTCACTCACGGGAAGCCGGAGGTCACCATGGACCCACAAGGACCGCAGCTAAGATCCTGGCCTCAGGATTTTATTGGCCGACCCTTCATAAAGATGTGTACCAATTCTGCAAACAATGTGATAATTGTCAGAAAATGGGTAACACATCCAGGAGACATGAAATGCCACAACAGGGGATACTAGAAGTGGAGCTCTTTGATTGTTGGGGCATTGATTTTATGGGACCATTCCCTTCCTCGCAGGGCCACCAATATGTTTTAGTGGCAGTTGATTACGTGTCGAAATGGGTAGAAGCCATACCCTGTCATCATGCTGATGCAAAGACAGTAACCAGGTTCCTCAAGAAGCACATCTTTACCCGTTTTGGCGTGCCTAGAATTATTATCAGTGACGGAGGATCTCACTTCTGCAACCGTTATTTGAAGCGCTTATGGGTAAGTACGGGGTACGTCACAAGGTAGCTTTACCTTATCACCCCCAGACAAACGGCCAAGCAGAAGTTTCGAACCGTGAGTTAAAATGGATTCTCCAGAAAACGGTTAACTCATCACGAAAGGATTGGGCACTTAAGCTGGATGATGCGCTTTGGGCTTACCGCACTGCATTCAAGACTCCCATCGGGATGTCTCCTTTTAAGCTTGTCTATGGGAAAGCATGCCACCTGCCTGTAGAGCTGGAACATAAGGCATATTGGGCAATCAAGGCCTTAAACTTTGACATAACTTTGCAGGGAGAGAAAAGGAAATTCCAACTTTCCGAATTAGAAGAGCTGAGAGATCAGGCTTACCAAAATGCAAAGATATATAAGGAGCGCACCAAGAAGTTCCATGACAGGATGATCCTCAAGAGGGACTTCGAAATTGGTGATTGGGTTCTCTATATAACTCAAGATTAAGGATCTTCCCTGGGAAACTCAAGTCTCATTGGGCCGGCCCTTTCCAGATTGTTAGTGTGACTCCATACGGTGCCTTTGAACTCCAGAACAAACAAGGCGAAACTTTCAAGGTCAACGGGGCACGTCTTAAAAGGTATAATTCTCATTCTGAAATTTCAACTGACCTATTTACAACTTATTTTGTCCAAGAACAGCAGGACAACTCGCCCTCAAACTCTTCTCCAAACTAAAGCTTGGTCAAATACGTCTAGCTAGAGACGTTAAACCCGGGCAGCTTGGTGGGAGGCAACCCACTATCTATCTTTTGTCTTTCCTTTATTTAATGTTGTTTTCTTTTTTTGTACTATATTTCCCTTTTATTTGTTATAATAAAATGCAGGTTTCACTTGAGTTCTTCTCGCTGTGTAGAATATTCTTTACAGGTTCAATTCATGACATTCCACAGCTGCACTCAAGTGTGGGGGAGCTCTACACACTCTACGAAATCTGGGGAGTACACTCTTTCCTTTATTAATTGCATGCCCTATTAATTTTATTCCATCTACGCAATGAGGGCATTGCTTGAACTTAAGTGTGGGGGAAGAGCCTTTTCAGGGCATTTTGTGCTTAAATTTTTAAATCTCTCTGCTTATCTTGCATTTGTTCAAAAATTAAAATTATGTACCCTGCTAATGTAGGTTGTTCTCTTTAAAAACAAATACTATTATGAATTGTGGGATAAATGGTACAAATTTTAAAATTTTCATTTGATTACTTTTGAGGAGCATTTTTATGCTGCGGTGTGACCAAATAATCTGCAAATGGTTGGATTTTATTGCTCAGGGTTTCTTTCTGTCTTCTCTCTTAGGGATTGCTAAGGGGTGCTTCTCTGTTAAAAAAGAAGGAAAAAAAAATATAAGGGACTTGCGAGACACCATTGGTAACCAACAAAGAGAGTTGAGTGTTCTTGAAATACAAAGGCGTGATGCCTATATTTTCTCATCTCTTATGCAAAAGTGAAACAAATGCATAAATCTATTCTTCCTTTTGTTTTCTCCTCAATGCCCATTCTTGAGAGAAGTTGGCCATGGTAAAAGTTCTCGGAGTCACCTAAACAAAAGAAACATTGAAGTACCTTAGATCATACCCCGAAACTCTATATTTTTTTTTACCCTGAGCACACCTATGCCACCAGCAGATAATTTTTCACACTCCTCAATAAGTTATAAAGATCATGAATTGTTCACCTCTTTATCCTACCCTTCATAATAATATTTGTTAGTATTGAGCATTTCCTACTTGCTTAGGTACATGGTTTTGCTTGAGGACAAGCAAAAAGATAAGTGTGGGGGGTGTGATAAGTGTCCAAATGAGCATGTTTATAGGTGTATTTCATATATAATATTAGCACTTTTCTTGCTCATTTCTCCACTTCGGTTAGTTTTCCTCTAGTTTATGTTTTATTGTTTATCTCACAAATTTATTGGTTTAACATGAGGAAAACCAAGCGGGAGTGAAGTAGACGAAGAGACGAACGCATAGACGCAAACGGCTCAGAAAACGAGTCCAAACGAAGAATCTAGAGCCAATCAAAGTTTGAAGGAAAATAGGTCACGGTCATACTTGTGACCGCCTAAGGAACCGCCTAGCTAGAGGCGGTCAACCTTGCAAACCCACTAGCTAAACCGCCTATACTAGGGCGGACTCCAGGCGGACATGAATGTCGGGGGGACAAGGGAACCGATCTGCAACTCGATCTGCTCCGCTACCTTAATTTGCTCACGCGTTTCGGCTCTGTCCCCTGCAATAATGAAGCAATCAGTGAAGCAATCATCGACAAACAAATCCTCCACTCCAGACTACCTCTTCCCTTCCTTTATAAATACTCAGTTACTGCAACCTTGTACGAGTGCACGGAGTAAACCAGAAAATCAACCCACGCTCACCTCATTTCATTCTCTTCCAGTAAATCACTCCCGTACATCACAACACACCATTCAGTCCCCAGAACTCAAACTCTCCAATTCACCCATTCCACATACAATAACCTACGTACATGTTCCACTCTTCGTTCTCTTCATTTCTTCATTCACCATTCACGCCTCCGTGTTATTATTACGTCCAACCTCTTCTGACTTATTACCAGTTAATATGTCAGGCTAAGGAGGATTTGCTCCGGGCAAGGTTTAATTATGGTTTGTTTAATTATGTAATCAATATTTCTACCGGTTAAAATAAATACAGTTTGTTACGCTTAAAGGTTATCTCTCACCATTTTAATAAATTACATGAATTTATTAAAATGCTTTCCTAAGTCTATTTTGATCAGACCAGGTGATAAATAGACAGGTTAATTAAGCCGTAAATCTGGAGAAAGCTTATTATGATTTAATAAGTTAGTATTTTCAGATGCAATTATAATTCCTCGAATTTAACGTCCGTTTACATAAGTATTGCTCGAACCTTGATTAGACCGAGCATTTTCTGGTAAACGAGTTCTTATGAGTCTATGACTTAGTCCTTAAGATAATAACAGGAATTTTGCCAAACTAATATATTAAACCGGTAGAGATAGCATAATTAATCAGATTATATAAACCTGAACCCGGAGTTCCATTTAATTCATCTGCACTCAGTTATCTTTTCTGCTATTTAATTTCTCTAAAACAAGTCAATTAACTTCCCCCCTTTTGTGACAAGCTTAGGAACTATTTTATCTCGCTATAAGTCCCACGGTTTGACCCCGGCCGCTTCTGTCTTCTATACTACTGCGACCGGGTTTTATTTGCAGCCCGACGGATATTTTGAGTATTAATTTCTTTCTTTTATCAATTTCACCAGTTCTAATCACTCACGATATTATCCTCTGCACTGGACCAACGAGGAAAACCCAAGAAAGCAACTAGACTAGCACTGTAAGCCCTACTAACTGATTCTGGAATTAAAAGAACAAAAAACACAACAACGTTAAGCTCTGTTGGCCATTATGTCAATTTTCTATACATTGCATGTAGTATAATATATATATGTATGGTTTTAGTTTATAGAGTGAGTGTATGAGTGTGGTACTGCCTAGAAGCAACACCCCTACTTACTCACTAACTAAAACCAGTGTTGAAACAAAAGAATACGAAAAACAGCTCTGTAAAAGAAAGAAAACCAAAAGAAGATGTAACAGTTGGTTCCAGTTCTGAAACTTGGTGTTTCTGTTTTTATAACTTCTCAGGGTGCGGTTAGTGTTTGGTGGGTTGCTTTCGAGAATAAAATCACACTAACTAACTAACTAGGCAACTAAAGAATTTTGAAGAAAAAAGAAATAGAAACAGATCACAATTAGGAAAGAAGACAGGAAACTGATGCAGCAGTTTATATGTTGGTTTCTGGGGTAATACAACTACTGTGAAGTTGTAAGTTCTGTGACATTAGCAAATGCTGTTTTGAGTCTGTTTAAAGGCTAAACCTTGAGTAAACCCTTAACCATTGAGTAAGCAATACGTGAAGAGAAGTTAGAAGCCAGGATGGATTTAAGAACAGGAAGAAAACAATCAAAAAGAAAAAAAAACTACATCAGTTTCAGTGTTAGGTTCTGTGTAACAGGTTTTCCTTTTCTTGTTTCAGAAACGTAACCTCCTTGTCTTGAGTCTGTCTAGAGATTTGAACCTATATTAAGACTCTTAACTAAAGGGCTGAACCGTTTGGGGAAATATAGATCAAGGTAAGGAACTAGAAGGAAAGGCAAAACAGAACCAAATGAGACCTCAGTTTTATCAGTTTTGAAGCAACTTCAAGTTTCAGTTTTCGTGTTTCTGTGTAATGAAACTTCAGAGGCTCTTAACAGTGATACCTTGAACTAGCTTTGGTTGGGGACTGGTCTAATACACCTAGCAATCTGGTAAGTAAGTTAGGGAAAACAATTGGAGTCAAATTAGTACATAAACAGAAAGGAAACAGAAGAAAGTTATCAAGTCAGGTTCCAGTCCCGTTTTCTGTACAGAGGATTTAAGTGAGTGTTGTTGGTGAAATTTTGAGTTTGAATAGAGATTAAACACTTGACTGGGTAGACAAGTGCTTGGGAATAAATTGAGAGACAGAGTAACAACTTAAAAGGAAAAGGGGGTAAAGCAAAGGAAACCTGTTTCGTGCTTCAGTCTTTCTGAAAATGGTGTTTTCTGTGTAACCTGGTGCAGAGAGCTGTAAAGGGTTACATGGTGAGTTCTAGGAACTTAAAGATCCTGCCAATTCATATAACTAAGGGCGAGAAATGTTTTAGGAAAAAGAAAGTCCAGAATCAGGAACAAAGGAAAGAAATGAAAGTGAGGATTTCAGAATTTATGTTCAGTTCTGGGTAGATACTGCCCCTGTATAACTGTCACAGCAGGTCCTTGTGGGTTAAAATGATTCACCTATGAACTTAAGATTCAGATAATACACTTAAGGAAGTTAGTAAGCACTTGGAAGGTAGGGAAAACAACTCACTGTTGTGTAAAGAGAAACTGAGAGAGAATGCTGGAGTTGGAGTTCAGCTTCCCTATGTTTTGGTGTTTCAGTTCCTACCTTATGCTGTGTTTCTGTATGTCCAACTTCCCACGGTGCTGAGAGGATAAGGATGGTTAAAGAATAAACCTAAATCATAACTAGTAACTGCAGTTAAGTTAGTAAGAACATTTCGGGAGTTTAAGCTACAGATTGCTGCATCAGGAGTTCGTGCCTTAGGTTTAACAAAGAGATGTATCTGTTCTGTGTAACTTTTACAGGGAGATTGGATGGGGTGTATTGAATGGTAAATGACTATAAACCACCTCTAATGTACCCTGGTAAGGTTATAAGTACCTAGGGAAAATTAGAAGTCAGCACCAAACAGGAATGCACTGTTTCTGCTTCAGTTTTGTTTCTGAAATGCTTGCCTCTGTGTAACCGAAATTCAGGAGGTGTAGGAGTGTTGTATTAACCTGCTATTAAGCCCAACACCTAGCTAATCAACCTAAGTAAATCTATACAAGAAGATTGAGTGAGGCATCCATTGAACTAGAGGATAACAAGAAACAAGAAGAAATATCTAGAACAGTAGTTTCAGTTTTTTTTGCTGGTATTATAGGTTATGTATCACTGTGTTACTAGGTTGTGTAAGTGTGATCCTAGCTTAATAATGAACTCAACTAATAGCTAATGAACATAACTAGAATACCAAAGCATGTGGAGAAAGTTATACATCGATTACTACAATAAAAGTGAAGTTAGATAAGGTATTACAAGGACTTGTGTTTCAAATTTTGAGACTTTTGGATTTCTGTATAATTGGGTTATAGGGGTATTCAAGGGCTATATTATCACTATACAAGGGTTAAAACATTGCTCACCCATCTACCTAAGGGGGGAAAACACAATAGAAAAGTTATATCTATTTTAGGTAAACTTGTTACATAAATAACACTTAAGGTGCTCTAAAACATAGCTAAGGAAAAAGTACTTAGTCAACGTGTCAAACAAAGATATGAATATCCTAGGAGTGAGATAAGCCTAGGATTTATGCATGTGAAATTCTAAGGCTTATTACAAACTAAGCATGTAACAACATACCTCGGGAATAACATACGATATAAAGTGTCGTCACATAAAAAATAAACTGACACCTTGTTTTTAATTAACGCTAGGGCCATAGCGAACTCCGACCGGGACTTCGAGTGTAAGACAACTCGTGCTTTCGAAAAAGGTATGGACATGTGTGGTTCGTATGTTGCCTTGTTACACGGCTTGTGTGCTGTGTGTGCTCTGTGTGAAAAAGACCTTAAGATCAAGCATGAAATTGGATTGCTTGCTTATCATGTTGTATGATTTTTATATCATTGTTGTATATTATTTGCGCGCACACAGTAGTTTAGTCCCTACGCGTTTATGGAATTTGAGATGAAACACTGAGAACTATGAAAACAAAGAAAAATACTATAAAGGGGAACTCCTCTCTAACCATGGAGGACGTACCATGACACCCACTATGGTGTCTATTCATGAATAATAATGGAGAGCAAATCTCAATTGGTGGGTCACGAGGATAACACGTGAAGACGACATCTCGGGCCGCGCGGTATGGAATACTCGGGAGTTGGTATCTGCATCAGATCCTTCACCCTTCTATGTGGAGCACATCCCGGAGTCTAGAGGCGACTCCGCTTTCCTGGCGCATGACGTCGGGAATGGGGGAGAGACAACTTGGTGGAGCTTATCCTGGAGTCAAGAGGCGACTCCACTTTCTCGGCGCATGACGTCGGGAATGGGGGACTAGCTATGGAGGAGACGTCCTCCAACATGCGGTAACAGAAGAACACGCAATTAATCTATGAGAAGCAGAGAAAGATGGGCACCCATACTATATGGTCACGGGAATCAATCTACATCCCCAGACCTGGTGCAAGAAAGAGAAAGAGAAGTACACATAATTGAAACAAAGAGAAAGGGACGGAAACACTAACATTGAGTGATCCCACTGTGTGGATCATCATTATTCAAATTCTACGAAAAACTCTACTTGTTTTGCATGCTTGAGATGCTTGGTGTTATCTCTATGCCAACATGTGTGAGTTGCCTTGTTGATGTTGTATGCTATGCGTTATTGCTTTTCTATTGCATGAAATTGGACTTAATCATATTCGACCAAGTAGTTGTGTAGCCCGGTAACATGCGGGCTTCACACGTTCATACTCAGCATAGTTTTGCTGAGTCCTTTATTTTTACAGGTATGAAACGGGAGGCAGACGGAGAGTAGGCACGGGTGACTACCATAGGGGTAGTCCGTACGGGCAAGACTTTTTAGTAGTATGTTGTTAATGTATGGGTTATGACTTTGTATTACTAAACCCTAGTTGTACTTTCGGATTATATTGTTGAACTAAGAACTTATGTTGTAGATTCTCGGTACTTGGTCTGTAATTTCTGTTGTACTTGGATTTGATTGTGGTTAATTCCAGTCATTCGGACCGCAGCTTAGTATTGATGTTGTTGTTGTGTCAACCACGTGGGTGGTTGGCGTCTGTGACACCCGAGTAGAAGTTGTGAATCCGCTGTTTCGTCTTTTCGTGATCTCGTTGGGTTATCCGGGGGTGTTACAGAAAGTGGTATCAGGGCGTAGTTGCGCTCTGATGACTGGAACAGAGGAGTACCGAGAATAGGGAAAAATCTAAATTTGGGAAATGGGGTTAAGGGTTAGTAATGTGAGGCACGACTTTACTGATTTAAAACCGCCAGCAAGGGCGATAATAACTTGCAGTAAGTTCTGGTGAATGTTCTAAACTAACGACGACATTTTTAGATGTCTGGACGATGAGGTCGAGGACGAGGCCATGGACCAAATGGAGCAAGATAGCGTAGCTGCAGGGCAGACCATCGCTGAGATAGTAGCAGCGGCCCTAGGTCACATGGGTTTCCAACCAGGAACCCAGCAGGCACCACCGCCACCACCACCTCACTCACCTAGGGAGACAAACTGGGTGAAGAGCTTAACAGACCTTCGACCAGCTGAGTTCTGAGGAGAGACGGACCCCACCTACTTAGAGAACTACATCAGCATCCTAGAGACCTCCTTCGACACTTTGAATGTCCCTGCAGAGGCTAAGGTCAGACTCGCAGCCTACTACCTACGAGAGTCAGCGAGTGATTGGTGGAAGCTTGTGAAGGATGTTCACCTAGCCGACCCCACTTTTGGTTGGGAGGCTTACACTGCGTTGCTGAGGGCTAAGTACTACCCCGCCCACCTCCGGACAAAGAAGCGGCTTGAGTTAGACAGTCTGAGACAGACCGAGGGGATGACAGTAGTAGATAATTACTACTCGGCGTTCACTGCTCTACTTCGTGTACTTCCAGGCTTGGGATATTCAGATGAGATCCTAGTGGAGCGTTTCTACGGTGGGCTGAACTACCGCATCAGATACGGCATGGGACCCAACCATTATGCCACGATCCAGGTTGCACTTGAACTATGAATTTGAACTGAGTATTATTTTGTGAAGAGTTTTACTAAACCCTATTTTGTACAGGATTGCTACCATGCAGCATCCCAAGTCGAGATCACCGTCCAGATGCGAGATGAGAAATTCGCTAGGAAACGGAAGGTGAAGGACGGTGACTCAAAGGACCGTAGACAGAAGGGAGCTGACAGGAGTAAGCGCTACCCGAATAGGAAGCGGGCGAGATACCATGGGAGCCAGCCTACAGAGAGACTTCAGCTGAGCCACCCGGCCACTGCGGCTAAGCCGCTCCGCTCATACCCACCCCGGGGTAAAATGAAACAAACTCTAGCACGTGAATATCTTTACAGTTATTATTACTTGTTGTTGACTAACCAAGTAACCTGTTTAGGGACTGGAGCCGGTCCGAGCAAGTGGACCGAGCACCGATATATCTGTGGACGATGCTCGAAGAACCACCCCGGTGTTGACTGTCAGGGCAACAAAGTAGAGTGTTTTTACTGCAAGAAGAGCGGACACAGGGCCTTTGAGTGCTTCGCGAATCCCCAGGGCAAGAATTACAAGCCCGGCTATGGTGCGAGAGGTGACCAGAGATCGGGACCCAGAGGCCAGCGTGGAGCCCCACACACCAGTCTACACATGGAGCGGGATCCCGAGACTCCCAGAATGCATCTACCTCGAGGCCAAGGAAGGCGGTGTTGCACATCATGGACCGCACCGAGGGACCAGACTCACCCTCAGCTGCAGGTAAACCTTGGAACCCTAAATGTTTGAAAAGCATGCCTAAATTCTTGTATGCCAAGCTGTATGACTATGCATGAAACTTGTTAAATTACTAGTACCGCTAAAGAACTAGAATACCCTTAAATGCAGTAGAAACCTTTGACATGTGCTTCCTAATAAATCCAAACCTCGAACCCGACGGGTACAGCCTTGAGAATCCCTATTACCCAAGTGAAAACTGCCAAGTTATCCAGCCCGGGATGATTCTACTACCAGGATATCTAACACCTGAAGCCCAAGTAGCCATTATCCGAAGATGTCGTAAGATCGGAGTAGGACCAGGCGGGTTCTACACACCGACATACCCCGGAGGAAAGACGATGAAACTCAGAATGATGTGCCTAGGTAAGATTTGGAATCCATATACGAAGAGCTATTCCACCGATGAAGCACATGCACCACCAATTCCCGACTACTTTCTATCCCTAATTACGGCAACCCTACGCGTTGCACAACAACGTGAAATGCAACCAGTACCCGACCTACAAGCCGACATCTGCATCATCAACTTCTACGAGAGGGAAGGCCGACTTGGATTACACCAAGACAAGGATGAGACGCAGGAGACCCTAGACCAGGGGATACCCATAGTGTCTGTGTCCATCGGAGATGATGCTGAGTTCCTCTATGGTGAAGAAAAGAGGATTGACCGAGCTATGAAGACCTGGCTAAAATCCGGTGACGTGTTGATCATGGGCGGACCATCAAGAATGCTATACCACGGGATTAAGAGAATCAAGCCAAACACAGCACCCTCAACCGTGATAAACGCTACCCATATGAAGCCTGGACGACTAAACCTAACCTTTAGGAAATATTGAGCCATGTATCTTTTGCATTAAGTTGTGTAATGAAAATGAAAGTGTAATGTTGGAAAGATGAATAAAGAAAGGATGATTACCTACTACTCTTCTAGTACCGTTATTTTTGGACATAGGTGTTGAACGCTGGAGAGAGGGTACCCTGAGCATACTCACACAGGCTCAGGCTGGTGACAGCGGCCACATTATCACTGCCACCTTCCCGGTGAATGGAGTCTCAGCCTCAGTATTATTTGACTCTGGAGCCTCACACACTTTTGTATCTCTGACATTACCTTCTATAGAAAGAGTTCGTTGTACCCGGTATTTCCGCAGAGCCACCATCAGAATCCGAGAGGAGGAGTTCCCGTTGGACCTGATAGAGTTCAGAGGCCTGGGTTTTGACGTCATCGTGGGCATGAATTGGTTAGAGAGACACCGAGGTCGTATATTGTGTGCCGAGCATAGACTACTGCTAAAGAGCCCGTCCGTCGTTACTGTATCGTACCGCCAGCACCCCCGACATCCGTCTGTGAAAGTCATTTCAGCCATGACCATGGCCAAAGAAATTCAGAAGCAGCAGGAGGTGTACCTTGTTATGTACAGGATACTCAGCAAGACCCGGAGTTTAATCCAGATGTACCAGTGGTTGGGGAGTTTTCAGACCTCTTCCCTAAGGAGCTCCCCGGTATGCCACCACCCCGAGAGGTCGAGTTCACTATCGACTTAGTACCCGGGACAGGACCCATTGCTAAAGCCCCGTACAGAATGGCCCCGGTAGAGATGATGGAGTTAAAGGAGCAATTGAAGGAGTTGTTGGATAAGGGATTCATACACCCGAGCGTATCCCCTTGGGGCGCACCCGTACTATTTGTCAAGAAGAAAGACGACAGTCTTCGGTTATGCATTGATTATCGTGAGCTGAATGCAGTGACAGTGAAAAACCGCTACCCTTTGCCACACATAGATGATCTGTTCGACCAGCTCAGAGGAGCGACAGTATTTTCGAAGATCGACCTCAGATCAGGATACCATCAGATCCCAGTGAAGGAGAGCGACATCGAAAAGACCGCATTTAGGACCCGATATGGCCACTATGAATTCACCATTATGCCGTTTGGACTGACTAATACCCCAGCGAGGTTTATGGACTTGATGCACCGAGTTTTCAGAGATCAGTTGGACAAGACAGTCGTGGTATTTATTGATGATATACTGATATATTCGAGAACCAAGGAAGAGCATCAGCACCATCTTAGGCAGGTACTCGAGACTCTTCGAGCCAACCAGTTGTACGCCAAATTCTCTAAGTGCGAATTTCTGGTTAGATCAGGTAGCATTTCTTGGACATATTATTTATGTTGCCGGGATAGCAGTTGACCCAGCTAAAGTGGAAGCAGTACGTACATGGCCGAGACCGAAGTCTGTGACAGATATACGAAGTTTCCTTGGTCTAGCAGGCTACTACCGACGGGTTGTTAAGGATTTCTCCCGCATCGCAAAACCTATGACAAACCTCATCAAGAGAGATACCCCTTTCACATGGACAGGAGACTGCGAGGCAGCATTTCAGAAATTGAAAGACGCATTGACCTCAGCCCCCATCCTCACGATTCCCGAAGGTACTGATGGATATGAAGTCTACTGTGATGCATCCGGTATGGGTATGGGATGTGTCCTCATGCAGCACGGGAAGTTGTCGCCTATGCCTCCCGTCAGTTGAAGAAGCACGAAGAGCACTACCCCACACATGATCTTGAGCTTGGAGCAGTCGTGTTTGCACTAAAAATTTGGCGTCATTATCTTTATGGTTCACAGATCACCATCTACTCCGACCACAAAAGCTTAAATTATGTGTTCACACAAAAAGAGCTGAATATGAGACAGCGCAGATGGATGGAGTTCCTCAAGGATTATGATATCGACCTTCAGTATAAGGAGGACCAAGCCAATGTAGTTGCCGATGCACTTAGCCGCAGAGCTCACACATTGCATACACTCATAGCCGGCACCAGCCTAGTCGAAGAAGTCCGTAATGCTCAGCAGAACGACAGAGTAATGGCTGATATTAGACAGAAGTTAGTCAATGGCACATTAGATAAGAAGAAATATGACTACCAGCTTCATGAGGATGGCCTGATTCGTGTGAATGGCAGACTATGTATCCCCCACGAGAGCGTAGAGCTCAAGGAGCAAATCATGAGAGAGTCTCACTCTTCTACTACTTCTATTCACCCTTGAGCTTCAAAAATGTACAAAGATATGAAGCGATACTTTTGGTGGGTTGGCATGAAGAACGACGTCTTGAACTTCGTTATCAGATGCCTCACCTGTCAGAAAATAAAATTTGAGCACCAAAAACCTGGAGGCACAGTGCAGCCAATGCCTATCCCAGAGTGGAAATTCTATGATCTATCGATGGATTTTGTAGTTGGACTGCCACCGACCCGAGGAGGATTGAATATGATATGGGTAATTGTTGATCGCCTTACTAAGGTAGCACGATTCATTCCTATGAAGGACACATGGAAGATGTCGAAATTAGCCGAATTTTGATAAGGAGATTTTAAGACACCATGGAGTGCCAAAGACCATAGTGTCGGATAGGGACACGAGATTCCTTTCGAGATATTGGAGGGCTTCACAAGAAGCGTTAGGCACCGAGCTGAAGCTTAGCACTGCTTTTCACCCGCAGACCGACGGTCAGACGAAGAGAACCATCCAAACCCTAGAGGACATGCTTAGGGCATGTGCCTTGGACTTCAAGGGGAGTTGGTTGGATAAGTTGCACCTCATCGAGTTTGCATATAATAACAGTTATCACGCCTCAATCAAGATGCCACCTTTTCAGGCGTTATATGGTAGACCTTGCCGTACACCGTTGTGCTGGGATGAGTCCAGTGAAGCTTTTATCATAGGCCCAGACTATTTGCAGTAGGTTCAGGTAGAGGTACAGCAGACCAGAAAGAACATAAAGGCCGCACAGGATAGACAGAAAGCATATGCAGATAACAGACGTCGAGACCTGGAGTTCGCAGTTAGCGACCGGGTGTTCTTGCGAGTGTCACCGATGAAAGGAATTTTCCGATTTGGGCAAAAAGGAAAATTGAGCCTGAAGTTCGTAGGCCCCTACAGTATTAGGGAGCGTGTGGGCCCAGTTGCTTATCGACTTGATCTACCCTCAGAGTTGGGACGAGTTCATGATATTTCCACGTCTCTCAGCTCAAGAAATACATGCCTGATCCCTCACATGTACTACAACCCGAGAGGCTAGTCCTAGAGCCCACATTGAGATCAGTGGAGACACCTCAAATAATTCTGGACACTAAGACCTGAGAGACCCGGAACAAGTCAATTAGACTAGTGAAGGTGTTATGGTCAAATCAAGATATAGAGAAAGCCACATGGGAGCTCGAAAATAAGATGAGAGATATGTACCCCCATCTTTTCACTGATACTTCGGTTTAGTGTAGGGTACGAGGGCGTACCCCTCTTTTAAGGGGGGTAAGCGCGTTTCGTTTTGGATGTTTTCGCGTGTGTCATATGTTGTAATCCTACAACCACATGTGATGGTTGGTAGACTTGGGTGTGAAAATGTTATGTACGTATATGTACGCTTTGTATGAATGAATGTTGTGTGCCATGGTTTGCACTCTAGCATGTTGTATGCTCTGTATGAATGAATATTGTGTGTCTTGGCTTGCACTTTAGCATGTTATGCACATTGCTATCTTTTGGTTTACCATGGGAACTCGTGTGAAGCCACTGATGTGGCATGGTGCTTAGAAGCACTGAGAATTTTAATTATGAACTTAATCCTTTGGGTATCGTGAATGAATACAGGACTGGATCCCTAAGATTACCAGGAGTGGAAAATATAAGTTAAGGAAGTAAGACTTCGGGACGAAGTCTCTTTTAAGGGGGGTAAGCTGAAATACCCCTAAATATTAAACGCATAAAATCATAACGCGTTTTATAATATGGACATAAAATAACGTACGAACAATTAAATCTAGTACATATATATATGTACGAACACGAAAATACATGTACGTAACGTTATGATATTGTGACGTTGTGAATAAGTAGCAATGTCGTCACATAACTTCGTAACAAAATAATAATAATAATAATAACATGATATAATGTATAGTCACATAATATAAAAAAATAAACATGTGTATTGATTTTAAGAAAAAAAAGGGGGGGGGGGAGCAAAGACGCTCCCGCTGAGTTTCGAACCCGAGACCTCCCGTACTTCCCCCGAGTGCTTAACCGGGTGAGCTGCGCTCAAATTCAGCAACTTACGCACACAAATTAAAACTAGTATCGAAACTAATCGGGTACTACAAAAAAAAACAAAAACAACAACAACAAGCGCATCGATCTTCTTCTTCCTCGATGAATAACCGATTCGAACAAAAAATATATAGAGCGACCAGAGGAATCAAATCCAGAGGCAATAGACGTTGTTTAATTCAAGAGCCCATACCCTCTAGTAACTTGCGCATCCTAGTGGCTCCCAAATTCTCTTCCGGCACATGTAGCAGCCATCACTCAATACCATGCCCTCTCAGCCTCTCTGTTATACGCCTGAATCAAAAAGAAAAGAGAGGATGACAACAGCATCTACTCTATAGAGAATTGTCTCTCACGCCAATCCTTGCAACTGAAACTAACGCCTCATTATCTAGTGTTTATTCCCACTCTCTACTCCTATACTTAGTAGCATGTGATTTCAGTCGACAGACAAAAGCTATATTCCTGTTTCTGTTTCAGAGCCTTGTGCACCAGAGCCATTACAAAATTCCATGCATCGGCTTGTCTGTTTCAAACTACCACAAATTCCATTGGAACTCCTACATTGTCCCCGTGCTTTGTGCCATCTAGTTCATAAAAACCCATAGGCCATCTTCTTCACCCCCTGTGTGGCATCGGTTATGCATGGGCAGAAACTCTACTCACTCCCTCTGATTCTGAAGCACAAGGTAAGTACTACTGGATTTCATTTCCTCTCTTGTTTTTACTCTTATCCGAGAATCCACGGCTGCCTAACCTTCTTCCCTGATTGCCCTGCGAGACTAGAGGAGTAACCAGAGAGGAAATCAAGAGAAACAAAACAAGTGACTATCGTCACACTGCTGTATTCTCCATCCGAGAACCAACCTAGGTAATGTCTTAGAAATGTCTGTCACATGTCCATTGTTTCTGCGGTGCTGATATTATCTAAAGGTTTACACTACAACACTCTTGCTCCTTTCCATGCTCGAATCCTATCATGCAGCCCCTGTAGGTTTTACTCCAAAGAGATCCCTGAGTAGAGCTGCAAAACTCCTTCTGAAACTCAACTAGAAGGTAAGGTTTCAGAGACAAATTCTCCTCTTGTTTCTGTCATAGTTTCCACTGATTAACCAAGCCTAACATCAAAGGGGTTTTTCCTCAGACGTGTTAAATAACCAAAGTACAAGGAGCCTGGGGTACCTGGACCAACGAGAAAACAAAAGAAAGCAACTAGACTAGCACTGGTAAGCCCTACTAAACTGATTCTGTGATAAAAGAACTAAAAACAAAACAACCTGTTAAGCTCTGTTGGCCATTATGTCAATTTTCTGTAACATTGCCTGTATGTATATATATGTCATGCGTTTTAGTTATAGAGTGAGTGTAAGAGTGGTACCTGCCTAGTAGCCAACACCCCTACTTACTCACTAACTAAACCAGGTTGAAACAAAAGAATACGAAAAACAGCTCTGTAAAAGAAAGAAAACCAAAAGAAGATGTAACAGTTGGTTCCAGTTCTGAAACTTGGTGTTTCTGTTTTATTAACTTCTCAGGGTGCGGTTAGTGTTTTGGTGGGTTGCTTTCGAGAATAAAATCACACTAACTAACTAACTAAGCAACTAAAGAATTTTGAAGAAAAAAGAAATAGAAACAGATCACAATAGGAAAGAAGACAGGAAACTGATGCAGCAGTTTTATATGTTGGTTTCTAGTGTAATTCAACTGTTGTGAAGTTGTAAGTTCTGTGACATTAGCAAATGCTGTTATGAGTCTGTTTAAAGGCTAAACCTTGAGTAAACCCTTAACCATTGAGTAAGCAATTCGTGGAGAGAAGTTAGAAGCCAGATGGATTTAAGAATAGGAAGAAAACAATCAAAAAGAAAAAAAAAACTACATCAGTTTCAGTGTTAGGTTCTGTGTAACTGAAATACCCCAAACTTAAATATAGAGATTAAAACTAATCTAATATGTATTTAAGGGCCTAATGGTACCCAATTAATACTAGTAAGGAAAATAAATCCAAAAGAAATAAATAAACGCTTAAAAGCGGAAAACGCTAAATAAGCGTTAAGTAACCAAAGGAGGTACGAGACCTCGGTTAGAGTATTATAGGGATTCTAAAGGCTTAATTGAGTCTAAATAAATATTAGGGAACAACTCCCGAAGAAAACGGATCCTTAAAACGGATTAAAACCACTAACGAACCTTAAAGCACATTTTTCGAGGTAACCGGGAAAACGTGTCTTTAAGCGGGTCAAATAGACCCGTAACAACTTTGGTCAACTAAATAATCATTAATAAATATTAGTGAAATCTTAGGACCAATAAATCAAGAAAACGAGAGATTAGTAAAAACTGTCAAAAACGGGAAGTCGCGGGGTAGAAATATAAATAGACCAAACTTATGTGTCCACTTTTAAAATAAAAAGAAAATTGTGAGTGTGTGTGTAGTGCCAGCCGGCCCCCCTTTTCCCCTCTCTCACACACTCACTCACACCCTCTTATTTACAAACAAACAAAAATAATAAAGCAAACCCCACTCACTTTACCACTCTCTCCTACCCTCTTTCCTCTCACTCACGTAAACCCCATCCCCCTCACTCTCTTTTCTTTCTTCCTTCCTTCCCAGCGAACATCTATGGGGTTTTGAAGACCACTCACAAACTCCATCTTCCTTCCTCTTGTAACTCCCTCAAATCTCCTCCAAAATTACAAAACTTGTACCATGGAATCCTCTCCTCAAGAGCTACATTCCTACCTTTTCAAAAATCGAAAACAACAACTTCCATCTCCATGGGTATGGAGCATTTGGAGCTCCAAGACCACCACTAGAACCACCTCATTCTCCTTGTTCTATTGAGGTAAAAATCTTCTTGAAACTCCACCTTTTTCTAGCCTTTGTGGGCAAAACGAAAATTTGACTAAACCCTTGTTAGGTCCCTTGTGTTCTAGCCGATTTTGGCTTTGTTGGAGGAGAGGAAATATTGTTCTCGAGCTAACCTAAACAGCTCCTACACCCTTGGAAGGTAAAATAAATTCAAAACCCTAAAACCTATATTAGAACATACATAATGGTTAGGGTAAATTGTGTATTAAAATGGTGTATTGAAAAGTGTATGTATATGGGCTGTAGTGTAAGATTGTTGAAGTAGCTAAGCCGGTGGTGGAAAGAGGAAGGAGGAAGAGAGGAGAAGCTTGAGAAGTAACAAGGTAAATATTACTTGTCCTTGTGTAGTTTTGTATGTGTGTGTGTGTAACAGATTTTAGAAGTATAAAATGGTATTGTAAAATGGTAACGTGTAGTAGAGTAATGTATAAGAGGATGTAAGTGTTTTAAACCCTTGGAAACAATGTAAAAACTGTTATAAACTAGTTTGGGAATGAATGTTTGAGTGCAGGAAATTTTAGTAGTGTTTTAGTATTGGTAATTATGTATGGGAGCTTGTATATTGATGTTGTGTATGAACAGGTGAGATGATATTATGTTGGTGAGGAAACATTGTGGTGTGAAAGTGTATAAAATATAGGGGAGACGATGGCAAAATTTGCCTAGGATTATAACACTTAGTGAACTAGAAACTAGGTGGCTAATAGATTTTGTAACAGATTTTGATAGAGAAAGATAAAGGAGTAGGTTGGGAGAGATAGATAATGTATAGTGATGTACTTGGAACTCTAGAAATGACATTAGAAGAGGTGGTTAGAGAAGGGGAGAGTAAGTGTCAAAATCTGTAGCAAAGAGATATTAGATTGCATTGTAGAGCTAAGAAGAAGAAATAGTGTGCAAGATTTGGTAAAAATGAATGTTGGACTTGGGTATAGATGGTACAATTTCTTGGAAATGAATGGCTTGGTAAAGAGGAGGTATTTGGATGCTAGGAGTGACATTGGTAGAGGAAGTATTGGATGTTAGAAGTTGGAACAAAAATTTGTAGCATTGGAGGATGAAAAAAACTGTTGTAAGTGTGGAAAGGAGGTGAGGAATTGTGTAAGTTGATTGATGGATTGAGTAAGGAATTGGTGGATGAACTAGGCCAATTTGGAGGGCCTAGGTAGTGTTTAAACATGTGGGATTACATGTAGGAAGATTGGAGAAACAATGGGCAAAGTATAGAACTGAAAACAGAAATAAAAATGCAAAATACTGGGCCGGACCGACCTTGGGACCGAACTTGCAAGGTCGGTCGAGCCAGATTTACAAAGACGGGAAAGCTTCTGGAATCGACCGGACTTGCGACCGGACTTGCAAGTTCGGTCGGACACCAGAAAAATTCTCCCGTCTGTAACCTACTGGAATCGACCGGGACTTGCTATCAGACTTGCAAGGTCGGTCGGCCAGAAAATTTCCGTCGAGTAAGCTACTGGAATGGACCGACCTTGCGACCGGACTTGAAAGGTCGGTCGGGCTAAAATATTTCAGTTAAGTAAACTTACTGGAATGGACCGACCTTGGGACCGGACTTGCAAGGTCGGTCGGCCCTGGAATTTTCACCGATGTAACCTACTGACTCGGACCGAACTTGCAAGGTCGGTCGCAAGTTCGGGCGGGTCAAAACTTACAAAAAAAAAAAAACTAAAGACTATGGTTAGTATATGTATGTATGTATATGTATACCCACCTATATACATGTGCATATAGAGGTCAGTAAACCATTGTTAAGTAATTAAAAGTAAGTAAAGAAAATGTAAGTATAAGAATGTGAAGACTTAGTAAGTATGAGTTAGGAAGCGTAAGGGTAACCGAATTAGATCGATGATGGTTAGATTAATTGTTCGGTTGTATGTATATCATAGGACTTGAATTGTGAACACCGGAGGAACGTTGGGATACAGTACAACGGTGAAAGGTATGATTTTTCATGCCCTGTATCCTAATCTGGTTACCCCGATTGTGTGCTATTTGATCACCTAATAGATAAAATGCATGAATCGGACTATATTGCACTTACTTGTGCTTGTTTACATTGTTCTTGATATTTGTCTTGAATAATAGTTTGTATAATTCATGAAACATGTGGATGATGATGAAGTGTATTGTATTGTGTAGTATACTTGTATATTGTGGTGTATTTTGTATGGATGTGTATATGAGTCTTGTATTGTATTATTGTGGCTTTAATGTTGACTTGTGCTAATTCCTAACTATCTAACTCCTAACTTAAGTGAGTAAATTGGAATGAGTACAAGTCCGATATAGCTTCGGCCACGCGTGAGGATGCGGAGTCACAAGAGGTTGGCTGCAATTCCTGACTCTTAAACTGGTCCGTGGCCCAAATCCCTTAAATGGGTAGCATCCCGGATTGGTGAGTCAAGTAAATCCCGAGGTGGGACGGTGTAGTCCCCAGGGCCGGAGGTCCCGACGACTTAACTTGAGTAAGAGTAAGAGTAAGTAGAGAACCCGTAAGTAGTATGAGTATGTATGCTTATGTATGAAGTAACGAGTAAAAGAGTAATCTCCACCCGATTAACCCGGGTGGACCAATGAAGCTAACAATATTGTATATTGCGCATGAGATGTGTATGTGTAATTCGGGAAGAGGTAAGTGTGTATTGGTTGGTTTATATTGTATCCCTTGTATGAAATGAATTGTATGTATGTATGTTGTGTGAGTAGTATTGTATCATGTATAAGAGCATGTATGCATGCATGTTTGTATGAAAACGAACCACATGTATTCGACCAAGTGGTCGGCGTACCCTCACTAGTACGCGGGGTATGCGGTTATCATGCTCGGCGAAAGCTGACCCCTTCGGGGGACTTTTTTTTAGTGTGCAGGTGCCCGAAGCGAATATGGTCAAGGAAGAGACCGGAGGCACGCCCTTGTAATTAGGAGTAAGTAGTTGTGAGGATCGGGTAGTAAGTAGTCTCGTAGTGAGTACGTATGAACTTTGAAGAGATAGTACATTGTATAAGGATCTTAGTAAACTCGGTATGTAGATTATATTGTATTGTACTTGGAGTATTGTATTGAATGGAGATTGTAGTAGCATTTAGTAAATGGAGAATGCTTTGTAGATTTGTAGTACTCGGGATTCCGGTCCATCAGACCGATGCTGTATGTAGAATCAGTAGCCTTGTTTGTCACGTGGGTGACTAACGGCATTGTATCACCCATTGTATGTAAATATGTATCCGCTGCGTGTATCTGATATGTAAGGAGGTTGGACGGTAAGCACTGTATTAATGGTAGGGGTGTTACAAAAAGTGGTATCAGAGCGAAGTATCGCTCTGATGACTGGAAATACCGAGCTTAGGAATACCGAGTTAGGAATTAGAAGTTTAGGGCTAAGGGCTGAGTGTTAGCATTAGTGATGTGCTAGATAGGAACTACCGGTGAGTACCGGATACCTACAATACCAGACCCGCCCGCCGCAAACCCCACTGTATAACTTGGGAAAGGACGCCAGAGAGAGGAAAAGCCCTCTCACACTCGGGAAAACCCGATCTAGCAGTAATGAGATATTCCTGCAAGGGGAAAGGACCTCACACATAGTAAATTCCAAGAACTGAGAGTCCCGGAGATGGATCCCGGTTGAACCACAACACCCGCACTTAATAGCGGTGGGAAGAACACTCCAACCACGAGGAGCCTACAACTTACAACAGCATGGGGCAACGTGCTTAGCAGTCGCGACACCTAGCTAGTCAACCAACAGCAGGAAAGAAGCACTCACCGTGCAACGGAATGGAAAAGGGAGCAGTAACGGAACCCGAGACACGAGTCTACGGGATAGTGACACTTGAATAATACCACCAACGGTATGCTAGCTGACTAAGGACATAGTCGGAAGCGGTTAACTCCAAAACTACGATGCCATCAAGGTTGCAACACCTGGCCAATATAGCTCAGACAACTACAAGAACAACCATGAGATATAAACCAATAGGACTACAAGCGTAGTGCCTAAACAAGGAAGGCTCAGTAACCACAACAAATGTGTGGGAACGAGCCACAAGGAGCGACACTAAACCAAATAGAACGGGAACCTCCAAGGAGTGGAGGAGTACCCAGATCTACGACAGCCATGTCTAGACCACCAAGAAGCTACCTAAAGGGGCGAGTATATCAATTATAGATCAATAAGATCGAGGGACGCGCCAACAAGACTAACAAACACAAATGGAAACCCTACCAAGATTGGTATAAGATTACCCAAAAACCACCAGTACCACGCACTTGCCACGGCAAGTGCAGTAAAGACAGAGATATGTAAAGGGACACTAACACGTCACAAGTACATAGTAATGTACGGTGACTGTAACGAAACAATCACAGGATCACACATCCTAACAACCAGACGTATGGAACCTTGGAAAGGCCTAACGGCCCGACCACTGTATTTAGAACATACCAGTCAGCGAGAGGCTAGATTTGGTCAAGACCTCAAACGTGGCTATGCCATGAGAGATTTCTTTTAACACCGAACCATTGTTTTAAAACCCAAAATTTTCTTTCCAAAACCACAACCCTCTTTTAAAAACCTTGGATTTTAAAACCGAACCAACATGATTATGGTGAGTATCATAGAATGATACAAGAGAAGTTGGCAACAGAATACTTCACCTAGGCGTGTGACGAACATTACGAGTGTACCCGTTACGGGATGTGGGACAACCGCACTCCGAAGGAGCTTGCGGGCCCGACATATAGTTGGGTAAGTGGTAACGTATCAACATGGTACCCCACGTATGTATACATGTAGTGTACGACACACGGGAAGTAGTCGACTCCGTTCTACGGACCATCAGTAAGTTCAACCCAGGACAGCTGTTGGGCAAAATAGTAGTTAAACTATCTTGCTAACTATGGGCAGTGAACCCAATCTTTGTAGTACAACAAGGTCGTATCCACAGAGACTTCGCAACTGTCTAATTAATTATTCAGTTTATTAAATGTAAAAAGATAAATAAAAGTGCATAAAATGTAAATTGGGGGTTTAGCCGGAGGCAAGCTTGATTTTCAGAATTAGTACAGAAATAATAAAAACAGTAAAATAAAGTAAATGGATGGAAAAAGGTATCCTAGGATAGCGGGGGAATTTCCTAAATTACTTAAACAATTTTATAAAACCTGTCTTAATTATTTATTCTATTAGAGTTAATAATTGTCAGTTACGAACTCTTATTAATAGCCTCAGTATTTTCCTGCTCAATCCGGAGTGTAAATACCAAGATTAATTCCCTTGTGGTACTTTGACTATCTCAAAATCATATATTGATAGTTACCAAATAAATGCAGTAGTTTGTCACGCTAAAGCATTTAACAATATTTGCTGAAAGGAATTAAAACAAGTTTAATAAGTGAAACAGGTGATAAATATTTATTTAAGTGCAGACAATAATTATAATCCTAATTTGCTCTTATTTGTCTGTTAAGAATTTTATCTTGTGGCCTTTCTAAATCATAGATAAGGACAACTCTTAATTAATTCAGTAGACTCTTGCAATCAGAAGTAGTCTAAATCATTAATTAGCATTAAGCGAGAATTCTTTTAATAACAGCGATGGATTTTATCTGCTAATCAAGGAGAATAATATCTAACGTTTATCTCTCTTTGTGGTCTATTCTCAGATTTACAAAATCATTGAAATAAGAGAAACCGGAAATGCATAAAAATGATCAATTCTTAAACATTTAATAATTTAGAGAGACAAAACAAATATTTATAAGCAAACTCGGTATTAATAATAAGTCTGAATTATTTAGGATCAAACCCCATCCTAGGATACAAGTAAAATCACTCAAACATTAACAGTAATAAAAAGGAAACAGAAATAGCCATTAATTTGGAGACTGCCGGCGGAGACTGGACTGCGATTCGCTTCTGCTCCAGCTCCCTTTTCTTCTGTTCTTCTTATCGTGTTTCTGCTTCGTGGTGGAATGACGAAGAAAACTAAAATGGAGAAGTGGAGGATAAGAGGTGAATGGTGGTGGTCGTGGTCGATTGTAACGGTGGTCTAATTCTAATTTGGATTTAGAGGAAGGGAATTATTTTATTGAGCAGAGGGCGTGGGTTTATATAGAGGTTTGGATCCGTACGAATTTGATTGCAGATGAAGAAGCATTGATTGCTTCATTGATTGCGCAGGGACAAAGCTCACGCGTGAGGAAATTAAGGTAGGCGGTGCGTAGTAGATAGATATGGCAGTGGACGAGTTGTGCGAGTTGCAGACGGCGAAGACGGGTGAAGAAAACTGGTCGCGACTGATAATTAGTCACGACCGTCGGTTCTGCTTGTGTCCGCCTGTTGGTACCGCCCAATAAGTGGCGGTTCCCTCCTACTTGACCGCCTCCAAGACCGCCCAAGAAGTGGCGGTTCCCTCCTACTTGACCGCCTGGACAACCGCCAGATATGAGGCGGTAACATGTGTGGTGTCCGCCTCCAAGACCGCCCAAAATGGGGCGGTTGCTTGTGTCTTGTCCGCCAGGCGGTTGCTCGTGAGACGTCCGCCTGATATCGCGATGTACAGCTTGTCTCTTGTCGTCGATGTACAAGCTTATTTTTCTACTAGCTCTAGATTCTTCGTTTGGGCTTCGTTTTCTGAGCCGTCTGCGCCTATATGTTCGTGTCTTTGTCTACTTCACTCCCGGCTTGGTTTTCCTCATGTTAAACCAATAATTTTGTGAGATAAACAATAAAACATAAACTAGAGGAAAACTAACCGAAGTGGAGAAATGAGCAAGAAAAGTGCTAATATTATACATGAAATACACCTAAATAACATGCTCATTTGGACACTTATCACACCCCCACACTTATCTTTTTGCTTGTCCTCAAGCAAAACCATGTACCCAAGCAAGTAGGGAATGCTCAATATTAACAAATACTATTATGAAGGGTAGGATAAAGAAGTCAATAGTACATGATCTTTAAACTTTTTAGAGGAGTGTGATCCATCACCTACTGGTGGCATAGGTGTACTCAGGGCAAAAATAAAAATTAGAGTTTCGGGGTATGATCCGGAGTACTTCAATGCTTCTTGATTTAAGGTGACTTTGAGAACTTTTACCAAGGCCAACTTCTCTCAAGAATGGGCATTTGAGGAGAAAACAAAAGGAGAAATAGAATTATGCATTTGTTTCACTTTTGCATAAGAGAAGAGAAGATAATATGTGGGCATTAAGCCTTCGTTGTTAAGAACACTCAACTCTCTTTGTTGGTTACCAATGGTGTCTCGAAAGTCCCTTATTATCATTTTTTTATATATATTTTTGACAGAGAAGCACCCCTTAGCAATCCCTAAGAAAGAAGACAGAAAGAACCCCTGAGTAATAAAAATCCAACCATTGCAGATCATTTGGTCACACCGCATAAAAATGCTCCTCAAAAGTAATCAAAATTTTAAAATTTTTGTACATTTTTGTACCATTTATCCCACAATTCATAACAATATTTATTCCTAAAGAGAACAACCCACATAAAAAGGGTTCACGATATTAAATTTGGACAAACGCAAGATAGGCAGAGAGATTAAGCATTTTAGCATAAAATGTCACCGAAAAGGGCACACTCCCCCACACTTAAATTGAACAACGTCCTCATTGTTCACCAGAAAAACAAGGGAAGGTTTCATAAGGCCTTTTCGGTAAGTAGATAAAATAGAGAGAACACGAAGCTCACGAATATTCATTTAAGCACATAAACTCTCCTCTGCAGATTTTATTTAAATAAAAACATAAGTAAAGAAACTGGTACTCCCCTGATATTATTTTTGCTAGCGTGTATTGAACTTCCCCCACACTTGAGCTTCAGCCTCAAGTAGCGTAGCTTGGTTGCGGTGTAGACATGAAATTGCACCTGCATAAAACACTAGAAGCAACCATACTATAAACGAGGTTAAAAGTTAGCAAAAATAAAATTAAAGGGAACCTGAAAATTAAAAGAGCAATAAAATAAAATAAAACTTCATCCGGGTTGCCTCCCGGGAAGCTGCCCTTCTTTAACGTCTTTGGCTAGACGCCCGCTTCGTTATCCTGGATCAAAAATATAAGTAGACAATAATTCTGCCAAAAAAACGAGGTTGGCAGTAATTAAAAACAAACCACCTGGATTAAAACAAAACGTTACTTCGGCAAATATAATAGGAAAATGAATACTCCACAAAACCTGGTGTTTGAGGAGGTACTGCCGGTAGCGTAGTTCTAACAGAAGACCCGGCGGTGATGATTTTTCTTCCTCAAATTGGAGGATGTAATATCCTCCTCTTGTAGGTGAGGCTTGTAGAAAGAACGCTTGATATCATCTTCAGAGAGAACTGATTCTTTGAAAGTGATAGTGGCGTTTTGTTTGGATATTTTGGTGGGAGGTGATGGCAATTCCTTCTCTTCATTTTCGAGGATATAAATATCCTCATCTTCTGGATAGAGCACTGCGAAGGAGGGGAAATAGTAGTTGACTTCAGAGGGAGGAAACTCCATGAAGTCTATGGAGAAACTCTCTTCTGAGGGGTTGTCTTCATAATCAAGCTGATGGTTGTTTGGTGATGGATTCTCTAATTCGAATAGTGGAGGAGGTGGAGAGTAGCTTATGTCCTAAGAAGGTTGTTCCTCCTCATGAACCACTTCATTTAGTTGTTGAAGCGGTTGTTCCATGCGTTCGATCTGATCTAGCGTTCTCTGTTGGATCCTTTCAAACTGTGAGGTAAATTCTGCCATCATTTCCCTTAAAATGGCGTTGTCTCTCTCTATTGCAACCATAGGACAATGGGAACTTTCATGGTCCCCTCCACACTCTTGGCACACAAAGATGGGGATAGGCTTGAGAGATGACTTGTAATCCTCCAAGAGAGCTCTCAATTCAACATTTGGGTCTGAACATTGGGGGCTTTCATGGTACTCTCCGCACCTTTGACAGACACTCCATTGATTGTAGTCCTCTGCGCCATAGGGGTAACCATACCAATCTTCTGCTTGATCGTAGTGACCATCCATCAGAATTAAGTACCTTTAAAAACAAAACAAAAAAAAATTATAAACAAAAAGGGCAAATAACGAAAATAAAAGAAAAACTAAACAGATAATAAACCAGATAGTTGGACCGAAGTCCCCGGCAACGGCGCCAAAAACTTGTTGGGCAAAATAGTAGTTAAACTATCTTGCTAACTATGGGCAGTGAACCCAATCTTTGTAGTACAACAAGGTCGTATCCACAGAGACTTCGCAACTGTCTAATTAATTATTCAGTTTAGTAAATGTACAAAAAGATAAATAAAAGTGCATAAAATGTAAATTGGGGTTTAGCCGGAGGCAAGCTTGATTTTCAGAATTAGTACAGAAATAATAAAAACAGTAAAATAAAGTAAATGGATGGAAAAAGGTATCCTAGGATAGCGGGGGAATTTCCTAAATTACTTAAACAATTTTATAAAACCTGTCTTAATTATTTATTGTCTATTAGAGTTAATAATTGTCAGTTACGAACTCTTTAATAGCCTCAGTATTTTCCTGCTCAATCCGGAGTGTAAATACCAAGATTAATTCCTTGTGGTACTTTGACTATCTCAAATCATATATTGATAGTTACCAAATAAATGCAGTAGTTTGTCACGCTAAAGCATTTAACAATATTTGCTGAAAGGAATTAAAACAAGTTTAATAAGTGAAACAGGTGATAAATATTTATTTAAGTGCAGACAATAATTATAATCCTAATTTGCTCTTATTTGTCTGTTAAGAATTTATCTTGTGGCCTTCTAAATCATAGATAAGGACAACTCTTAATTAATTCAGTAGACTCTTGCAATCAGAAGTAGTCTAAATCATTAATTAGCATTAAGCGAGAATTCTTTTAATAACAGCGATGGATTTTATCTGCTAATCAAGGAGAATAATATCTAACGTTTATCTCTCTTTGTGGTCTATTCTCAGATTTACAAAATCATTGAAATAAGAGAAACCGAAATGCATAAAAATGATCATTCTTAAACATTTAATAATTTAGAGAGACAAAACAAATATTTATAAGCAAACTGGTATTAATAATAAGTCTGAATTATTTAGGATCAAACCCCATCCTAGGATACAAGTAAAATCACTCAACATTAACAGTAAAAAAAGGAAACAGAAATAGCCATTAATTTGGAGACTGCCGGCGGAGACTGGACTGCGATTCGCTTCTGCTCCAGCTCCCTTTTCTTCTGTTCTTCTTATCGTGTTTCTGCTTCGTGGTGAATGAAGAATGACGAAGAAAACTAAAATGGAGAAGTGGAGGATAAGAGGTGAATGGTGGTGGTCGTGGTCGATTGTAACGGTGGTCTAATTCTAATTTGGATTGTGAGGAAGGGAATATTTTATTGAGCAGAGGGCGTGGGTTTATATAGAGGTTTGGATCCGTACGAATTTGATTGCAGATGAAGAAGAGCATTGATTGCTTCATTGATTGCGCAGGGGACAAAGCTCACGCGTGAGGAAATTAAGGTAGGCGGTGCGTAGTAGATAGATATGGCAGTGGACGAGTTGTGCGAGTTGCAGACGGCGAAGACGGGCGAAGAAAACTGGTCGCGACTGATAATTAGTCACGACCGCCGGTTCTGCTTGTGTCCGCCTGTTGGTACCGCCCAATAAGTGGCGGTTCCCTCCTACTTGACCGCCTCCAAGACCGCCCAAGAAGTGGCGGTTCCCTCCTACTTGACCGCCTGGACAACCGCCAGATATGAGGCGGTAACATGTGTGGTGTCCGCCTCCAAGACGCCCAAAATGGGGCGGTTGCTTGTGTCTTGTCCGCCAGGCGGTTGCTCGTGAGACGTCCGCCTGATATCGCGATGTACAGCTTGTCTCTTGTCGTTTGGGCTTCGTTTTCTAAGCCGTCTGCGCCTATATGTTCGTGTCTTTGTCTACTTCACTCCCGGCTTGGTTTTCCTCATGTTAAACCAATAATTTTGTGAGATAAACAATAAAACATAAACTAGAGGAAAACTAACCGAAGTGGAGAAATGAGCAAGAAAAGTGCTAATATTATACATGAAATACACCTAAATAACATGCTCATTTGGACACTTATCAACAGTTGGACACCTCAGAGAATCAAGCATAAGGGAACTCAGAGAATCCATCTAAAGATAAGGAATGAAGACTGGGAAGTGCAAAAAGCACAGACTAGTAAATATAGACATTGGACATGTCACAAGGACGCCAAACGAATACATGAAAGCTGGAAGGTATACCCAGCCTAAACACAATAAGGCAGTTGCCTAACGTGAACACCACAATGCTCAGCAAACGGGACAGAACTCCCAAGAGCGATCACTAAATTACCACTAAATATAATCCATCATCGGAGAGGATATATAAACCTAGACTCAAGCACTAGGAGCAAGCGTAAACAGTCTACCCAAGGACGGGAGACGTCATAACCCAAAAAGGGACGACTCAAGTACAATACCACAAGACGGTACAGTGGACAACATATCATAAACATTAGCCGGATGTAAGGGCACAGCTACCAACACCCAGGAGCGATCCTTGAAGGGTGTCTGCGGTAACAACAGTTGAACAAGCGTAATGATATGAGCACGGGAGCTAAAACGAACACTCGGTTAGGACACCGAAGGGATTTCACTTAACAGGAAATGCCCTAAAATACTGAGAGGCACCTATCAACACCAGATTGCTTGAAGGGTCTCCTATGAACGGAAGCGTGATGTCACGACTTACCATGGAGCCCAATAATATCTCAACCTATGACGGTATACATGGAGTGGAGACATGTATAAGCAGCTTGCGAGGGGCACAGCTTGCAGCAATACGGCTCAAAAGCTATAAACCAAATACGTTATATGAACTCGAACGGTTGCAAAACCCACACCATTGGTAACAAGACTTGCAAGAGGGATCGCCTCATACGACAAGAAATCAACAACTGGACCATAAATTCAGACCCAACATCCTGAGTGGCTTGGAGTAATGGCCAACTCAATGTCACTGTCACTAGAGCATCAGCCTAGTATACCGTTGACAGAGTTCTTAATTACCGTCATGCATTCTGTAGCAATGGTAGCACAGAGGCATAAGAATCATGATAACGCCAACATTGGCCTAGTCCACACTTGGACACTACGAGAAACCCAAGGGAAGGTACCCCTCGTTAACCGAAGACCACCAATGCGGTGATGATGTGAAACCTTAGAAAAGGCTTCCACCTACTATAACAATAAAACCACGCAATAGATATTGCCAAGGGGTGATGGAATAAGGAAATCAGATTTCCAAACCATTATGACTTAAAGGAGTAAGCATACTCCATATGTACTCAAGCATGTGGTGAACCGTTGTGTAAACACCAACATAGCAACCCTGTCATTAGACCTATGAGTGGAGACAAACCCCTCAACAAGAACCTTCACTTGTCAGTGATAGAACACCCTCCAATTGGAGAACGGAACCAGAAAACCCTTGAAGTTTCATGGGATGTCCTGGTAATATACATATAAGCAAAACTACACAGCCAGAGCCTAAACTAATGCTCAGCACTGAGAAGCAATAATTATCAAAGCAATTAATGTGAACACACATTGAACACCACGAATGACTAACGCTCAAGAGAGCTTATGACCTGATGAGTTATCTCACCCTTGGCCAACCAAGATACTTGGTAAACCGTATCATAAAGGATGATGGAATGTGAGGTAAGCTAACCTACACATGAAACCTAAAATGGAAGAACATCTCCACATTGGGAAGATATTAATATTGTGGTATGCTACGACAACCGTCATACACACGAACATTGGAAACCCCAGGGTATACATACCATAAGGGAATGGTGCCAATGACAATGGCAATGAGTAAAGAGAAACTATCACAGTAACAGAAACAGTAAAAACGATGTTGTATAATGAGTAAGAATGCGGTGCGCAACAAGCGACCGATAGGAGGAAGTAGCAGATAATGACACGGAGTATAAGTACGAGATGATACACGGAAATATTCCTTCCTATCACATAAGTGACTTACTGCCAAGCGTTTACGCCTCTGCACTCTGTATGACTGAGTGTTTTGGTATTGCACTTGTGCAGCTAATGATCTAATGGGATGGCTAGGTGTGGAGGGTGATTTTTCGGTATGAGGGGGGTCTATCTAAATATGGCCTGACTAAAAGCCTAGATCCTAGAAATTGCCATTCTGTGGAGGGTGGAAACCCGTTATTCTGGCAACCCTCAAATACCTACTGAATCGTCCGTCTTTCCCAGAAAGCATAAGGGGAGTGTAAGTGAACACTACACCCGCTCTCGATGGGCCCCACGCGGACTGATGCCTCTATAAGGCGGATTTGACTAGAGTCGCCACCTAGTTTGACCTAAGGAACTAGGAAGGGAGGAGAAGGGTTATAAGAACCGTTAATTGACTCTGAGATTATTGCCTATGGATAGGACTTATCTGGTCATTTGCAGAGATTCTATTGTGGGTTCGCACTGGGTTACACCCCTTAGAAGTGGCAACGACCACGACTTCGGATTGGTGCCCGAGGAAACCTCGGTCTCCAATTGTCGGGATTACCTTCTTTCAAAACCTTATTAAAGAGATTCACTTAAAAGCCAAGGGTAGGAGTAGGACGGGAAGAGAGAGAGAGAGAGTGGATGAGGCGAGCTTTTCTGCCAAGCTAGCGCCAAGAAGAGGAATTAGTGATGTCGGATGAGTATAGAATGAAGAATTGGGAAAAGTCCGAGGTTGAATGAATAGACAAGACTTGAAGTCTGATGGTTTGAGTTTGTGGGAGCCGAAGAAGGTTTGAGTGTTTTGAGAGATATGAGAGTCACCTTAGAGGGGGAAAATGGTTTTTGTTTGGAATGGGGTCGCACCCTAGATGGGCTGCCTACGTACTCAACTCCCTATTGAGATCAGACCTTACGTAGTTCACGTTTTTGGGGTTTTGGAAGTTTTGAAGGGTTTGAAGTTTTGGGTGTGAGAGATTAGTCTGTGAGACGCTCGGGTCTATGAGACGGTTGGGATGGGATGGGATGTCAAGGCCTGTGAGACGCTCGGGTCTGTGAGACGCTTGAATCTTAAAATGGTGGAGAAATTGAGATGTTCGAGTCTGTGAGGCGCTCGGGCCTGTGAGACGTTAGAAGTTAGAGAGGAGTCGGGATTAGGGAGACGATTCGAGTTTGAGGCAATTTGGAGTTTGAATGGTGATTTGAGTATGAAGTGTTTTGGGGTTTTGGAGATGATTTGAGTATGTGTGAGGCAATTGAAGTCTAAGTAGAGATCCCGGGTTTTTCAGATTTGAGATTCAAAAGGGGTTGAGGTTTTGGGATATTTTGAGTTTAGAGTGAGATGATGGTAGACAGAATTGTTTGGAGGAATGATTGTCAAGATTGTCTCTCTTAAAGTTTTTGAAACCAAAAAAATCATTTTTTGTTGTAAAAGGGCGGATAATCCCGAGGGATTACCCTATGTACCCCCTCGAACACGACACTTAATTAATGGTAAGTGTCGAGGCTCGAAAGATGGGGCAATGAATTTATGTCGAAAATAGGATTTAGAAAGAAACACCATGAATGAGATGTTCTCGGTCAAACCCTAATAACGTCTCTAACTCCCGGGTTTTAAAACGTTTGAAACCGAAAACCTTGAAATCGAGCGGAAAGGAGTTAGGCGATTCTAAAATCCCGGCTGCAACTAGGAAGGCAGTTACATCCCTAGCACCCCGCCTTGTAAAAATCTAGACTGCAATTAGGGGAGGTTTGTCACCCTAATGCCCCGCCTAAAGAGATCCAGACTGCGACAAGGGATGTTACGACCCCAGTGCCCCGCCTCGGATTTTTATTTGGAGGAGAAACAAGTAATGTCTAACTAGGAAGAAAACGTTCTTTGAAGGTGTTAGACATCCTATGTTCCCCGAAAACAATTTATTTTGGGTTTGAAAACTAAGTTAGGAAACTTGTGAAGTTGTTCGGAATTCTCGATGAAGAAACACTGATTTTGAGAAATGATTTTAAGGGAAAACTTTCTGTATATGTGAGAAGAACTTTCTGCGTTTGAGAAGAGTTTTCTGTGATGTGAGAAGAGTTTTTCCTTTAAAAATCCACAAAATGGTTTCTTTTGAAAACTTGATGAAGTTTGAATAAAATGATTGTTGAAATCTGAGGAGAGAGATTTTTGAGTTTGAAATTTGAACAGGATTTACAAGTTGAGTTTGAATTGGATGAATTGAATTCGAGTTGAAAGGAATTGGACTGAATTGAAATGAGTTAGGTTAGAATTGGGTTGATTTGAATTCGGGTTGGGGTTGAAAACGAATCGGGTCAAAGTTAGACCGGGTCAAAGTTGGATTAGGTCAAAGTTGAGATTGGTCAAAGTCAAAGTTCAGATTGGTCAAAGTTGTACCAAGTCAAAGTTGGGTCAAGGTCAAAGTGGGATCAGGTCAAAAATTGGGTCAAGGTCAAAGTGGGGTCAATCAAAGTTGGACCGAATGGGCTTGATGGGTCGAATGGGCTTAGTGGGCCGAATGGGCTTGATGGCCTTGGTTGGGCTTTGGTCTTTTGATTTGAAATGGCTTGAATGAGATTTTTAGAGACGGGCCAAAGGTGGGCCTTATTGGTTTTGGCTGATTTGTGAGATATTAACAAGTGAGAGGAATTGATTTATTGGTTTGTTTATTAACTCTTGATTAGAGGTGGGTTGAAAGCAAAGGGGGATTCCACCCACATAAAACGGATGAGAGATCCGCTAGGCATGGGGTGGTTCGCATCCTAAGCCCTCCTAAAATAGCCTTAAGGGCTTGTTTTTTGAAATTTTTGTTCTTAAATACATATAAAGGTGGTTTGAGTGTTTTCTGAAGTTATAGGAGATTATCGCCCCACAAAACGAATGAGAGACCCGTTAGGTGTGGAGCGATAATACATCCAAAACTTTTATGTTAGTTGAGGGGTCCTAGAGGATAATAGCTAAGGCTTAAACAATATTAACAATAATAAAACATGAAACTAGAGATACAAAGCAGCATATGTACGTTAAACAAAATGGCTCAAGCGCACACAGTCATGGTAAAGTAAAATTTGATTAAAAAAAAAAGATACTGCTAACCAGATATAGAAAATTATTTTTGTTTTTTTTTCTTTTTCTTTTTAATGAATGGTCTAAGTTAACAAACAAAGCTGGCGGATTATTCAACCTAAATTCCAAATTGCCGAGTCAAACTTGGTCATGAAGATAGAAAAACTGGAATTAAAAACACTACGAACAGATCTCACACTCCATTCTATGGTGCATAAAGAGGAAAGAGCAGGTCCTCAAAATCGTTATGTGAGTGTAGATGACAGGAAACAAAGGACCAGTTGCACGTTAAAGAGAGACACGCAGATTTGAAGTATAGATGTTAATGAAACTGCAGCGAGATCAGATCAAAACAGCTCATATCAGGTTAGTATCTGTACCGGTTGACGAACAATGAATAAAACATCCGAAGGGGGAGACAATTAATATCTGCAAGGGATACGCATGGAAATAAACACATAACATGAGCAACGAGGTTGATTACTATACATGAATGAAAACAGAAAGGAGAAGAGTAAAGGGGCTAGACTCTGAAAGAATGTGCATCTGTATCGAGTATACCATGGATCGATCAAACCTTTTACCCTGAACAGACGTGGCCTTCATGCAGAAGGAGTTTAATTGTACTGAAAGCAAGATGACATAGACATACCTTCCTGCCTTATCATCTCAGAGCATCAAATACGCATCAGTGACTAAAGGTATGCCAAAATCTTAATGACAAACAGTAATGGCCCGTATCCAACATAGCTAATTGAATCGCAAGCAAGATCCCCAGACAGACTATACAACAGTGATACCAGAAACTACTTTAAATCGATTAAGATATCGGTAATGCTAAGATTTCCCCTGTAGAATGGGAACAGAGAACAACATCCCTCAACAAACAAACTAATTAGCTTTCCAACAGAACGAGTTGACAGAAGAATCAATAGAGGGTGAAGCATTAAACACTGATGTGTTTTTGAACCGATTACAACCCATTTCCAAGTTCGAGAACAGCTCAACCCTACTAACAAAATGTCAAGAAAACTGAATAAAAGCTAGAGGATGGAATCGGTTAATGAATGAACAGACTAGTGACATGAAATTCAGAAACCAAGCATCAAACACCTGCTCGATAAAATAAAATGAAAGAAATAAAAATAGCGAGTGAGTTCTATGGGATTTCAAGAAATTAAACGGACATTCCAAATTCACAATTCCATGTAAGCAAAACCAAATCCATCATACGCAGTCTGTGGCACTTAGCAATCCATAATACACAAATAACTGCAGCCGAGCAGAAAATATGACCAGACTAATACAATGCTCATGAGACAAGCTTCGAAACAACTAAGACTCTTAAGATCTAGAGGGGAAATCTAATGACCAAAATGAATGCACCAGAAACGACTGTACCAGAATCAAGTAATAGAGATAGACGGGAGGGACAAAAAATCATAAAGCAAAAACATATGTACAACCGTCCATGTCGCGGGTTAATATCAGTCTCACACAGAGGGGAAAATCTGGAGCTAAACCCCTAACCAACGACCACAGAATATACGTATGAAATTCAGAGACCACTAAACATGGACAAAGGAAACAGAGTGTTGTGAATCTTGCAGTACAACATAAAAACTAATCCGAGGTTGTTTTGGGAGAAGAATGGAGCTCTCTTATGCCGAAAAAAAGAAACCGGAGAAGAAAAGAAAAGAAAGCCCACAATACGAACCATTGCACAAGCGGAGTTTCTGAATCTGAGCACTGGGTGCCCTTATAGCGTAACAAGAATAAGAAAAAAACAATTTGAAACATTCACGACTGATGTTGAGCAATCCGGAAACCCAACGACCCATGCTGGGTGTGGTATTCACCGGAGCTCTCATACATAAAAGAAAAAAAATGAATGTTGTGGTTCAAAACGGAAATAAGATGCAATGGAGATGAGCCAGACAGGAGGTGGCCGGCGCTAACTCGCGGAAGTAATTCCGGTTGGTCAATCCCGTCTTCTCGTTTTTAAACTCAACAATGCAGAAGGAGTAAGCAAGGCATATCATGGGTTTCCGATGGAGCGTAGTACAAAATTCTGGGTTTCCTTCGAACTTTCAGAGACAGCATAGAGTCTCGATGAAGATGTAGCTAGGTGAGAGCATTTGAACAAAATTTCCAGTGAGAAAAATGGACCGAAGGTGAGAGTGGAAGGGTTGGAGAAACTTAGCGTATGAAATCCCGATACATGGGGTTTAATCTTCGGGAGAATGAAGGTGAAGTGTCTGATAGAAGTTGCTTGTCGATTGGTTTCTTGAGGAGAAAGAACGGTCTGAGTTTTTTTTTGGGTTTATGGATTGAAGAAGGGAGTGAAGAAGGCGGGGTGGCGATGTGTTAAGATATTAGATTGTGTTATGTTGAGTTGTATATTGTTAAGTATAAACCTTGTGACCGTTGGGTGTAGGTTTTACAAGGTTAGTATTTAAGTCTACCCTAGCCAAAAGTTTGTTTGTCCGTGAGTTGGATTATTGTAATTAGCGGCTTTCCCTTCAAGCCTTCCACTTAGGTGTAAGCCTTCCACGTGAGTGGCTTTTGGTTTCAATTAAAAGTTTCTTCAGTTCTTCTTCGGTACTCTTCTTTCTTCCGTTCCTCTTCTTGTTCTTGCGGTGAGGGTTTTCCACCCAATTTCTGAGATTATTACATGGTATCAGAGCAGGGAATTCCTCTCTTTCGTTTCTGGTAATCCCACGTTCTAGTCCACTAAAATGTCTGGGAAAGACGCTGGGAAAGACGACGGGAAGGACGACGGCAAGAAGAAGAATGATATCATCGAAGAAATCGAGACTGACGGCTCGAAAGATGACAACGCAATTTCAGCAGGAGATCCACTGTATCTTAGCAATGCAGATCAACCTGGAGTTGCAGTCGCCAGCAAATTCTCTGGGACGGGATTTCCGACATGGAAGCAACATGTCGAAATAGCCCTAGGGGCCAAGAACAAGACAGGTCTTCTGGACGGCACCATCACTCGACCCACGGGACCAGCGTCGAAGATCCAAGCTTGGGATCGATGCAACAAAATGGTGATGTCTTGGATACTCTGCAGTCTGGAGAAAACCATCGCCGACACTATAATCTTTCGGACAACAGCGGCTCGCATGTGGAAGGATCTATGCACCCGCTACGGCCACAGCGACGCAACCAGGATCTATCAGTTGGAACAACAGCTCGGCGGCGTGACGCAAGGAAGTAACACCATCAGTCAATACTTCAACCAGATCAAAGCGATTTGGGATGAGATAGATTCTACGGAGGTGTTTCCTGTCTGCGGGTGCGAAGCGACCGACCTGTTCAAAGATTATATCCGACAGCGAAGGGTCATCAAATTTCTGATGGGTCTCAACGAGAGGTACGGCGTGGTGCGGGGCAACATCCTGATGATAAAACCCCTGCCAGACATGGAGAAGGTCTTTGCTCTCCTAATCCAAGAAGAGAGACAGAAGGACATTACCGCTTCGGGTGGCCTTTCGACTCAGACCGACGGATCCTCCATGTCCTTCGCGGTTGACCCAGCGCGGCGCCAGAATCCTAGAAACCAGACGCCGGGAGCTGCGAGACGAAGTCAAGTGGTTTGCACTCACTGCGGGAAGTATGGGCATAGCGAGGACAAGTGTTACCAGAAGCATGGCTACCCCCAGGCGTGGCGCACCAACAAACCAAGAAGGCCTATGGCCAGCAATGTCGCGAGTGAAGGGAAGCAACCTGAAGCGGAAAAGGACCCTCTTGGAGGAAAGCTCTCGAAAGAGCAAATTTCTCAACTCCTAGCATACATTAGCCGATCTCAGGCGACTACAAACGACACAACGTCATCACAAGAAGAAGAAGAACCAAATTGTGGTTTTGTTGGTAATTATCTTAAACCCTATTCTTGCCCTAAAATTCGAACACTACATAATAATAACAAAACCCAAAGTATGAGTCTGAACTTGAATGCTAATCGACATGGTTTTCTAGATAGAACTGCCTGGATTCTTGATTCCGGGGCAACTGATCACATGTGTTGCGATTTGTCTCTGTTTAGTCACTATCGTATCCTTGACCAGGCTCATAGAATTGGGATGCCTGATGGGCATCCCCAGTATGTTCGAATAATAGGGATGGTCAGAGTAAATTCTCTTATTGTCTTGAATAATGTCCTCTTTGTTCCAAGGTTTAAGTTTAATCTTATCGCCATTAGTAAATTAACTAATGATCTGTCTGGAAAAGTGTGTTTTAATCCTGGTTGCTGTGTATATCAGGGCTCTAGACTGAAGGATGATGTGCAAATCGGTTTTCTTCACAAGGGCCTTTATGTCCTTGATAACCACTGTGACAGAGGAAAAGTAGGTAGCTGTTTAGTCAACAAGACTCTCTCTGTGAATTCAGGAAATAGTCTAGAACCCAGTTTTGATGCAAATGATTTGTGCTCTCTTTGGCATTTTAGATTGGGTCATTTGCCCAAGAGAAAAATGGTTGACCTTGATCTTATTAAGGGAGAGAGGGCAAACCATTTTATCTGTGAACATTGTCATAGGGCCAAGGGCCATAGGTTACCTTTTACAAATAGCAATAAAAGATCTGATGATATTTTTGATTTGATACATGTGGACTTATGGGGTCCCTATTCTCAGAAGTCTTATGATGGATTTCAGTATTTTCTTACCATAGTTGATGATAAGAGTAGGGCCACTTGGGTTCACCTATGTGTTAACAAATCTCAATCATTTCAGATTATTGCAGAATTTTTGGAAATGACTGAAAGACAGTTTAACAAGAAAGTCAAATGCATCAGATCTGATAACGCTTACGAACTTGGGAGTTCTAGGTTTGGGACAGAATTCTTAAAGGGAAAGGGTATAAAGCACCAAACATCTTGTCCCCACACTCCACAACAAAATGGTGTTGTGGAGCGGAAACATAGGCACATAATAGAAACAGCAAGGGCTCTGATGTTTCACTCAGGTTTACCCAAGAAATTTTGGGCTGATAGTGTTTTAACTGCCACTTTCTTAATAAACAGAATGCCTCTTTCTTCATTGGGAGGTCAAACCCCTTTTGAAATTGTTTTTGGTAACAAACCAGATTACAGTGGCCTAAGATGCTTTGGATGTTTGTGCTTTGCAAAAATAAATTCCAATCAGAATGATAAATTTTCCTCTAGATGTGTCAAGGGCATTTTCTTAGGATATTCTTCTAATAAAAAGGGGTACAAGATATATGATTTAGACAACGAAAAGGTCATATACAACAGGGATGTTGTTTTTCATGAAAGTGTTTACCCTTTCAAGAACTCTGAGCAGGGCAAAGATATGGATTCTAGCAGAAAGACGGATCTGTTTCCCACTATTAATTTACAGAATAATGATAGACTAACATTACCTGTTGAGTTTCTTGAGGAAGAAGTGCAGGAAACCAGTGCAGATCCTCGGATTCAAACACAAGCTCAGAGAGATAACAGGGAGCAAAATATCCAGCAGGCAGCAGAGGATCCAAGTGAGGATGTTCAATCCTCAGAACACATCAGTCAGAGGCGCTCTCAAAGGGAAAGGCATAGACCTGCATATCTCGAGGACTATGAAGTTGGGCAAGTTTCAAAGGACACCAAAGGGAAGTTTCCTCTAGATCATTTTACTAGTATATTGTCTGATCGAATAAGCATGACTGCTAGCTTAACTGTAGACCAGAATTACAACTATTCAAGTGATGTCAATTTGATTTCTACTGATGATAGTGATAGCTTGATCTCTTCCTTATGCCCTCTGAAAACCATCTGTCTATCTGGGAAAAAGGAGGGAGAGATTAGGGAGGTTGAACCTAGCTATTATGATCAGGCTGTAAAGGAAGCTAGATGGAGAGATGCTATGAGAGAAGAATTCAAGGCTCTTGATAAAAACCAGACATGGGTATTAGTTGATTTACCGAGAGGAAAGAAACCTGTCAAATGTAAGTGGGTATATAAGTGTAAATACCGAGCAGATGGGAGTTTAGAGAGGTGTAAAGCCAGATTAGTGGCAAAAGGATTTACACAGAAACATGGCATAGATTATCAGGAAACATTCTCACCGGTTGTCAAATTCACCACTATAAAGGCCTTGGTTATTATTGCCGTTAAGAAAAATTGGATAGTTAGCCAACTAGACGTGAACAATGCATTTTTACACGGTGAATTAGAGGAAGAGGTGTATATGGAGATTCCTGAGGGTTACAATGTTCATGACACTAATAAAGTTTGTTTGCTGAAAAAGTCTCTTTATGGCCTGAAACAAGCTTCGAGACAATGGCATCAAAAGCTTAGCAGTTTTCTCAAGAATCTAGGTTTTACTCAGTCCTTAAATGATTACTCTCTCTTTACTAATAAATGCAGTGATGGGGTCTGTTTCCTTGTAGTCTATGTTGATGATATACTCCTGACTGGTGACAATCTTGCTCTGATAAAGAAGGTTAAGGAGAGTCTAAATAACAGATTTCAGATTAAAGATTTGGGGAATCTATCTTTCTTTCTTGGAATGAACTTTCTTTATACACCACAGGGAGTTGTTTTAACTCAGAAAAACTATGCAGAAAGTCTTGTTAAAGAATTCAGCTGTTTTAACAAAAGCAAGTCTGCTGTTGGTCCTCTGGAGTTGAATAAGAAATTGTACAGAAATCAAGGAAATCTCCTTGAGGACCCTTCTGTTTATAGGAGATTAGTAGGAAAATTGAGTTATCTGTCACATAGTCGACCAGATCTCTGCTTTTCAATTCAGGTTTTGAGTCAGTTTCTTGAAAAACCAACTGACATACATCTTGATGCTGCCTTACACACAGTGAGCTATGTTTCAGGTACTTCAAGCTATGGGCTGCTGTTTAACAGAAAGGACAGCTTCAACCTTGTTGCTTTTTGCGATGCGGACTGGGCCAGCTGCCCAAATACACGAAGGTCTGTCAGCGGGTATTTCATTCAATTGGGAGACAGCCCACTGTCATGGAAATCAAAGAAGCAGACCACAGTGGCCTTATCATCAGCTGAGTCAGAGTACCGTGCCATGAGGCAAGTAACTGCCGAAATAGCTTGGTTAACAATGCTGCTGTCCGAGCTTGGAATAGAAGAAATCAAACCAGTTCCGATCAAGTCTGACAGTCAGTCAGCGATTCACATCGCAAGGAATCCGGTGCTACATGAAAGGACCAAACATGTGGAGTTGGATGTACACTATGTGAGGGAGCAAATACAGAAAGGGATGATCTCTTTAAGCTTCACGCCCTCCAACTCGCAGCTTGCAGATCTCTTGACCAAGGTTTTGCCAGGCAGAAGTTATCCAGATATACTTAAGCAGCTGGGCATCACAGACTCGGTTCTGAATCAGGTGGTTTCAAACCATACATGACATGTATGTTTTGAGGGGGCATGTTAAGATATTAGATTGTGTTATGTTGAGTTGTATATTGTTAAGTATAAACCTTGTGACCGTTGGGTGTAGGTTTTACAAGGTTAGTATTTAAGTCTACCCTAGCCAAAAGTTTTGTTTGTCCCGTGAGTTGGATTATTGTAATTAGCGGCTTTCCCTTCAAGCCTTCCACTTAGGTGTAAGCCTTCCACGTGAGTGGCTTTTGGTTTCAATTAAAAGTTTCTTCAGTTCTTCTTCGGTACTCTTCTTTCTTCCGTTCCTCTTCTTGTTCTTGCGGTGAGGGTTTTCCACCCAATTTCTGAGATTATTACACGATGAGCTTCAGGCGAAGGAAAGGTGTCGATGGTGGTAATTCTGGGCGAAGAAGACGAGGACGGTGGTGGTTTTAGACAGTGACGGGTTTTTGCATGCGGGAAATCGAAGAGGTTGAGTCGATGAATGTAAGAATTCTCTGGATTGAAAACGGTAGTTGGAGGCCGAATAAAAACTGTCGCTACAGTAGGGTTTTGAGTTGTAGTTTTATAATAGAGAGTGTGGGTTTGTAGGGAAGAATCAGCTGATTTTTGAATGGGCTGGTAAGATAAATGTGGGCTCTATTTTGGAGTAATGGGGCTGAAAAAATCGGACCCAATTGAGAGGGGCTGGGCTTGGTTCCCCATGTGGAAAAACAAAATGAAAACGAAAATTGCTCTCACCCGGATTCGAACTCAGTACCACCGGCCTCCTCATTACATGCCTTAACCAAATGAGCTATAACAGCATCCAGTAAGCGAATACAAAATAGAATAAAATAACATAGTAAAATAAGTAGGAAAACAAGGAGGGACGGGTTTGAAATCGGACTGTCGTTGGAAATTCATTTTTGAAAAATCTTGTTCTTATGTAATGCTTTTGAAAAGATTATAAAACCATGGTTTCGTTTTGGCACGCACGCTAATATGTTTTGAAAAAAGAAAGGCGACGACCCTTCTTATTATTTCGGAATTTGCATTATGGGGTGAGAATTTTTGGTGTCTACAGATGGCTCCCCTTGATTCAATTTTGCAAGCCCTTTGCAGAATTGGATCAAGGTTGAGGGGCGCCAAAAATTCTCACTGTGGTTTAGTGGTGCATTGGGATGCGACCGTGAGTGTATGAATACGATTGTAAGTACGAGGACTTAGGACGAGCCTCAGTTAGACCTCTTGACATCTAACCCTAGGACTTATGGTGAGCCTAGGATACTAACAATCCGATTTGGTTTTAGGGTGCACGAGGGCTTAGGAGTGCCTCAACTGGACCTCTTGACATCCAGTCCTAGGGCTTATGACGGGCCTAGAATGCGATTGAGAGTACGAGGACTTAGAAGTGCCTCAACTAGACCTCTTGATATCTAGCTATAGGACTTATGACGAGCCTATAATACTAACAACCCGATTTGGTTTAAGGTGCACGAGGGCTTAGGAGTGCCTCAACTGGACCTCTTGATATCCAGTCCTAGGGCTTATGACGGGCCTAGAATGCGATTGAGAGTACGAGGACTTAGGAGTGCCTCAACTAGACCTCTTGATATCTAGCTATAGGACTTATGACGAGCCTATAATACTAACAACCCGATTTGATTTAAGGTGCACGAGGGCTTAGGAGTGCCTCAACTGGACCTCTTGATATCCATTCCTAGGGCTTATGACGGGCCTAGAATGCGATTGAGAGTACGAGGACTTAGGAGTGCCTCAACTAGACCTCTTGATATCTAGCTATAGGACTTATGACGAGCCTGTAATACTTTGATGGAGTTGTACGAAACTCGCTGTGGTGAAAGCTTGATCTGAAGTTGTTTGTGGTGGTAGATTGATTTGAGGATGGCTTTGATTGCGGATTGATCCGGGATTGGATGCTTTTTGGTTGTCTTTGTGAGGGATGTGATAGATGTTGCCCTTGGCTTTGCCAGTGTGGGAATTGTGTTTCGGTTTTGTTTTGATAGTCTCGCCCGATGTGCACTATAGTTTCGGGATTTGGTAGGACTTTTGGCTCCAGAGTTTCGAGATGGCTCCGGTATGGCTCTTGAGTTTTTGTTTTGATTTTTGTGATTTTGTGATTGGTTTTTAATTTGAATGGATGGTTTTTCGTGAATGAGTGACTTTGGGAACTCGATGGTTTTGATTTAATGGGATGGCTTCGATATGATTAGAGGGCTCCAATATGATCGGATGGCTCCGGAGCGGTGGGTGGCTCCGATTTGATTTATGATTCCCTTGTGAGCAACGGCTCTGGGATGGTTGGTGGGTTTCGATTCAGGTAGAGATTTTTGGGATGGTTGGTGGGTTTCGATTTGTTTTGGATTTTGAGTCGAATGGTGGGTTGATGTGATTGGTGAACTGTGTTGTGTTTGACGTATTTTGATGTGGTTGACAGTCTTCTTTTTTTAGATGAATGGCTTCGGTATGGTTAGTTAAGGCTTCAGATTGATGGCTCCGGTATAGCTCGGGATGGCTCCGAGGAGGCGCCTACGGGATGGCTCCATTGGTGATGGCGAGGAAGAAAGAGGAACTTTCGCCTGTGAGGTGGTCGCACCCTGGACGGGCTGCCTACGTACTCAATTTCGTATTGAGATCAGACCATACGTAGTTCGAAATTCTGTAGGCAAGACCTTGGTGACGAAATAGCTTTGACGTGGATTTGAGGTGGCTCCCGTATTGTTCTCGGACTGTTAGGATGCCCCCTGTAGAGTTCCAAAGATGGTTTCAATGTCGGATGATGGCTCCCGCATGGCTCCAGTTTGGTTCTGGATATGGTGTTGATGAGGCTTGAGCATGACACTGGATGGCTCCATAATTGTCTTTATACGATCTCGGATGGCTTTAGTTTGGTTCAATGTAGCTCGAGGATAGCCCAGGGTGGCTCCGAGATGGTTCGAGGTAGCTTGATGATGGTCTGGGATGGCTCCAGTTGACATCTTTTGATCAAAAGTTACGTTTCAACAACTACAACTGAAGTCGACTTTCAGCGAGACTAGGTAGATTTCTTACTAGTCAGGTGTTGATGATGGAGTGCTTATGATGCATGCAGGTATTAAATGCTAGGTACGATGCAAAATGCATACGCAATTTTTAGAGAAACGGTATGGCCCTATCTCTATTAATACAAGGTTTACGAATATAAAACATCTTCGGCTCGATCTTGAGTGATTGTTGAATTGGAATGTGTGAATCACTTTCCTCTCATGGAGGATGCGGGTCAATCTCTCGTGAGTATAGCTGTGTGTGCTAATGGAGTGATGATACTCTCGATGGTCGGAGCAGTATTTTCCTTAGAATTCTTTTTGAGGTTCTGGACCTTCCGATCCTCACAAATTTCTCACCTGCAACGGGGTAGGTGTTTATGTCTTGGTGTTTAGAATGAAGATTCACTCGCACTCATAAGACCTTGTGGTGTAGGTCACACTCATTTGCTCATGGTCCCTTTGGTATGAAGGGACATGTTGATAACAAGTACGAAACTCATGATTCATGTTTCAGATCCGATACTTTCAGTTAACGCTCATCGACTTATGAGTCAGAGGTCTTTATTGGGTTATAACAGGGCTGAGGGGTATGATGTATGTCACATGGGACTGGAGGATTTATTTGGGAATTATGGAGCTTTTGTGCAATAGAGGGCATGTTTCGCCTTTGCCATGGGTGGTATGATTAGACGGGTTTTGATAACCTTTATTGATCATTGGTCCTTTGGATTTGATTTCTCCTTCTCGCCTCTTCTGGCGCACGGTTTGAACTTTCTTCTCATTTTGTTTTCTGAAATTGCATTTGGCTCATCAACTTTCTCAAACGTTTTCTGCTTTGTATTTTGGCTTTCAGCTTTGGAGTTGCATTGACCTGTTGATATTTTCGAACATTTTTGGCGTTCTTTTTTGGTGTTTGGCTTTGGAGTTGCATTGACCCATTGGTTTCTTCGAACATTTCATTTGTTGATTTTTTTTTTGTGAAAGATGGTGGGGAGGGGTCATGGCTCCGGCTCCTTCTAGATCCTCTATTGCACGGGTTGTGTGTATATGTGGGATGGCATATTGTGGAGTTTTTTTTTGAAGAAAGAGTTTTTCATGAAAGGCTCAGCGCGGGCTCACTAAGAGATGATGTAAAGGGTAGTCAAGGCTTTTTGGTTTTGTGGAGATTTTTATTCCTAAGTGCCTCGTCATTCTCATTAGTCAATGATTGTCTTCTTACTATTCTTGGATCTTTGCATGAATCACAGTTCGTATCCTGTTTATCGACATTGATCTCGCTATGAATTGTGCCTCTCCATGTGCTGAAGGAATACACAAGTCGCTCATGGTTTCTCTATGGACTCGCTCTATCTGCCCTCATCGCTCGGTGGATTGTCCAATATCCTCATTCAGAATTCAAGGGAAAATACCGCTCTTCGCATACTACTCACTTGGTCTGTGGTGCTGATTTTAATTAGACCCTTGTGTTCATTGATGGGTAAAGAGTTAAGTGGTTCACACTCTCTATTCAAACAATCAATCAAGATTTTTGCCAAAGATGTTGTTTTGATACGGGAGTATGCAAATGCAACTATCCACCATGCAATATATTGTGGTAATATGGGATTACTACATATAGTATGCATGAAATGCTGAAGATGGTGAATGGAAATGGTTGATTGAATGTTTTTTTTTGTGTTTATTTTGTTTTTGAATGCAATGCATGAGTGGTAAGGTTATGCCTAGTCTCGCCTGAGTCGAATTCAGCTCACAATTCATGAAGCTCATCCCATCATTGTTGGCCCTGAAGGTGGTTGACTTGTCGGGGTTGTTGTAGGAGAAGTAATTCTCGAGTGTGGTGGGTTGGTGATTGGTTTTTGGATTTTGGATTTTTAGGGAGTGACAACTCCCGCATGGTGGTCCCACGGTATGACACGCTCTTTCCCTTCTAGTCACTGGCGCGCATGGTGGTTCTGAGTGGGATAGGTTTGAACTCGGTTTTCTTTTCTATCCCTCTGAGACCGGGCTCTAGCGGTCGAGATATTGGGACGAAAGTGTGTGTGACAAGGTTAGAATGGAACACGTGACTGTGCAAATTTTGAGGTAGACAAGACTCGTGAATGATTGATGGATTTGAAATGACTGGAAGTGCAAGTGACTCCTTTCTCTTTTTTTTGTCATGAATGCAATGCATGTGTTTTGCTTTGTGCGCGGTTGCATTTGTTGGTGTTGTTTAGTTAGGGGATGCCTCCTGTAGATACCGTGAATTTTCACCCCATAAAGCAAAGTTGACGAATGATATATAGATGTGAGGGGTCGTCCCTTATTCGTTCTTTTTACTATATGTGCATGCCAAAAGAAACCAAGTTTTAGAAAACAACTTTTGAAAACGTGTGTTTTCAAAGTGGTGGATTTTCTCAATATAAACTTTGACGCTCGGTCATTCGCAAATGAAATAGGGAGTGGGGAACCCTATACACATCGATCTAAAAAAATTCAAAGGGATGTATAAACCTATACATGTAATCTATTCAGAAATGGACGAGAGAGAAAAGAATAATAGGGGAAGAAGACCTATACATCATCAATCCTAAAAAAGTCATTAAAATGGGGAAGTGTTGAGCTGGACTTCTACTGAACTCTTCTGGTCCGTCTTTGGGATTCTGGAAGACTGCTCGCGCTCGGGCTCCTGGTTGGCTGCTCGCTCGTCTTCGGGTTCTTGACCGGCTGCTCGCTCATCTTCGGCTCTTGACCGGCTACTTGTTCGTTTTAAGGCTCTTGCAGCGGAGCGGTACTGTGATCAAGCAAAACGGGTTGGTGTTCTTCTGATTTTCAACAGTTTGAACTCGAATCAGTGTTGCTGACCTTCATGTCGCTTGACTCGGGTTGGTACACCTCTGATTTTGTATTTAAATGGTTGGTGTTAGTTTCATGTCGCTCGGTTAGCTCCACGGGTTGGGCGCCTCTGACCTTCAGCTCGATCCGCGTAGTCGATCTTCATGCTGCTTCACTTGCTCCGACTAGAGGAATGGGGGATGTTTTTGAGAAAGAAAGATGAATGATCGAACACAAAATTTTATGTGAAAATCCACCACTTTTGTGAAAACACGAAATGACTAGTACGCTCCACGGTAATGACCGCTGCTCTTGAAGGTGGGCAGAACTTCAAAAATAGCGGGTCATGACATGGGGACTAAATCATTTATTTTGAAATACATTTGTGAAAATCCACTTTGAAAACTGTTTTTCGAAAACCATTAAGAAATTGTTGGTGAAGAATGTTGTTTGAAATTCGTTTGTAGAAAGTAGGTTTTTCGAAATCTATTTCTGAAAATCGTTTTGGAAATAACAAGGTTTTAAAGGATGAAGTGACGGGTTTTAAAACCCCAAATGTTTGGGAGCAAAACTAAGGTGAGACTTTAAATTGAACGAGCTTGTAAAACCTCTTTAAAAGATATGTGAAAGAGAATTCCGAACGTTTTAAAAAAACTGGTTTGAAAAAGTGGTTTGCACACATGTATAGCATAAAGTAAATCGTGGCTATATTTGATGTGGAGCTGTAAGTGTTAATGTTGGGATAATCACTTTCCAGGTCAATTATGATTCTGTTTCACCGGGGGAACCATCGTCCCTTCACTGTTCATCTCTCGGGTTTTTTCTCTGTTATGCCTTTGCGGGGCACGTTATCAAGAAAGTCCGGAGTGCTTAAGTTCGAAAGGTCAGGATACCCGAGATGATAAGGAAACATACGCCACGGCCAGTGATGATCCGACAACACCCCACTTTTCGGAAAACTCGGGGAAATATTGTATGGGAACGGGTCTCTCGTCACCTGCACGGTCAAGTGTGTCTAAAGTCCAAATTATTCACTGACTACGTTGTGCCATGTATGGGTATCCGGTAAATACGGGATCCTCTATGGACGTATAGCGTGACATTGGGCTTTAGAGACACTCGTGGTGCAGGTGAATAATGGAGAACTGAGCCCATACAATCTTCAGGGTAAGGCAGAAGGACGGTCAGACAGCGGCATAAAGGGTGACTCCCATAAACCGTCTAGACCGGATAGGTAGCTGGACACTGAAAGCTCAGAGTTCACTATATGCTGGCTTTGACTCGGATAATGGAGGATATTTTTGGATCATGAGCCCGAGGTGTTGATCGGAGATCGTACCGCCTCGTGGGTTTGTTCACTGAGAGAGTGACCCTAGCTCATGGGGAATCAACCGTGGACCGGTCGGGATCCCGTGACATCGTGGGTAAATCGGGTGACACAGAGGAATGCATGTCCTAAGCTACCCACCCATGCACCCCACAATCGCAATATGAAAGCAGTAAATAAACCAAAATGAAGTTAGCAACAACCTATTTGCTAAGAGTTTTATCTTGAGGATAGTGATTCCAAATTGGTTGTTTATTAACCTAAAGGGAAGTTAGCTTTATTCAGTCCTAAATGTCTCTTTCTAAGTGTGAGCTAATTATTAACCCAATTGTTGCAATGTTTGTTGAGGATCTAATAAATCCTATCTGTCCTCATCAGATACACACTCAAAGTGTGGAGTAGAATAATCCTGAAGGCTTTGAAAAGAAATCTCTTGAAGGTTTTGAAAGAAGTGTGGAAGTCCCGACAAATTTGAATGGAGTTCAGTCTTCCTTGAGTTTGAGAAAAACTTACTCAAGTTTTCCCCAGCAGAGTCGCCATTCTGTGGAGGGTGATTTTTCGGTATGAGGGGGGTCTATCTAAATATGGCCTGACTAAAAGCCTAGATCCTAGAAATTGCCATTCTGTGGAGGGTGGAAACCCGTTATTCTGGCAACCCTCAAATACCTACTGAATCGTCCGTCTTTCCCAGAAAGCATAAGGGGAGTGTAAGTGAACACTACACCCGCTCTCGATGGGCCCCACGCGGACTGATGCCTCTATAAGGCGGATTTGACTAGAGTCGCCACCTAGTTTGACCTAAGGAACTAGGAAGGGAGGAGAAGGGTTCTAAGAACCGTTAATTGACTCTGAGATTATTGCCTATGGATAGGACTTATCTGGTCATTTGCAGAGATTCTATTGTGGGTTCGCACTGGGTTACACCCCTTAGAAGTGGCAACGACCACGACTTCGGATTGGTGCCCGAGGAAACCTCGGTCTCCAATTGTCGGGATTACCTTCTTTCAAAACCTTATTAAAGAGATTCACTTAAAAGCCAAGGGTAGGAGTAGGACGGGAAGAGAGAGAGAGAGAGTGGATGAGGCGAGCTTTTCTGCCAAGCTAGCGCCAAGAAGAGGAATTAGTGATGTCGGATGAGTATAGAATGAAGAATTGGGAAAAGTCCGAGGTTGAATGAATAGACAAGACTTGAAGTCTGATGGTTTGAGTTTGTGGGAGCCGAAGAAGGTTTGAGTGTTTTGAGAGATATGAGAGTCACCTTAGAGGGGGAAAATGGTTTTTGTTTGGAATGGGGTCGCACCCTAGATGGGCTGCCTACGTACTCAACTCCCTATTGAGATCAGACCTTACGTAGTTCACGGATTTTGGGGTTTTGGAAGTTTTGAAGGGTTTGAAGTTTTGGGTGTGAGAGATTAGTCTGTGAGACGCTCGGGTCTATGAGACGGTTGGGATGGGATGGGATGTCAAGGCCTGTGAGACGCTCGGGTCTGTGAGACGCTTGAATCTTAAAATGGTGGAGAAATTGAGATGTTCGAGTCTGTGAGGCGCTCGGGCCTGTGAGACGTTAGAAGTTAGAGAGGAGTCGGGATTAGGGAGACGATTCGAGTTTGAGGCAATTTGGAGTTTGAATGGTGATTTGAGTATGAAGTGTTTTGGGGTTTTGGAGATGATTTGAGTATGTGTGAGGCAATTGAAGTCTAAGTAGAGATCCCGGGTTTTTCAGATTTGAGATTCAAAAGGGTTGAGGTTTTGGGATATTTTGAGTTTAGAGTGAGATGATGGTAGACAGAATTGTTTGGAGGAATGATTGTCAAGATTGTCTCTCTTAAAGTTTTTGAAACCAAAAAATCATTTTTTGTTGTAAAAGGGCGGATAATCCCGAGGGATTACCCTATGTACCCCCTCGAACACGACACTTAATTAATGGTAAGTGTCGAGGCTCGAAAGATGGGGCAATGAATTTATGTCGAAAATAGGATTTAGAAAGAAACACCATGAATGAGATGTTCTCGGTCAAACCCTAATAACGTCTCTAACTCCCGGGTTTTAAAACGTTTGAAACCGAAAACCTTGAAATCGAGCGGAAAGGAGTTAGGCGATTCTAAAATCCCGGCTGCAACTAGGAAGGCAGTTACATCCCTAGCACCCCGCCTTGTAAAAATCTAGACTGCAATTAGGGGAGGTTTGTCACCCTAATGCCCCGCCTAAAGAGATCCAGACTGCGACAAGGGATGTTACGACCCCAGTGCCCCGCCTCGGATTTTTATTTGGAGGAGAAACAAGTAATGTCTAACTAGGAAGAAAACGTTCTTTGAAGGTGTTAGACATCCTATGTTCCCCGAAAACAATTTATTTTGGGTTTGAAAACTAAGTTAGGAAACTTGTGAAGTTGTTCGGAATTCTCGATGAAGAAACACTGATTTTGAGAAATGATTTTAAGGGAAAACTTTCTGTATATGTGAGAAGAACTTTCTGCGTTTGAGAAGAGTTTTCTGTGATGTGAGAAGAGTTTTTCCTTTAAAAATCCACAAAATGGTTTCTTTTGAAAACTTGATGAAGTTTGAATAAAATGATTGTTGAAATCTGAGGAGAGAGATTTTTGAGTTTGAAATTTGAACAGGATTTACAAGTTGAGTTTGAATTGGATGAATTGAATTCGAGTTGAAAGGAATTGGACTGAATTGAAATGAGTTAGGTTAGAATTGGGTTGATTTGAATTCGGGTTGGGGTTGAAAACGAATCGGGTCAAAGTTAGACCGGGTCAAAGTTGGATTAGGTCAAAGTTGAGATTGGTCAAAGTCAAAGTTCAGATTGGTCAAAGTTGTACCAAGTCAAAGTTGGGTCAAGGTCAAAGTGGGATCAGGTCAAAAATTGGGTCAAGGTCAAAGTGGGGTCAATCAAAGTTGGACCGAATGGGCTTGATGGGTCGAATGGGCTTAGTGGGCCGAATGGGCTTGATGGCCTTGGTTGGGCTTTGGTCTTTTGATTTGAAATGGCTTGAATGAGATTTTTAGAGACGGGCCAAAGGTGGGCCTTATTGGTTTTGGCTGATTTGTGAGATATTAACAAGTGAGAGGAATTGATTTATTGGTTTGTTTATTAACTCTTGATTAGAGGTGGGTTGAAAGCAAAGGGGGATTCCACCCACATAAAACGGATGAGAGATCCGCTAGGCATGGGGTGGTTCGCATCCTAAGCCCTCCTAAAATAGCCTTAAGGGCTTGTTTTTTGAAATTTTTGTTCTTAAATACATATAAGGTGGTTTGAGTGTTTTCTGAAGTTATAGGAGATTATCGCCCCACAAAACGAATGAGAGACCCGTTAGGTGTGGAGCGATAATACATCCAAAACTTTTATGTTAGTTGAGGGGTCCTAGAGGATAATAGCTAAGGCTTAAACAATATTAACAATAATAAAACATGAAACTAGAGATACAAAGCAGCATATGTACGTTAAACAAAATGGCTCAAGCGCACACAGTCATGGTAAAGTAAAATTTGATTAAAAAAAAAAGATACTGCTAACCAGATATAGAAAATTATTTTTGTTTTTTTTTTTTTTCTTTTTAATGAATGGTCTAAGTTAACAAACAAAGCTGGCGGATTATTCAACCTAAATTCCAAATTGCCGAGTCAAACTTGGTCATGAAGATAGAAAAACTGGAATTAAAAACACTACGAACAGATCTCACACTCCATTCTATGGTGCATAAAGAGGAAAGAGCAGGTCCTCAAAATCGTTATGTGAGTGTAGATGACAGGAAACAAAGGACCAGTTGCACGTTAAAGAGAGACACGCAGATTTGAAGTATAGATGTTAATGAAACTGCAGCGAGATCAGATCAAAACAGCTCATATCAGGTTAGTATCTGTACCGGTTGACGAACAATGAATAAAACATCCGAAGGGGGAGACAATTAATATCTGCAAGGGATACGCATGGAAATAAACACATAACATGAGCAACGAGGTTGATTACTATACATGAATGAAAACAGAAAGGAGAAGAGTAAAGGGGCTAGACTCTGAAAGAATGTGCATCTGTATCGAGTATACCATGGATCGATCAAACCTTTTACCCTGAACAGACGTGGCCTTCATGCAGAAGGAGTTTAATTGTACTGAAAGCAAGATGACATAGACATACCTTCCTGCCTTATCATCTCAGAGCATCAAATACGCATCAGTGACTAAAGGTATGCCAAAATCTTAATGACAAACAGTAATGGCCCGTATCCAACATAGCTAATTGAATCGCAAGCAAGATCCCCAGACAGACTATACAACAGTGATACCAGAAACTACTTTAAATCGATTAAGATATCGGTAATGCTAAGATTTCCCCTGTAGAATGGGAACAGAGAACAACATCCCTCAACAAACAAAAATTAGCTTTCCAACAGAACGAGTTGACAGAAGAATCAATAGAGGGTGAAGCATTAAACACTGATGTGTTTTTGAACCGATTACAACCCATTTCCAAGTTCGAGAACAGCTCAACCCTACTAACAAAATGTCAAGAAAACTGAATAAAAGCTAGAGGATGGAATCGGTTAATGAACAGACTAGTGACATGAAATTCAGAAACCAAGCATCAAACACCTGCTCGATAAAATAAAATGAAAGAAATAAAATAGCGAGTGAGTTCTATGGGATTTCAAGAAATTAAACGGACATTCCAAATTCACAATTCCATGTAAGCAAAACCAAATCCATCATACGCAGTCTGTGGCACTTAGCAATCCATAATACACAAATAACTGCAGCCGAGCAGAAAATATGACCAGACTAATACAATGCTCATGAGACAAGCTTCGAAACAACTAAGACTCTTAAGATCTAGAGGGGAAATCTAATGACCAAAATGAATGCACCAGAAACGACTGTACCAGAATCAAGTAAGAGATAGACGGGAGGGACAAAAAATCATAAAGCAAAACATATGTACAACCGTCCATGTCGCGGGTTAATATCAGTCTCACACAGAGGGGAAAATCTGGAGCTAAACCCCTAACCAACGACCACAGAATATACGTATGAAATTCAGAGACCACTAAACATGGACAAAGGAAACAGAGTGTTGTGAATCTTGCAGTACAACATAAAAACTAATCCGAGGTTGTTTTGGGAGAAGAATGGAGCTCTCTTATGCCGAACAAAAAAACCGGAGAAGAAAAGAAAAGCCCAAAACGCACAATACGAACCATTGCACAAGCGGAGTTTCTGAATCTGAGCACTGGGTGCCCTTATAGCGTAACAAGAATAAGAAAAAAACAATTTGAAACATTCACGACTGATGTTGAGCAATCCGGAAACCCAACGACCCATGCTGGGTGTGGTATTCACCGGAGCTCTCATACATAAAAGAAAAAAAATGAATGTTGTGGTTCAAAACGGAAATAAGATGCAATGGAGATGAGCCAGACAGGAGGTGGCCGGCGCTAACTCGCGGAAGTAATTCCGGTTGGTCAATCCCGTCTTCTCGTTTTTAAACTCAACAATGCAGAAGGAGTAAGCAAGGCATATCATGGGTTTCCGATGGAGCGTAGTACAAAATTCTGGGTTTCCTTCGAACTTTCAGAGACAGCATAGAGTCTCGATGAAGATGTAGCTAGGTGAGAGCATTTGAACAAAATTTCCAGTGAGAAAAATGGACCGAAGGTGAGAGTGGAAGGGTTGGAGAAACTTAGCGTATGAAATCCCGATACATGGGGTTTAATCTTCGGGAGAATGAAGGTGAAGTGTCTGATAGAAGTTGCTTGTCGATTGGCTTCTTGAGGAGAAAGAACGGTCTGAGTTTTTTTTGGGTTTATGGATTGAAGAAGGGAGTGAAGAAGGCGGGGTGGCGATGAGCTTCAGGCGAAGGAAAGGTGTCGATGGTGGTAATTCTGGGCGAAGAAGACGAGGACGGTGGTGGTTTTAGACAGTGACGGGTTTTTGCATGCGGGAAATCGAAGAGGTTGAGTCGATGAATGTAAGAATTCTCTGGATTGAAAACGGTAGTTGGAGGCCGAATAAAAACTGTCGCTACAGTAGGGTTTTGAGTTGTAGTTTTATAATAGAGAGTGTGGGTTTTGTAGGGAAGAATCAGCTGATTTTTGAATGGGCTGGTAAGATAAATGTGGGCTCTATTTTGGAGTAATGGGGCTGAAAAAATCGGACCCAATTGAGAGGGGCTGGGCTTGGTTCACCCCATGTGGAAAAACAAAATAGAAAACGAAAATTGCTCTCACCCGGATTCGAACTCAGTACCACCGGCCTCCTCATTACATGCCTTAACCAAATGAGCTATAACAGCATCCAGTAAGCGAATACAAAATAGAATAAAATAACATAGTAAAATAAGTAGGAAAACAAGGAGGGACGGGTTTGAAATCGGACTGTCGTTGGAAATTCATTTTTGAAAAATCTTGTTCTTATGTAATGCTTTTGAAAAGATTATAAAACCATGGTTTCGTTTTGGCACGCACGCTAATATGTTTTGAAAAAAGAAAGGCGACGACCCTTCTTATTATTTCGGAATTTGCATTATGGGGTGAGAATTTTTGGTGTCTACAGATGGCTCCCCTTGATTCAATTTTGCAAGCCCTTTGCAGAATTGGATCAAGGTTGACGGGGCGCCAAAAATTCTCACTGCGGTTTAGTGGTGCATTGGGATGCGACCGTGAGTGTATGAATACGATTGTAAGTACGAGGACTTAGGACGAGCCTCAGTTAGACCTCTTGACATCTAACCCTAGGACTTATGGTGAGCCTAGGATACTAACAATCCGATTTGGTTTTAGGGTGCACGAGGGCTTAGGAGTGCCTCAACTGGACCTCTTGACATCCAGTCCTAGGGCTTATGACGGGCCTAGAATGCGATTGAGAGTACGAGGACTTAGAAGTGCCTCAACTAGACCTCTTGATATCTAGCTATAGGACTTATGACGAGCCTATAATACTAACAACCCGATTTGGTTTAAGGTGCACGAGGGCTTAGGAGTGCCTCAACTGGACCTCTTGATATCCAGTCCTAGGGCTTATGACGGGCCTAGAATGCGATTGAGAGTACGAGGACTTAGGAGTGCCTCAACTAGACCTCTTGATATCTAGCTATAGGACTTATGACGAGCCTATAATACTAACAACCCGATTTGATTTAAGGTGCACGAGGGCTTAGGAGTGCCTCAACTGGACCTCTTGATATCCAGTCCTAGGGCTTATGACGGGCCTAGAATGCGATTGAGAGTACGAGGACTTAGGAGTGCCTCAACTAGACCTCTTGATATCTAGCTATAGGACTTATGACGAGCCTATAATACTAACAACCAGATTTGATTTAAGGTGCACGAGGGCTTAGGAGTGCCTCAACTAGACCTCTTGACATCCAGTCCTAGGGCTTATGACGGGCCTAGAATGCTTTGATGGAGTTGTACGAAACTCGCTGTGGTGAAAGCTTGATCTGAAGTTGTTTGTGGTGGTAGATTGATTTGAGGATGGCTTTGATTGCGGATTGATCCGGGATTGGATGCTTTTTGGTTGTCTTTGTGAGGGATGTGATAGATGTTGCCCTTGGCTTTGCCAGTGTGGGAATTGTGTTTCGGTTTTGTTTTGATAGTCTCGCCCGATGTGCACTATAGTTTCGGGATTTGGTAGGACTTTTGGCTCCAGAGTTTCGAGATGGCTCCGGTATGGCTCTTGAGTTTTTGTTTTGTTTTGTGATTGGTTTTTTGAATGGATGGTTTTTCGTGAATGAGTGACTTTGGGAACTCGATGGTTTTGATTTAATGGGATGGCTTCGATATGATTAGAGGGCTATAATATGATCGGATGGCTCCGGAGCGGTCGGGTGGCTCCGATTTGATTTATGATTCCCTTGTGAGCAACGGCTCTGGGATGGTTGGTGGGTTTCGATTCAGGTAGAGATTTTCGGGATGGTTGGTGGGTTTCGATTTGTTTTGGATTTTGAGTCGAATGGTGGGTTGATGTGATTGGTGAACTGTGTTGTGTTTGACGTATTTTGATGTGGTTGACAGTCTTCTTTTTTTAGATGAATGGCTTCGGTATGGTTAGTTAAGGCTTCAGATTGATGGCTCCGGTATAGCTCGGGATGGCTCCGGGGAGGCGCCTACGGGATGGCTCCATTGGTGATGGCGAGAGGAAGAAAGAGGAACTTTCGCCTGTGAGGTGGTCGCACCCTGGACGGGCTGCCTACGTACTCAATTTCGTATTGGGATCAGACCATACGTAGTTCGAAATTCTGTAGGCAAGACCTTGGTGACGAAATAGCTTTGACGTGGATTTGAGGTGGCTCCCGTATTGTTCTCGGACTGTTAGGATGCCCCCTGTAGAGTTCCAAAGATGGTTTCAATGTCGGATGATGGCTCCCGCATGGCTCCAGTTTGGTTCTGGATATGGTGTTGATGAGGCTTGAGCATGACACTGGATGGCTCCATAATTGTCTTTATACGATCTCGGATGGCTTTAGTTTGGTTCAATGTAGCTCGAGGATAGCCCAGGGTGGCTCCGAGATGGTTCGAGGTAGCTTGATGATGGTCTGGGATGGCTCCAGTTGACATCTTTTGATCAAAAGTTACGTTTCAACAACTACAACTGAAGTCGACTTTCAGCGAGACTAGGTAGATTTCTTACTAGTCAGGTGTTGATGATGGAGTGCTTATGATGCATGCAGGTATTAAATGCTAGGTACGATGCAAAATGCATATGCAATTTTTAGAGAAACGGTATGGCCCTATCTCTATTAATACAAGGTTTACGAATATAAAACATCTTCGGCTCGATCTTGAGTGATTGTTGAATTGGAATGTGTGAATCACTTTCCTCTCATGGAGGGATGCGGGTCAATCTCTCGTGAGTATAGCTGTGTGTGCTAATGGAGTGATGATACTCTCGATGGTCGGAGCAGTATTTTCCTTAGAATTCTTTTTGAGGTTCTGGACCTTCCGATCCTCACAAATTTCTCACCTGCAACGGGGTAGGCTGTTTATGTCTTGGTGTTTAGAATGAAGATTCACTCGCACTCATAAGACCTTGTGGTGTAGGTCACACTCATTTGCTCATGGTCCCTTTGGTATGAAGGGACATGTTGATAACAAGTACGAAACTCATGATTCATGTTTCAGATCCGATACTTTCAGTTAACGCTCATCGACTTATGAGTCAGAGGTCTTTATTGGGTTATAACAGGGCTGAGGGGTATGATGTATGTCACATGGGACTGGAGGATTTATTTGGGAATTATGGAGCTTTTGTGCAATAGAGGGCATGTTTCGCCTTTGCCATGGGTGGTATGATTAGACGGGTTTTGATAACCTTTATTGATTTCTACGGGACATCATTGGTCCTTTGGATTTGATTTCTCCTTCTTGCCTCTTCTGGCGCACGGTTTGAACTTTCTTCTCATTTTGTTTTCTGAAATTGCATTTGGCTCATCAACTTTCTCAAACGTTTTCTGCTTTGTATTTTGGCTTTCAGCTTTGGAGTTGCATTGACCTGTTGATATTTTCGAACATTTTTGGCGTTCTTTTTTGGTGTTTGGCTTTGGAGTTGCATTGACCCATTGGTTTCTTCGAACATTTCATTTGTTGTTTTTTTTTTTGTGAAAGATGGTGGGGAGGGGTCATGGCTCCGGCTCCTTCTAGATCCTCTATTGCACGGGTAAGTGTGTATATGTGGGGTGGCATATTGTGGAGTTTTTTTTTTGAAGAAAGAGTTTTTCATGAAAGGCTCAGCGGGGCTCACTAAGAGATGATGTAAAGGGTAGTCAAGGCTTTTTGGTTTTGTGGAGATTTTTATTCCTAAGTGCCTCGTCATTCTCATTAGTCAATGATTGTCTTCTTACTATTCTTGGATCTTTGCATGAATCACAGTTCGTATCCTGTTTATCGACATTGATCTCGCTATGAATTGTGCCTCTCCATGTGCTGAAGGAATACACAAGTCGCTCATGGTTTCTCTATGGACTCGCTCTATCTGCCCTCATCGCTCGGTGGATTGTCCAATATCCTCATTCAGAATTCAAGGGAAAATACCGCTCTTCGCATACTACTCACTTGGTCTGTGGTGCTGATTTTAATTAGACCCTTGTGTTCATTGATGGGTAAAGAGTTAAGTGGTTCACACTCTCTATTCAAACAATCAATCAAGATTTTTGCCAAAGATGTTGTTTTGATACGGGAGTATGCAAATGCAACTATCCACCATGCAATATATTGTGGTAATATGGGATTACTACATATAGTATGCATGAAATGCTGAAGATGGTGAATGGAAATGGTTGATTGAATGTTTTTTTTTGTGTTTATTTTGTTTTTGAATGCAATGCATGAGTGGTAAGGTTATGCCTAGTCTCGCCTGAGTCGAATTCAGCTCACAATTCATGAAGCTCATCCCATCATCGTTGGCCCTGAAGGTGGTTGACTTGTCGGGGTTGTTGTAGGAGAAGTAATTCTCGAGTGTGGTTGGGTTGGTGATTGGTTTTTGGATTTTGGATTTTTAGGGAGTGACAACTCCCGCATGGTGGTCCCACGGTATGACACGCTCTTTCCCTTCTAGTCACTGGCGCGCATGGTGGTTCTGAGTGGGATAGGTTTGAACTCGGTTTTCTTTTCTATCCCTCTGAGACCGGGCTCTAGCGGTCGAGATATTGGGACGAAAGTGTGTGTGACAAGGTTAGAATGGAACACGTGACTGTGCAAATTTTGAGGTAGACAAGACTCGTGAATGATTGATGGATTTGAAATGACTGGAAGTGCAAGTGACTCCTTTCTCTTTTTTTTGTCATGAATGCAATGCATGTGTTTTGCTTTGTGCGCGGTTGCATTTGTTGGTGTTGTTTAGTTAGGGGATGCCTCCTGTAGATACCGTGAATTTTCACCCCATAAAGCAAAGTTGACGAATGATATATAGATGTGAGGGGTCGTCCCTTATTCGTTCTTTTTACTATATGTGCATGCCAAAAGAAACCAAGTTTTAGAAAACAACTTTTGAAAACGTGTGTTTTCAAAGTGGTGGATTTTCTCAATATAAACTTTGACGCTCGGTCATTCGCAAATGAAATAGGGAGTGGGGAACCCTATACACATCGATCTAAAAAAATTCAAAGGGATGTATAAACCTATACATGTAATCTATTCAGAAATGGACGAGAGAGAAAAGAATAATAGGGGAAGAAGACCTATACATCATCAATCCTAAAAAAGTCATTAAAATGGGGAAGTGTTGAGCTGGACTTCTACTGAACTCTTCTGGTCCGTCTTTGGGATTCTGGAAGACTGCTCGCGCTCGGGCTCCTGGTTGGCTGCTCGCTCGTCTTCGGGTTCTTGACCGGCTGCTCGCTCATCTTCGGCTCTTGACCGGCTACTTGTTCGTTTTAAGGCTCTTGCAGCGGAGCGGTACTGTGATCAAGCAAAACGGGTTGGTGTTCTTCTGATTTTCAACAGTTTGAACTCGAATCAGTGTTGCTGACCTTCATGTCGCTTGACTCGGGTTGGTACACCTCTGATTTTGTATTTAAATGGTTGGTGTTAGTTTTCATGTCGCTCGGTTAGCTCCACGGGTTGGCGCGCCTCTGACCTTCAGCTCGATCCGCGTAGTCGATCTTCATGCTGCTTCACTTGCTCCGACTAGAGGAATGGGGGATGTTTTTGAGAAAAGAAAGATGAATGATCGAACACAAAATTTTATGTGAAAATCCACCACTTTTGTGAAAACACGAAATGACTAGTACGCTCCACGGTAATGACCGCTGCTCTTGAAGGTGGGCAGAACTTCAAAAATAGCGGGTCATGACATGGGGACTAAATCATTTATTTTGAAATACATTTGTGAAAATCCACTTTGAAAACTGTTTTTCGAAAACCATTAAGAAATAATGTTGGTGAAGAATGTTGTTTGAAATTCGTTTGTAGAAAGTAGGTTTTTCGAAATCTATTTCTGAAAATCGTTTTGGAAATAACAAGGTTTTAAAGGATGAAGTGACGGGTTTTAAAACCCCAAATGTTTGGGAGCAAAACTAAGGTGAGACTTTAAATTGAACGAGCTTGTAAAACCTCTTTAAAAGATATGTGAAAGAGAATTCCGAACGTTTTAAAAAAACTGGTTTGAAAAAGTGGTTTGCACACATGTATAGCATAAAGTAAATCGTGGCTATATTTGATGTGGAGCTGTAAGTGTTAATGTTGGGATAATCACTTTCCAGGTCAATTATGATTGTTTCACCGGGGGAACCATCGTCCCTTCACTGTTCATCTCTCGGGTTTTTTCTCTGTTATGCCTTTGCGGGGCACGTTATCAAGAAAGTCCGGAGTGCTTAAGTTCGAAAGGTCAGGATACCCGAGATGATAAGGAAACATACGCCACGGCCAGTGATGATCCGACAACACCCCACTTTTCGGAAAACTCGGGGAAATATTGTATGGGAACGGGTCTCTCGTCACCTGCACGGTCAAGTGTGTCTAAAGTCCAAATTATTCACTGACTACGTTGTGCCATGTATGGGTATCCGGTAAATACGGGATCCTCTATGGACGTATAGCGTGACATTGGGCTTTAGAGACACTCGTGGTGCAGGTGAATAATGGAGAACTGAGCCCATACAATCTTCAGGGTAAGGCAGAAGGACGGTCAGACAGGCGGCATACAAAGGGGTGACTCCCATAAACCCGTCTTAGACACCGGATCAGGTAGCTGGACACTGAAAGCTCAGAGTTCACTATATGCTGGCTTTGACTCGGATAATGGAGGATATTTTTGGATCATGAGCCCGAGGTGTTGATCGGAGATCGTACCGCCTCGTGGGTTTGTTCACTGAGAGAGTGACCCTAGCTCATGGGGAATCAACCGTGGACCGGTCGGGATCCCGTGACATCGTGGGTAAATCGGGTGACACAGAGGAATGCATGTCCTAAGCTACCCACCCATGCACCCCACAATCGCAATATGAAAGCAGTAAATAAACCAAAATGAAGTTAGCAACAACCTATTTGCTAAGAGTTTTATCTTGAGGATAGTGATTCCAAATTGGTTGTTTATTAACCTAAAGGGAAGTTAGCTTTATTCAGTCTTAAATGTCTCTTTCTAAGTGTGAGCTAATTATTAACCCAATTGTTGCAATGTTTGTTGAGGATCTAATAAATCCTATCTGTCCTCATCAGATACACACTCAAAGTGTGGAGTAGAATAATCCTGAAGGCTTTGAAAAGAAATCTCTTGAAGGTTTTGAAAGAAGTGTGGAAGTCCCGACAAATTTGAATGGAGTTCAGTCTTCCTTGAGTTTGAGAAAAACTTACTCAAGTTTTCCCCAGCAGAGTCGCCATTCTGTGGAGGGTGATTTTTCGGTAGGGGGGGTCTATCTAAATATGGCCTGACTAAAAGCCTAGATCCTAGAAATTGCCATTCTGTGGAGGGTGGAAACCCGTTATTCTGGCAACCCTCAAATACCTACTGAATCGTCCGTCTTTCCCAGAAAGCATAAGGGGAGTGTAAGTGAACACTACACCCGCTCTCGATGGGCCCCACGCGGACTGATGCCTCTATAAGGCGGATTTGACTAGAGTCGCCACCTAGTTTGACCTAAGGAACTAGGAAGGGAGGAGAAGGGTTCTAAGAACCGTTAATTGACTCTGAGATTATTGCCTATGGATAGGACTTATCTGGTCATTTGCAGAGATTCTATTGTGGGTTCGCACTGGGTTACACCCCTAGAAGTGGCAACGACCACGACTTCGGATTGGTGCCCGAGGAAACCTCGGTCTCCAATTGTCGGGATTACCTTCTTTCAAAACCTTATTAAAGAGATTCACTTAAAAGCCAAGGGTAGGAGTAGGAGGGAAGAGAGAGAGAGAGAGTGGATGAGGCGAGCTTTTCTGCCAAGCTAGCACCAAGAAGAGGAATTAGTGATGTCGGATGAGTATAGAATGAAGAATTGGGAAAAGTCCGAGGTTGAATGAATAGACAAGACTTGAAGTCTGATGGTTTGAGTTTGTGGGAGCCGAAGAAGGTTTGAGTGTTTTGAGAGATATGAGAGTCACCTTAGAGGGGGAAAATGGTTTTTGTTTGGAATGGGGTCGCACCCTAGATGGGCTGCCTACGTACTCAACTCCCTATTGAGATCAGACCTTACGTAGTTCACGGATTTTGGGGTTTTGGAAGTTTTGAAGGGTTTGAAGTTTTGGGTGTGAGAGATTAGTCTGTGAGACGCTCGGGTCTATGAGACGGTTGGGATGGGATGGGATGTCAAGGCCTGTGAGACGCTCGGGTCTGTGAGACGCTTGAATCTTAAAATGGTGGAGAAATTGAGATGTTCGAGTCTGTGAGGCGCTCGGGCCTGTGAGACGTTAGAAGTTAGAGAGGAGTCGGGATTAGGGAGACGATTCGAGTTTGAGGCAATTTGGAGTTTGAATGGTGATTTGAGTATGAAGTGTTTTGGGGTTTTGGAGATGATTTGAGTATGTGTGAGGCAATTGAAGTCTAAGTAGAGATCCCGGGTTTTCAGATTTGAGATTCAAAAGGGGTTGATTTGGGATATTTGAGTTTAGAGTGAGATGATGGTAGACAGAATTGTTTGGAGGAATGATTGTCAAGATGTCTCTCTTAAAGTTTTTGAAACCAAAAAAATCATTTTTGTTGTAAAAGGGCGGATAATCCCGAGGGATTACCCTATGTACCCCTCGAACACGACACTTAATTAATGGTAAGTGTCGAGGCTCGAAAGATGGGGCAATGAATTTATGTCGAAAATAGGATTTAGAAAGAAACACCATGAATGAGATGTTCTCGGTCAAACCCTAATAACGTCTCTAACTCCGGGTTTTAAAACGTTTGAAACCGAAAACCTTGAAATCGAGCGGAAAGGAGTTAGGCGATTCTAAAATCCCGGCTGCAACTAGGAAGGCAGTTACATCCTAGCACCCCGCCTTGTAAAAATCTAGACTGCAATTAGGGGAGGTTTGTCACCCTAATGCCCCGCCTAAAGAGATCCAGACTGCGACAAGGGATGTTACGACCCCAGTGCCCCGCCTCGGATTTTTATTTGGAGGAGAAACAAGTAATGTCTAACTAGGAAGAAAACGTTCTTTGAAGGTGTTAGACATCCTATGTTCCCGAAAACAATTATTTTGGGTTTGAAAACTAAGTTAGGAAACTTGTGAAGTTGTTCGGAATTCTCGATGAAGAAACATGATTTTGAGAAATGATTTTAAGGGAAAACTTTCTGTATATGTGAGAAGAACTTTCTGCGTTTGAGAAGAGTTTTCTGTGATGTGAGAAGAGTTTTTCCTTTAAAAATCCACAAAATTTCTTTTGAAAACTTGATGAAGTTTGAATAAAATGATTGTTGAAATCTGAGGAGAGAGATTTTTGAGTTTGAAATTTGAACAGGATTTACAAGTTGAGTTTGAATTGGATGAATTGAATTCGAGTTGAAAGGAATTGGACTGAATTGAAATGAGTTAGGTTAGAATTGGGTTGATTTGAATTCGGGTTGGGGTTGAAAACGAATCGGGTCAAAGTTAGACCGGGTCAAAGTTGGATTAGGTCAAAGTTGAGATTGGTCAAAGTCAAAGTTCAGATTGGTCAAAGTTGGGTCAAGGTCAAAGTGGGATCAGGTCAAAAATTGGGTCAAGGTCAAAGTGGGGTCAATCAAAGTTGGACCGAATGGGCTTGATGGGTCGAATGGGCTTAGTGGGCCGAATGGGCTTGATGGCCTTGGTTGGGCTTTGGTCTTTTGATTTGAAATGGCTTGAATGAGATTTTTAGAGACGGGCCAAAGGTGGGCCTTATTGGTTTTGGCTGATTTGTGAGATATTAACAAGTGAGAGGAATTGATTTATTGGTTTGTTTTTAACTCTTGATTAGAGGTGGGTTGAAAGCAAAGGGGGATTCCACCCACATAAAACGGATGAGAGATCCGCTAGGCATGGGGTGGTTCGCATCCTAAGCCCTCCTAAAATAGCCTTAAGGGCTTGTTTTTTGAAATTTTTGTTCTTAAATACATATAAAGGTGGTTTGAGTGTTTTCTGAAGTTATAGGAGATTATCGCCCCACAAAACGAATGAGAGACCCGTTAGGTGTGGAGCGATAATACATCCAAAACTTTTATGTTAGTTGAGGGGTCCTAGAGGATAATAGCTAAGGCTTAAACAATATTAACAATAATAAAACATGAAACTAGAGATACAAAGCAGCATATGTACGTTAAACAAAATGGCTCAAGCGCACACAGTCATGGTAAAGTAAAATTTGATTAAAAAAAAAAGATACTGCTAACCAGATATAGAAAATTATTTTTGTTTTTTTTTTTTTTTCTTTTTAATGAATGGTCTAAGTTAACAAACAAAGCTGGCGGATTATTCAACCTAAATTCCAAATTGCCGAGTCAAACTTGGTCATGAAGATAGAAAAACTGGAATTAAAAACACTACGAACAGATCTCACACTCCATTCTATGGTGCATAAAGAGGAAAGAGCAGGTCCTCAAAATCGTTATGTGAGTGTAGATGACAGGAAACAAAGGACCAGTTGCACGTTAAAGAGAGACACGCAGATTTGAAGTATAGATGTTAATGAAACTGCAGCGAGATCAGATCAAAACAGCTCATATCAGGTTAGTATCTGTACCGGTTGACGAACAATGAATAAAACATCCGAAGGGGGAGACAATTAATATCTGCAAGGGATACGCATGGAAATAAACACATAACATGAGCAACGAGGTTGATTACTATACATGAATGAAAACAGAAAGGAGAAGAGTAAAGGGGCTAGACTCTGAAAGAATGTGCATCTGTATCGAGTATACCATGGATCGATCAAACCTTTTACCCTGAACAGACGTGGCCTTCATGCAGAAGGAGTTTAATTGTACTGAAAGCAAGATGACATAGACATACCTTCCTGCCTTATCATCTCAGAGCATCAAATACGCATCAGTGACTAAAGGTATGCCAAAATCTTAATGACAAACAGTAATGGCCCGTATCCAACATAGCTAATTGAATCGCAAGCAAGATCCCCAGACAGACTATACAACAGTGATACCAGAAACTACTTTAAATCGATTAAGATATCGGTAATGCTAAGATTTCCCCTGTAGAATGGGAACAGAGAACAACATCCCTCAACAAACAAACTAATTAGCTTTCCAACAGAACGAGTTGACAGAAGAATCAATAGAGGGTGAAGCATTAAACACTGATGTGTTTTTGAACCGATTACAACCCATTTCCAAGTTCGAGAACAGCTCAACCCTACTAACAAAATGTCAAGAAAACTGAATAAAAGCTAGAGGATGGAATCGGTTAATGAATGAACAGACTAGTGACATGAAATTCAGAAACCAAGCATCAAACACCTGCTCGATAAAATAAAATGAAAGAAATAAAAATAGCGAGTGAGTTCTATGGGATTTCAAGAAATTAAACGGACATTCCAAATTCACAATTCCATGTAAGCAAAACCAAATCCATCATACGCAGTCTGTGGCACTTAGCAATCCATAATACACAAATAACTGCAGCCGAGCAGAAAATATGACCAGACTAATACAATGCTCATGAGACAAGCTTCGAAACAACTAAGACTCTTAAGATCTAGAGGGGAAATCTAATGACCAAAATGAATGCACCAGAAACGACTGTACCAGAATCAAGTAATAGAGATAGACGGGAGGGACAAAAAATCATAAAGCAAAAACATATGTACAACCGTCCATGTCGCGGGTTAATATCAGTCTCACACAGAGGGGAAAATCTGGAGCTAAACCCCTAACCAACGACCACAGAATATACGTATGAAATTCAGAGACCACTAAACATGGACAAAGGAAACAGAGTGTTGTGAATCTTGCAGTACAACATAAAAACTAATCCGAGGTTGTTTTGGGAGAAGAATGGAGCTCTCTTATGCCGAAACAAAAGAAACCGGAGAAGAAAAGAAAAGAAAGCCCACAATACGAACCATTGCACAAGCGGAGTTTCTGAATCTGAGCACTGGGTGCCCTTATAGCGTAACAAGAATAAGAAAAAAACAATTTGAAACATTCACGACTGATGTTGAGCAATCCGGAAACCCAACGACCCATGCTGGGTGTGGTATTCACCGGAGCTCTCATACATAAAAGAAAAAAAATGAATGTTGTGGTTCAAAACGGAAATAAGATGCAATGGAGATGAGCCAGACAGGAGGTGGCCGGCGCTAACTCGCGGAAGTAATTCCGGTTGGTCAATCCCGTCTTCTCGTTTTTAAACTCAACAATGCAGAAGGAGTAAGCAAGGCATATCATGGGTTTCCGATGGAGCGTAGTACAAAATTCTGGGTTTCCTTCGAACTTTCAGAGACAGCATAGAGTCTCGATGAAGATGTAGCTAGGTGAGAGCATTTGAACAAAATTTCCAGTGAGAAAAATGGACCGAAGGTGAGAGTGGAAGGGTTGGAGAAACTTAGCGTATGAAATCCCGATACATGGGGTTTAATCTTCGGGAGAATGAAGGTGAAGTGTCTGATAGAAGTTGCTTGTCGATTGGCTTCTTGAGGAGAAAGAACGGTCTGAGTTTTTTTTGGGTTTATGGATTGAAGAAGGGAGTGAAGAAGGCGGGGTGGCGATGAGCTTCAGGCGAAGGAAAGGTGTCGATGGTGGTAATTCTGGGCGAAGAAGACGAGGACGGTGGTGGTTTTAGACAGTGACGGGTTTTTGCATGCGGGAAATCGAAGAGGTTGAGTCGATGAATGTAAGAATTCTCTGGATTGAAAACGGTAGTTGGAGGCCGAATAAAAACTGTCGCTACAGTAGGGTTTTGAGTTGTAGTTTTATAATAGAGTGTGGGTTTTGTAGGGAAGAATCAGCTGATTTTTGAATGGGCTGGTAAGATAAATGTGGGCTCTATTTTGGAGTAATGGGGCTGAAAAAATCGGACCCAATTGAGAGGGGCTGGGCTTGGTTCACCCCATGTGGAAAAAAAAATAGAAAACGAAAATTGCTCTCACCCGGATTCGAACTCAGTACCACCAGCCTCCTCATTACATGCCTTAACCAAATGAGCTATAACAGCATCCAGTAAGCGAATACAAAATAGAATAAAATAACATAGTAAAATAAGTAGGAAAACAAGGAGGGACGGGTTTGAAATCGGACTGTCGTTGGAAATTCATTTTTGAAAAATCTTGTTCTTATGTAATGCTTTTGAAAAGATTATAAAACCATGGTTTCGTTTTGGCACGCACGCTAATATGTTTTGAAAAAAGAAAGGCGACGACCCTTCTTATTATTTCGGAATTTGCATTATGGGGTGAGAATTTTTGGTGTCTACAGTATGCAAATTGCAAAAATCCTTATATGGTTTGAAACAAGCTTCCCGCCAGTGGTATGCTAAGCTTTCAACTAGTCTTACTAACCTTGGTTTTGTTCTTTCAGATAATGACCACTCTTTATTCAAATGGAGCCATGGGGACTCCATTCTATTTCTCGGTGTCTACGTCGATGACATCATTTTATGCGGTAACGATGACACCAAGATCCTTCAAGTCAAAGAAACTCTTCATAACTCTTTCAAGATAAAAGACCTTGGCAATCTTACATACTTCCTTGGCCTTAAGTTCCATTACACCTCCGATGGTGTCGGTATCACGCAAACAAAATTTGCTTCTGATCTCCTTGCAGATTACAATGTCTCGTCCAAACGGTCGGTCGCTAGCCCCCTTCCTCCCGGCATCAAGCTTCACATTGAAGACGGTCCTCCTCTTCCCAACGCCACTGATTACCGCCGTCTCATTGGCAAGCTAAACTATCTCATCAATACTCGTCCGGATCTCAATTTCAGTGTTCAGCTTCTGAGTCAATTCAATCAACATCCTTGCCAAAATCATTGGAATGCCGCCATCCACATTCTCCAATACATCAAAGGGACACTTGGTTATGGCATTTTTCTGAATAATAAAAACGATCTTTCTCTTCTTGCATATTGCGACTCTGATTGGGCTTCTTGTCCTATTTCTCGCCGATCCGTTAGCGGTTACTACATTCTTTTCGGAGGCTCTCCCATTTCTTGGAAATCCAAGAAGCAAGCATCCGTCTCCTTATCATCCGCCGAAGCTGAATATCGTGCCCTTCGACGTGTCACCACCGAATTGGCGTGGCTTTCTCGTCTTCTCAATGAACTTGGCATCCACGACATCACTCCTATACCGCTGAGGTGCAACAACAAATCGGCTGTTTACATAGCTCACAACCCCGTTCTTCATGAACGGACGAAGCACATTGAGATAGATGTTCATTTTGTTCGGGATCAAATCAAATCCGGCCTTATCGATGTCGTTCACATCTCCAATTTATATCAAAAGGCGGATATGCTCACTAAGACGTTAACGGGAAGAGATTATCGTCATCAGCTCACATCAATGGGGATGTTAAACACTTCAAACCTAACAAAATAGCTCCTTTTCTTAGGTTTGAGGGGGGGGGGGGTATTAGGAAACTTGTTTATTTCATATTTCCTTTATTACCCTCTTATGTTATTTCTTTACTACCGTTGTTAAACGGTCGCTTAGCCTTGTATATAGGTTAGTATTCTCTCTGCCTATCATAACTAGTAATAATAGATCGTTCTAGCATTTCCTTTCCTATCTCTATTCTCTCGCTTCCCCGATTATCTCCTTCTCGAATTCGTCCCTCGCTCCATTTCTCTGCGCATCGATTCCTCCATTTCTGTCTTCGATTTCAACAAGGTAACGCTTTGTTTTGATCCAGGTGGATTAATAATGAAGATTTGTGCCTACTCCATATCACCATTGAAACCATTATCCACCTATATTTTTGATCCTGGTTGAGTTCTTTATTTTCTTGAATTGTTTTAGTTTAGTTTTTATTTTGTTTTATTTTTATATAGTATATTTGTTTTGCTTTGTTTTAGCCTAGCCTATTTTATTTTGCATTAATATCTTTTTGGTAGCTTAATTTTAGTTTTCTTTTATTCAGAGATGGTAGTGGTGCCTGTGCTTTTAATGCAACGCTTTCAGCGTTTTTGTGATAGTTGTGAGTGTGTGCAGGTGAAATTTTTATCATGGTGTTTGATGTACCCCCAAGGCTGGACACTTACTTAAACACAAGTGTGAGGAACACTACCCCCTTGTTCAAGCTTAAGTGTGAGGAAGGGAACCTTCCTCAATCTACGATATCAGGGGAGTTTCAGTTTCTCCTTATTTTTAATATTTATGCTCAGCCTATCATGACTTTTATGCTTAAAGATGATTTTTATATCAGTCATTTATTGTTTTGAATGAAATCCTTGATGAGTTTGTAATATTTAGAAAGTCCTTTTCTTGGTTTTAATTTGTGAACAATGAGGACATTGCTCCTCTTAAGTGTGAGAAAGTAGGGCTACTTCCTAAATATTGACAATTGCACTTAATGCCACATTTGTTTTTGGTTGTCCTCTTATTTTGAAAGAATTGCTTCCTTTAAGTGCCAATAAATATTAAATATTCTGGTGAAATTTTTTGTTGAGGTTTTGAATACAAGCCTGATGGCCACCTCAAGAATCTTTCTACTTTTGGTTGTTTGTATGTATAGTTTTATCCAAATTGAATCTATTTTCACTGAAATTTGGTGGATTAGCTGATTATGAAAACTGAATTAGTCTAGTTTGGGATTTTGAGAATGATAAGAAAGATTGGTATGAAAGGATAAGGCAAGGTACTCCGCTAATTTGAATTGAAATTTATTTCTGAACCAAAACAAGCCTCTTCATTCGGTTATTAAGTCCTTGGGGTGCTTCATCACCCGTCTACCTAAGGTCTTATGATCTGGGATAGAAGGCCCAAAGCCGCTACATGGGAGAAGAGAAAAGTCTGAGGGGATGAATTAAATATGCAAATGGCAGAAAGGAACTTTGAAAAGTTAAATGTGAAATTCATTTTTGCTTATTTTGATCATGAGTATGTGGTGTTGAAAGGTATCACGGAATAAGGTGTTACTTCACACCCCTTGTCATCCAAAGGTTAGAGGAAAGAAATGGTGGAAGATCCCAAACTATTCTGTTTCAGTTTCTATAATCTAACTTCTTCATGCTTTTTAACTTCACTCTTTTTCACTGCTTGGGAAAACCTACAACTAGTAGCAGAACTTTTCTTTTGATTGTCATTTTGCTTGTTTTCCATCGGTAGTTGTTTGATCCTGAGTTTCAATACTATGACCCTTAGGAGTAGTCATATTCTGTATTTTCTTGAGGACAACCAAAAGCTAAGTGTGAGAAAGTTTGATAAATACGAAATACATCTGTTTTTAGGGCTTTAATTCTTCCTATTTTCATAACAATTTATGTCGTATTTCTCACTTATTATATGTTTTTCCTTAGATTTACATTTTGATGTGAAATGATACATTTTATGTGTCTAATGTAGAAAAAAGTCTAGGAAATGCATAGAATTTCTCATGAGGATTCCAACGCAACAAACGGGGAGTAAAACGGAGCTAAAACGAAAAATCTAGGCCCCGTTGAAGTTAACAAAGCACTCCTCGCTATGTTTTATCAAGATCTTTAGAAGATAAAAATATTTTATCAACTTATAAACACCGTAGCTGCTATATATTCACGCATCCATAGCCATATTGAATACATCCCACGCCCAGAGGGGCTTACGCCTCTTTTCCATCAATTCCTTTCACACGTTTCCAACACTTCAAGTCATCATCGTCATCACATCATCCACCACCACCATTCACCATAACACCATCATCCACAATCATCACTTCCACCACGTTCACCTCCATCCGTTCACTTCTCCACGCGCACACCATCACTCACAGACCACACCATTGTTCACCACCACTTCCACATATTATTTTTGTTATGTTTGTTATTTTTATAATTATGTTTGAGTAGTTAGTTTAGCTCCCCGGGTTAGGGTAGCAAACCGAATCTTTATGTTTATTTTGTAATCTTTTCTCTGATTATAATTGCAGTAGTTTAATTCTTGTTCTTCATGCGCTTTAATTTTATAGCTAATTATTAAAGCAATATTTGTAGTTTTCTAATCAAAATGCGGCGCTGAGATTAGATAACAAGACATAGGAAGTTAAACCGGATTAACGACTAGAAGCATGGTTTGTATATAGGTTAATCTGTCTCCAATAGGAATTGTGTTTAATGCTATTAACTTGATAACTTGGGCATGGTTTGCGGCTTGTTATTTCAGTTAGTTAGGGTTCGTTGTACAGAGACCGGTCAACGAACTATTTATAATTCTTGAGTTTATTGCAGAATTAGGGAAGAGTTATTGATAGATTAATAAAGTGAAGGTTTGCAGAACAATCCGGGGTGCTTCTTAGATTCAATCTTTATTTCTTTATTTAGTTTATTTTTATCTTTTTACTGTTTCATTATTTTATGCTAGTTTGTTTAGTCATTCTTTTTATTAAATTAAGTAAAACCTGAAAAAGTAAAGTTTCCTGTTTTCTTAGTTTAGTTTTCTCGGTTAGTAAATAAATTTTCAATTAATTGAACGAGGTCCCTGAGATCGACAACCCCACTCAATTCACTATTCTGTAAAACGATCGGTACACTGCCTAGGTAGAGATAGTAACATATTTCTGCTCAACACATTCCTAAAAGGAGCCATGTGAATTTCTTTTCTACTCCTACCTCCCTCTTTTTCTCTTTCAAACAAAATTTGTTTCCAATAAAGGCATTGACTTGTTTTATGAGGGTAAGCAGAAGTTTCCAAGAAAGGTATTTAAGATTCCATTTTGCCTAACCATAAAACCTAGTAAAGTGAAAAATACATATACCTGGCAAAGTGATTTCCACAGTAATGTGTTGAGAGGAGAAGTTGATCAAGGAGTTGTCAATGTCATTTTTCCAAAGAAGGACCAAACCACCACTTCTACCTTTGTTGGGCACATTGATACTATCATAAGTAGGCCCTTTCGATCTGATTTGGTCCATCTCAGGTGAGGATCTATGGGTCTTCATAAAATAAAATAAAAAACTAACTCGGGTTTGTGTTTCCTGAGCAAACCAGTGACCTAAGTGACTGTCTAGGGTCAACTCAAACCTCGATAGTTGAGGGTAATACAACTCATTTGGGTAGGAATCCTTGCTCTTTAGCAAGGTATGCCTATTTTAGGAGAGCTTCATAATTCTCAGCTTCCTCTAGATCCACTTCAGTGCTTTGAAGAGATCTAATTATCAGATGTTGGGGTTTTGAGACTTTCTGTTTCTTGAAATCTGGTTTGATGTGTAACACCCCCAACACTGGCCTAGGAGTCAGGAGTGTTACACACCGCGTATTATTACATAATAACACAAGGCTCTAATAATCGAACGCAAACAACAAAATAAAGGCCCAAAACAGAATACTTATATAAAAGTATAGTCAAAGTGATGTTGAAACATCCCGAAAGTTAATACAAAACCCACAAGCAAATAACAAAAGCGGAAGCTAACTTCAGATGCCCAAGGGCTACAAGTCAAATACAAATATCCCAAAGAATTGAAGAAACAATAGCTAAACTCCAGGAGCTGAACAAAGTGATCCTCGCTGATCAATCTGCAATGTTAGATAAAGTAGGGGAATGAGCAAACAACTATGCCCAGTAGATGACTAACTTCATCAACCAGCATGCTCAAAACATTTATAGAATATTATCAAGTCAGAATAAGACAGAAGGAAACCATGTCATAAATCAGAAGCAGAAGTCCAAACAAGAAAGGGACTAACCAGAGTTAGTAACAGACGAATTCAGAAAACAGAGGGGGACACTAGTTGATCACAGCATACAAACAGAACGAGTAAGCAGCTCGTGAACAGAACGAGGAAACCTCACTCGTAAACAGAACAGGTGGAACACCTGTGAACAGAATGGGGAACATCACCCGTGAAGCAGAAGGATATCCTACATAGCGTGCTACGAGACAGCTAAACCAGCCATCCAAAGGTTCAGATACAGAGATAACTAGGTCCCAAAACAGAAGCTCAAAACAATTAAGCATATGTGCACCAATGGCACCAGAAATCACATAGATAGCTTGGAAATCAGAAGGGGAATCCAACCCCGCAAACAGAAGTCAAAACGGAGCTCAAACGAGCAAGTTATGGTCAAAACAACACCACGCCCAAACTTGTGTCCGGACATCAATGTTCGGACACAAGTCGAGACTTTAGAAATCAAAAACAGACGGGTGTCCGAACATCAAAGCTTGGACGGATGTTCGGACGCTTTCGGAAATCAAATACGCATAATGTCCGAACATGTGTCCGAATGTTAAAGTTCGGACACAAGTCGAAGCAAAATCAGAGAATGCAGAAGGGTATGTCCGAACTTATGTCCGGACTTACAAGTTCGGACACCGTTCGAGTCTTGTAAGTCGGACTCGTCCTCGCACCCCGTCCGAACATCGAAGCTCAGACGGAAGTTCGGACACGGCAAGAACTTCAGAAATTTAAAGTGCAGCAGGGCATGTCCGAACGTCAAAGCTCGGACAAACGTTCGGACATACCAAAAAGTGCAGTTTCCAGAAATGAATTTCACACCAGAACAGAGGTTTAAACACAACCAAAACAAAAGCAGTTTGCAGAAAACAACCTTGGGGGGTTGTAGGCATTAAAACGACATTAAACAGACAGTTCGCAACCACAACACAAAGATAGAACACAATCAAATTCAGAACCGGAACGAAACTCCCCAAGGCTGAACACACTAATTGAATCCATCAGCCACCTACCTCGATAATTGACAGACGAATCCCGAATCAGAAACAGCAGAGCCCAACCACGTAGAATCCCGAAAAGCAAACCGGCAACACAATCCAAAAATGTAGTTCCAAACCTCTGACCAGAACACAATTGCAACCCCAAATCAGAAACGCAAACTTAAACCCTGAAACTAAAATGCAGAACGTACTCACATCCCTCACCTGAAACTGACGCCGAAATCGCAGACGAAGCCAACAGCAGAAGAGAACTGATAGAGACACAGAAACCAACGCTGAATCACAATCGGATGGCAGAGGAAATCAGAACGAGGAGAACTCAGGAACCGAAGAATAAACGAAAAGAGTAATTTGTCAACCCTACTTTGAAGAAACCAGTAATTCACAATGATTGGGCAATCCGCAGTTGAACTTTGACAGCAGAAACAACGTCAATGGAGTCTTGGCTGATTGAGAAAAGGTACGGCACTGAGAGAGAAGAGAGAGAGAGAGAGGCAATGCTGGGAAACTGTCAAATGAGGGAACTATCTGATCGTGGTGTGGAGCGTGAGGGTTAATTAACAAAAGAGTTAATTAATACTTACCAAAATTCATTAGAAGGAAAGGTCCACTTCGCCCCTCAACTTTAATCCAAAGGACATCTACGTCTTGAATTAAGTAAACCAACTTAAAATTACAACGCGACGAAATAAAATCTGCAACGAATTCATGGGTTATAACATGATGGGTCCGAGAGAAAGGGAAGGATAGGATTTCTATTTCCTTGGCCTATGAACAATGATGGAAAGGTCATCTTGATTTGTGGAGGACAGAAGGCTAGAAGCAGGTTAGGCTTTTTGTTTTGCTTCCTGGATGATGCGGGCTATAGCATAGTGGGTGTCTTGATTGATGGAATGAGGGTTGTTGGGGTTTTTTTCTAGAAATCTGAGTTGAAATTAGAAATGGAAACAGGACAATCAAAGTTTTGGTAGAATCTTTTACTAGGTTCTATTCTTGAGGTGGGGGTGAGGGAGCGGTTGTTTGTTGTCAGATGATTGAAGGAGTAATTTTCCCTAGCATAGGGTGATTTTGATCTGGAGGAGGTTAAAGTGAAGAGATGTTATGTGTTGATATAGGAGGTTGGAATTATTCTAGCCTGAGAGGGTGAAGCCAAAGAAGTGATGTAGTTGAGAGGTTGAGGATTTTGGGGAAAATCCTGGAATTCATGTGCTAGGATAAAAGATTGTTGCTTTTGAGAAATATCATTTGGGTTAGAAGTGGTTAGAGAAAGTTCTACATTTACCTAAGTAGAATCTAAATTTCCAAGAAGTAAGGGTTGAGAGGGAGGGCTGGGAATATCTTTGATCAGGCCTTTGAATTCTATTATTGGAGCAGAAACTCTTCAATAACCGGAGCCATGGAGCTAGCATGCTCAACTCTAATCCATGGTCCAAATCTTTCTAAATCAGCTGGATTCTTTTTCTTGAACTTACATTCATTAATGAAATGGTCCATCCTCCCACATCTATAGCAAAAATTTGGGAGCTAGATTCTCACAGGATACCCTACACACTCTTATTTGTCTCCCCAGTTTTTACCATCAATACCCTACATAGGGGGTCGATGTTGATTTCTATTTCTGAACCGAAGGGCTCTTGACACCAAGGGATTAACTTTCTCAGCAGTTTCCACAAAAGATCATAATCTATTAGATATTTTGATGTTAGAATCTGTGGAGAATTGAAAGGTGAAGCAGTTGAAGCTTACTTCATTAACCTTGAGAAATAATCGAGGCTTCCACAGTTGGATCATGAAATTTTGCATAACATTTGGTGGATTCAACTCGGGTGCCAGGCCTTACCAAAGAGGACTTTTTGGATTTTTGGGGAGGATGGCTCGATTGTGAGTGATTTAGCACTAATTGTTACCATTTCAGCAAGATGGAGTTTGAAATTCCTCCAGTCGTTGATGATGTTTTCCATACAAAAAATAGTCAATTTGAAGAAGAAACGGTTCAGGGGCTAGGGGGAGCTTTAGGATTCTTGGGGTAATATTCAGAAAAGTAAACTAATATGAATTTAGTTCTAATATGGCTATATTTTTTATTTGTAATCATAATCTCTAGATATTTGTCGTGTTTATCTACAGATTTCATTGAAGAGAACATGAAATTGGAGTCAAAGAATATAGGGTTAGATCTACCTCGTCGGGACCATCCGACTGATGGTATTCTCCCATCACTTTTTGGTGTGTCGCAGCGTTGGCGTCTTCCTTCAACCATTTTCATTGAAGTCAGATGAGACGTGCACCGGTATCGCACGCTTCATACCTTAAGTTCTCCTTCATTGTTGCAGTGGGAATTGAATTCTTCCTCTCTCGATAGAAAGGTGTTGGTTGTGCCCCTAATAGGGCTAACATCTAGTGATGTTAATAGCTCATCGTGAGCTATAATCCTCACTTTTGCTTGGAAATTGAAGGGAAAGGGGGACTGAAGAGTCGCGCATGGGAGTGTGTTCTCCGCTCTCTTTTTTTTTCCATCCAGATTTTTCCATAGTCCGTTACATTGGTTATTGTTTTCTGTTGAGTTAAACGACCCTATTGTACCTGATAACGAATAGGTGTAAGTTTTGATTGAACACGATTATTAATAAAATATTAAAAAATTTACTATATTTTAGTAATTGATTATTATAAAACATTATAGATTTGTATGATTATCCATTAAGAAAAATAGCCTACGTACTTGTGGGATAAAGTTATATAAAATAACTAGAAAAATATAAGAAAAAAAATTAAAAACTAATATGATAATTTTTTTAAAATATGAAGTATAAATCTAGGTTCACTGCTTACTATGAAATTAACATGAAAGGAAACAACATGATAAACCTAAGGCCTGTTTCCTACCTCTACGCCACTGAAGCAAAAAACAAGAGCATACAAGGTGAGACACAACATCAAGAGAATACCAAAAAGAGACAAACTCCAACTCCTGCGTCACCATGTGCAACCATCCCGAAGGGTGATTGCATGCGCAGATGAGAACGGAAGCAATCAAATTCCTTGATTGTTCCAAGAAGCGCCCCATTCTTCTTCCAACAATAAACTTCAAAAACACAAATAGCCATAATGGCCTCCCTATGAATGATAACTAGCAAACCTGCATCTAAAAGCAAAAGAGAAAACGAACAAGCACCAGATAGTCCATAAACCATAAAGAGATGTAAGTGAGAAAACATAAAGCTAAACAAGAACGCACCAGAGTCAAAAGCTTTAAACATAAGAAAACGTAATAACACTACATGATGGTAATCTTCAAAAAAGGCACAACTTGAAGCCACTACTTCCAAAAACTTCTAACTGCCTAAGAGGTGCCCATTCTTAAGAAATTAGGAAAAGCATCGATCATTTATCCTAATGGTCCCGACCCATCATCAGAGCCGCTTGCTTAATCTACCACTGAATCCGCTTGCCTCGATCATTATCCTCCTACCCGTGCACTTAGCCTCAGCCAGCCCAAGATCCAAATATTCCTCTTTAGATGCATGCTCCATCACCCGAGTACGTGAGCACTTATTAGAACCTTGCGAAGATTCCAGTTGGTCAATATGTAAACTATCCAACCTGAATGTGGAGTCATCTACAGATGTAGCTTCTTCACTCGTCGATGATCGAGCAAAGGGAGTTTTTGTACGAAGCCACAGACTAAAAGAGGTGTCATCCTCATCCTCATGCGCATCTTGGCAAGCGTTGACAGCATGCAAGAATAGGCCACATGTTACACAAACAGACGGTATGTTATCATAGATGATTCAGAAATAGTATCCATCAACGAGAAGAGGGAGGTTGTGCATGACCAGGCGATGAGGATCAAGGAGAACTTTCAGATACAGATATCGATACCCTGATGCTGAAGGATCTTCAATGTTATCCGTGAACCGTCCTGCCTTGGCCGCAACCTTTTCCACGATGTGAAAATTAAGGGAGGCACGAAGGATATCATAAACTCTGATCCAACAAGGGATCCATATAAACTCATAAGCTTCAAAAGGTTTCTCTGACTCAAGTCGTTGAAGAGCGAAAAGGGAATCGTTCACTTAGTACCCAGGGGCCACGTGTCAAAACAATTTGCATGGTTTTTAAGCTTCTCGAATTCGATCACAAAGAGGGGCGGAGCAACCCTAGAGAGGGGAAGCCACCGAAATCACTCCAATAAATCTTCTCTAAACAACAGCAAGGGAGGTGGAGCAAATTGGGGATGTCGAGAAAAATCGATCCAATATGCTATGCCCACAAAAAATCAACGATCCATGAGAGAAGAGAATAGAAGGAAAAAAACAAATTATAAAATGAATATGAGCCACAATTAAAAGAATAGTACTCAACCCAAAATTAAGTTCAGTGTTCATACTCTCTAATTCATATCTAAATAGTCATTTTTCCCACACCAACTTCACTTGAACAGTTGAACTTTGTCTCTTAATTTCTTCTATGTCGCATCTCTTTCCCCACCGACGTTCGTGAGCGCCATTTCAAACAAAATTATCAGTCTTTGCCAACATGCATGATGTTTCAACAATTATATTGTTCACTTAAAATTTAAGCTGAATGGGTTGGGTCAGTGTTGAAGCAAATTTAAATGAATAGGGTTAGGGTCATGATTTTCTACGCATCTATTTTTTGGTTGAGTTGGGTTAATTATATTTTAAAATAATTTAGTCAGGGTTGTCTCAACCCACCCATTGACCCAAATTACCAGGTTTAGAATGGTTGTGTTCTTTCTTTTATGGGAAAATTCACGGAATATCACTAAAAAGGTTGTTAATTCACAAAATACCACGGTTTTAAAAATAGTTTTTATTTACCAGATACCACTAACTACTAACCCTATACTTATTAAGACCAAAATACCTCTACTTATTTATAAACATAGTTCACATTATACCACATTAATATTTTTAATTCACAAGATACAACAAAAAATAGGAAAATATAAAAAAACAGTTAAAAAAAAAAAATTTAAGTTTATTAATATATTGGTGATATTTCATAAAATAAAAAATACCACATGCTTAATTATAAAATATCTAAATAAAAAATTTATATATTATATATTATATAGAAGCTAAAAAAATTGATGAAAAATAAAAACCTAGTTAAGAGTATGATAATCTAATTTTGTTATATTATTTTCAACCTAAGTATTTTTAATAATATAAAATAATATTTGGTGAATTAACATTTAGTAATTAGTGATATTTGATGAATTAAGATTTTTTTTGTGGTATCAGAAAAACATTTTTTTAATAACTGTGATATTTTGTTGATTAACAAACTTTTTAGTGGTATCCAGTTTTACCAATATAAATTACAAAAGAGTTCATAGTGTTAAGAAAATTAATGGTTTGTACCTTTCAAGAGGATAGGTGAATGGAAGCATAAATAGACCAGCTACTATATGTCGATATGTAAAGTAAACGTGAGGGTTCATTTCCATGATCAAAGAAAGCTTCAATGATAAAGTGGTGGAAAGAATAGCCAATTTGTGCTAGAACTATCAGAAGATGTGGCTTGAACTTGGTGTACAGATTCATTAATATTAGACACAACCCATGCAGTGGCAGACCTAAAAACAAAAACTTGTGGGGGCAATATTGAAAATGTTGTTCTATAGAAAACTGGGAATGAAATAAAGACTATATAATTGCTCTCTGTAAGTTTTTATCATCTAAAAAATAGTACATAATAATGTTATTGTTAATGAACTTAAAAATATGATTAATTCATCACCTAAAATTATATAATTTCTTACTAATTTTTCTACATATAGACATATATTTTTTGTATTGTTCCAAAAACGTGCCCCCACAGATTTATACGTGTGTCCGCCACTGAACCCATGTTCATCGATTTCTCTTTAATTTACAAGCAAGCAGCTAGCAGGCCTTGGAATTGCACAAAACCAACGAACCAATGTACCACTACTATTGAAGTAGTAGCGACTTTGTTACTGCTACACTAGTATCGATTTTGTTACTTATGTACTAGTAACGATTTCGCAGTTGTTATACTCGAAGCCATTTTGCTACTGTTACACTAGTAGCTATTTGGCTACTACATTCTAAAACGGTAGCAATATCTAGCTATTGGAAAAGTAGTAGCGAGGTTAAAGCGAAATAGCTACCGCATTCCAAAACGGTAGCTATTTTTAATTTAGCCACTAGGACCTTTGTTACCACTGTATATCAGTAGCTAAATCATAAAATGCAGTAGCCCATTGTGTTTAGCTACCAAAATTGATGATTTAGCTACTGATATACGGTGGTAGCTAAATCTGATTTTTCTTGTAGTTACCTACCAAAAGTATGTACCTACTTTAATGTGAAAGGATAAACAAAAGAATATTAATTGTATAGTTAGTTAATAATTTGTTGGAAAAATTCACAGCATGTCATTAAAAAGTTTGTTAATTCATAAAATACCATAGTTTTTTAAAAGTTTTTCTGATACCATAAAAACTAATCTTAATTCACCAAATACCACTAATTACTAAATCTTAATTCACCAAATATAATTTTATTTTAATAAAAACACTTAGATTGAAAATAATATAAAAAAATTAGATTATCATACTTTAACTATTTTTATTTCTTTTTAGTCAATTTTTAGCTTATATATAATAATTTTATAATTTTTATAGTTAGATATTTTATAATTAAACAAGTGGTATTTTTATTTTTATACAATTTTAACTAATATATCAATGAACTTAAATTTTATTATTTTTACTGTTTTTATTATATTTTATTAATTTTACTAAACCGTCTTAGTTTCTGTGCTACTCGTTTGAGCTTGTTCAGCACCAAACTTGCAATACTTTTAAGCATGACCGAATTTTTTGCTTCATTTGAAGCTCTGATACCATACAAAAATATACTAATAGAAAATTAAGATAAGTTTGATATGAAAATTAAGATACTAATTGAATGTGTGTAATGCATAGGGAATATACTCTACATATACAATTGTGAGGGAAAGAGAAAGAAAATAAAAGTTAAAAGTTATAAAGACAAGAGTTACAAAGGGAACTTAATCAAGACATTAATTGGAAGTTGAAATTTATAAAGACAAGGAGTTACAGAAGGAACTTAATCAAGACATTAATTCAGTTGGTCGGTTATACTTCACAAAAAGAACATACAACAATAAAGAGAAAAGCACACGACAACACTTTTTTTGGATTTCAACTTTTAGAAAGAAATCTGCATGATTTCTTCCCTTTATCTCGCTCTTGATACTATGTTAAAAATAAAATAGTACGGAGAAATAAGTAGAGGAAGAAGAATACGAGACATTTTGCTTGGTGTTCCAGCTTCACGATAGTCTGGTCAAGTTTTCTCTTTCTAGATTCAGCGAATCCAGATGCTTCCCGAGCTTCCTCCTCGAGAAGCTTTACTTTTTTATTCGTGGCACTCAGCTGCTCCCTCAACTGCTCTACTTCCGTCTCTTTAGACCTTTCCTTTAATTGTGCTTCTAATTGAACAATAGGAGCTTTAGTCTCATTCTTGGCCTGATAGGATCTTGTGTGCTTAGTTAGGTCTGTAATTTACTCAGAAGAGAAGCAATTTGTTAGGTAGTTGTTTCCCTTTCAGCATTGGCAGATTCCAATAGGTTTTCAAGTTCACCCACCTTCTCCTGGAGCTGGGAGTTCATTCCCACTAAAGCCTTATTTTAAAAAAATGATCGTGCAACTTTCTCTTCAGCTAACATCAATGCGCTTTTGAGCTTCTCATTTGAGTTATTTGGAGAAGCAATCTTTTTTGAACTCCTGGTTAGATCATCGGCCAACAAAGCTGCTTTCACATCCGTCTCAGCTAACTTTCCTTGTGAATCTTTATCTCCTCCTCCCGCAGCTGGAGTTTTTCAGTCAAAGATTTCAGCTCCTCCAACTTTTCCTTTACCTCTCTCTCATAATAGAGATGCGTTCAGATCATTCTTAAGGCTGTCTAATTTTGCCTACATTAGGTCTGGTCATTACGAAGTACTTCTAGAAGACTTTCACTCTCTTAAAGCTTTGCTGAGGAATTCCGGAAACTACCTTCCAATGTCTTTTTCTCCTCAGTTGCCAAATTTAGTGAATCGACTAATTATCTTGTGAATTAAAAATATTTATGTGGCATAATGTAAAATATGTTTATTAACAAGTAGGGGTATTTTCGTCTTAATAAGTATAAGGTTAGTAGTTAGTGGTATCTGGTTAATTAAATTTATTTTTTGTGGTATCAAAAAAACTTTTTGAAAAACTACGTTATTTTGTGAATTAACAAACTTTTTAGTGGTACCCGTGAATTTTCCTATTCTTTTTTTCGTTTAAATTCTAATGTGAGGCTAAATACTTTAAAACATAACATATAAAGTAATAAAGGGAGTTTGCACGAATTTTGAACATAAGACAATGCAATTGTGAAGAAAATACGTCATTCACTATGTCATAAAGTTCTATTAGTGCAACAAAGACACTTTTCAATAGTTCGGTGCATAAAACACATTTAGGGGGCATTTGTTTTGGGGTAATAGGGAAAGGGAATCAGCGTTATTCCATTATTTGCTGTTTGTTTGGCCAGTTTTGCTTATTTTCAAGAAAGAGAAAGGGAATGGGATTACCCCAAATCACTTTAACTTGATTGTAACATCCCTTATCTCTAAATCATTACATCTTGAGTGGTCCCTGTAACTCATACTAAACAATCTAATTTTAATTAGCAGCGGAATTTAAACCTACGAGATGTCACCGCCGTTGCACACCTGTTGTACAACAAGGCTACCATAAACTATACAAAACTTTGTGCATGATTAAATATAATTACCATAACATTTACATCACTTGTCCTTATATTACAATTGTAACCAAATACATCCGTGTTCTAGGATACATACATAATCAAAACAATGACAACTTCAAAATCACCAACCCAGTCTACCCAACCCTGCTCTCCGGCTGAGTGTTTTTATCTTCAAACCTGTAAAAACATTGGTTGGAGGGGTCAGCCGAACCGCTGACTATGCTATTATGCAACCCTATTACCCTTCAGTTTACACTTAGATTACTTGGTCGAAGTTAACATGCAATCCAATTTATTTCATTAAAAATTTCATCCCTAAGCATGCATGTATATAAGAGTAGTAACCAACAATCCATCGTAACCTCACATTGCTTACATGCATCACAAATAAACTCAAATAATAATAAACATATAAAAACTGCTCATGCCATTCATAAGAAAACCCAACAATATAAGCAAATAAGGATTGCACACGTCTTCCACAGATAAGCTCCAATAATATGAGCATATAAAGATTACTCAAACCATTCACATACAAGCACCAATAATATGAGTATATGATGATTGCTCAAACTATTCACAGACAAGCTCCATTAATATGAGCATATAAAGCATTGCAATGAACCAATCTTGAGTTTATGTTAGTATTTAAGCCCTCAAGAACCTGTGTGAATAGTTGTGGAGTTTATGAACTCATTACGTCTTCTCATAATATATATTAAATACATAAGCATATTGAAGTGGTAGCTTACATCTCATCATTCATTATCCCATAAACCTAATGTGCCATCATGGTTAGGATAACACATCTTCCTATTATAAGGCGGGGAACCTATGGGCAGTAACCCAACCACCAGACGGGGTGCTCTGGCCAACGTCCTATTAGGACTATTTGGACTACCAACATGTAGATGAGCATGTTATAACGTCTACTAGTGTACACAACGCGCGACCAAGTCATACCTGTATTTCTCACATAAAAATACCCAAACCCACCATTTGATAATGGTCACCATCCTCGTTACCTAATAATTGTGCTTAGGTAACTTATCTGTTGAATACTTGATTCATTAACCTTTGCCGCTTAATAACGGCCTTTCATATCTTGTCTAAGTACATATACTTAGGTATCGAACAATGTGGATATCAATACAACTCTTTCCTTGTTTTCTTAATCACCACTTCTCAAGTTTTCTTTATACTATATAGTGTATAGTATTACTTGTCTTATGTAAGTTTACATAAAAGTTAGAGATACAAAATACATAGCACTCCAAATGGTAACACATCACATACAAATGCAATCAAATTGTTGAATACTCATAGACATCTCCTTATCACTCACACAAACAATCACATGCTGGTATGACCATATTGTTAAATAAACATACATATCTTCTTATCAATCATTCAAACAATCACACAAACCCAAGGCAAACCTCACGGCATTCAGGTGTCATGATAACATACCTGGAATATATAGCTAGAGTATAACGTTCTAGGCATGTGCGTCCAACCATCCAATCTAGCTATGTGCACCCAATCATCCAAATCTAGCCACGTGCATATCATTATCCAAATCCTAGATTGGAAAGGAGAGATAATTATTAATTTATCATGTCATTTGTTTTAGTGTGTTTTACTCCTTTATTTGTCAATTCTACCAAACTAATTTAAAAGAATTACCAGTTATCCTTAACGAAATCCTTATAAGGATACTCTACTTCAGTTGGGTTAATTCAAATAATTACATTAACATTAAGTAACACAAATGTCCATATGGTGGATTCAGATCATAAAACCTCAGGCAATCACTTAACAAATAATCATAGCTTCTCCTCGAGAAACTATCTCCAAAGATATAATTTATATCCTTCTATCCTTATTTCTAACCTTCTTGTGAATTAGGCCCAATTGACCCAATCCACTCCTCATCTAATCAAATTCCATTTCTTCTAAGTTAGTTCAATATTAATTAACTTTACTTAACTTCTTAGTAAACTAAAGTTAGTTAAAATAATTACATTTCTATTAAATAACATTCATACCTTAATTACAATAACTCCTTCACGTTTAGCTTTAAATTAGTCCTTCATTAACAATAAGAATCCTCCTTCAAAAACTTAATCAAAGACTCTAATTCCTTATTAACCGATTTCATTCTTCTGAAGCCCAAATGCACTTCAGCCCAATCAAAGTGGCTTAACTCACTTTCTAAGAATATTGTTAATCTAATCGGTACACCATTACAACATAATATTAAATCCCTGTTCTAGAAATGAAACTGAACCTCCAAATAGGCCCTATCTCTTGGCCTAGTCTTTTCATCCAAGATTTATTTATTACTTAACTCAGTCCTTTGAATTCACCATCTAATTATACTAGTCCTATTTGTTTAGGTCCACATCTTAGGAAATTCAAGACTTACAAGTCAAAGAGTGAATGCTCTATTTAAGTTTGGACATAAGTCCATTCGTTCAGTCCAAAACCCAAAGACTAGGGTCAAACGGGTTTAACAATCACAAGGTCAACGGTCCAGTCAATAATATATAAGTGGTCCATCTAGATTTGTGGAACCTAATTAGGATGGATCTAAGTTTTTTTTAATCCATGGTTTATAAATTTGTGTGGTTCATAAGGACGAAGTTCAGTCAGCAGGTCCACTTGGACCAAGTTGAGTTGGCTCAACAAAATAAAATTGGGTCTGGTCAAAGGAAACAAATCCAGGTCTAGGCCCAGTAAAAAGGGTGGGCTAGTTAGAAGTTAAACTAACCCAAACCCACTAACCTATTAGCCAACATATAGAAAAATTATGTTAATTCATGTAATGAGACAAAAACATCTTATTATAAGATATTAATCAACTCAAAAACCAACAAAAAGATATCAAAATAATGTAGAACATATTTACATACATGTAACTAGATTACCCTTAACGTTTTTTTAATTTCATCCTAGATCATAATTATAGTTTGGTGACCTTTTATTCGGTTTTTTTAAACACAATCATTTATATCACTTAGCTTCTCAAATACTACATTAAACTTTTCTTATCACCACAAATCGAACTACCAACTTAAAAGTGAAGGACTTTATACACAGTCCATTATAGAATTTAATTAAACCAATAAGCTTACTCTCATTTCTTTTACTTAATCAGAATGACATTAAGGTCTACTAATTACCCATTCATATTTAAAAACAACTAAACTATTAATATCCAATATTATTAACTTAATATGTAAGCTGGCGTTTAAGTCTTCTTAAATATAAAACTTTCAACTTGGCATCTACTCAACTCAAAACAATACTCCGTTACTGAAATCACATGTTAAGCACCTTCAATTGCCCAACCTCAAAGATTAAAGATTACGCTTTAATCACCAACTGTTAGGATATAATATATCCTTATACAGTTTTATGTTTTTCTGCACATTAGTTTGTACATAGGTGTCTCTTATGTATTTTTCCTTTTAGTGTGTATATAGGCTATTCATGTAATTTTCATGCGCTCCATACTTCCGCTGCACTAAACACTATTATAAATACTCTCCTCCTTGTATAGATTAGGATATACCGATATACCGCATATATCAATGCTCTATTCATATTCAATAAAGGATCTCTTTCATATTCATTCTCTCTATATTTTCACATGGTATCAGAGGGTAAGTTGCTGGAGTGTTTAGGTATTAGGTCGAGCTACGACAAACAACCAGATTACAGTTTTTTCAAAGTCTTTGGTTGCCTATGTTATGTGTTAAACTTGGGCCAATCCCAAGGAAAGTACAATCCCAAATCCTCTCCTTGTGCTTACCTTGGCCCAGCTGATAATCAAAAAGGGCATAAATTGCTGAGGTTATCTGATTTCAAGATAGTAATATCTCGTGATGTTGTTTTTCATGAAACAACATTCCCATTTCTGAAAAACAAAACTCTTTCTTCTCCTGATCATCATACAGAAATACCATTCCAAACCAGTGACTACACAGATGATACCTACCTTCTTCCCAACCTTCACAACAATTTCATACATGAAATACCTCAGCAGAACCAGATACATGACCCTATAGACCAAAATCCCCATGACAGCACCAATATCAATCTTGAACCACCTCTTGACAATAGCACCAATATCAATCTTGAACCACCTCTTGACACTCATCCCATTGATATTCCTGTCCAAACAGATATATCAGAAACTGAGTGTGCAGACCAGCATTTGAGAAGGTCTACTAGGATTAAACAATTACCCACTCGTTTCCAAGATTATCAGGTTTACTCCACCATCTATAACCAAGACCCTTTTTCTGAAATCATATCCAACAGGATCCACAGACATAAACAACCGCAACAGCTTCACAACCCACCTGATATGTTCTCCTTGACAGACGAGATACCTACCATATCCCTTTCTTTCTCTTCCATCAAAAATAAAAACAACATAAACAGAATCTTTCAAACCCAAGAACCCAAAAATTATGAGCAAGCTTGTCTCAGTGAAGAGTGGACAGAAGCCATGGATAAGGAACTCACAGCCCTTATCCAGAACCATACTTGGGACTTAGTCAAGCTTCCAAAAAATAAAAAGGCAATAGGATGCAGATGGATCTACAAAATTAAACTGAAAGCTGATGGTTCCATAGAAAGATACAAGGCAAGACTTGTGGCTAAGGGATTCAACCAGCGCTTTGGTTTAGATTATACAGAAACATTTTCCCCTGTTGTCCGTATGACTACTATTAGAACCTTAATTGCTATTTCAGTGAAAAAAGGATGGCACTTACATCAGCTCGATGTAAACAATGCCTTTATTCATGGTGATCTTAATGAAGATATCTATATGCAATTGCCAAAAGGTTTAAAAACTGACAACAATCATAATGCATGTAAACTGAGGAAATCTTTATATGGGCTTAAGCAAGCCTCAAGGCAATGGTTTGCCAAGCTTAGTGATTTCCTCACTTACATTGGGTACTCTCAGTCCCAACTTGATCACTCTCTGTTTTATAAGTTCAGCACTGTCAAATGCACTTTTCTAGCTGTTTATGTGGATGATGTTTTGCTAACTGGAAATGACATGGATGAAATACGCATGGTCAAACATCAATTACATACTAAGTTCTGCATCAAAGATTTAGGTGAGCTGAATTATTTTCTTGGAATGGAATTCCTCCATCATGATAAAGGGCTGATTATATCCCAAAGAAAATTCTGTTTGGATCTGTTACATGATTACGATATGTTCAGTTCAAAACACACTGCCGCACCTCTGCAGTTAGGTGTCAAGCTCAAAACCGATGAAGGTAAGATGTTGGATAATCCAACAGATTATAGAAGCTTGGTTGGTAAAATAAACTTCCTTACTCATACCAGACCTGATCTTGCTTTTACTGCTCAACTGCTAAGCCAATTCCTTCAAAAACCCACTGATATACATATGTCCGCTGCCCTTCACACTTTAAAGTATATAAAAGGGACTTTAAACTATGGTATACTGCTCAATAATAACCCTGATTTCTCTCTTACTGCATACTGTGACAGTGATTGGGCCAGCTGCCCTATCACAAGAAAATCGATTTCAGGCTATTATATTTTCATTGGTGGATCTCCCATATCTTGGAAATCCAAGAAACAGGGCTGCATATCACTCTCCTCTGCAGAGGCTGAGTATAGAGCAATGAAGGTTGTAACAACCGAGCTAGCATGGCTCAGCAGGTTAATTCATCAGCTTGGTATACATGATATTGTTCCTATACCTCTTAAATGTGATAACAGGTCAGCTATATACATAGCTAAAAATCCAGTGGCTCATCAACGAACGAAGCATATAGAAGTTGATATTCACTATGTCAGGCAGATGATTCAGCAAGGTTTAATATCAGTCCACCATGTTCCATCTCCACATCAGAAAGCAGATTTCTTGACGAAAACCCTACCCGGAAAGAAATACAGAGAAATACTAAAAGACATTGGTTTGTTTTTACTACAAGATCACACTCATATAGATGAGTCTAATCTTGAGGGGGAGTGTTAGGATATAATATATCCTTATACAGTTTTATGTTTTCTGCACATTAGTTTGTACATAGGTGTCTCTTATGTATTTTCCCTTTTAGTGTGTATATAGGCTATTCATGTAATTTTCATGCGCTCCATACTTCCGCTGCACTAAACACTATTATAAATACTCTCCTCCTTGTATAGATTAGGATATACCGATATACCGCATATATCAATGCTCTATTCATATTCAATAAAGGATCTCTTTCATATTCATTCTCTCTATATTTTCACACCAACCCTTAAAAGGTGTAGTCCACATCGGACCAAACACAAAACAAAACATCACACTAACTAAACTTAGAGATTATTATCTCTACTGTATTATGTCCAGATTAGTGCAAACCACACTATAACCAGTCCAAGCAACCGATTACAACAACCCTAATTACCCCGTTTTGGGTTTCCTGTTCAACACTCCAAAACCAAAAGGTCGTTCATTTTTGCAGTCAGTTTTTTGGTTTCAGCAGTCAGTTTAAAAAATATACAGTCAATTTTTAAATTTCGCAGTCACTAAGATACAGTTAGTATTCCAGAGTTCGCAGTCGTAAAAATAAATAAATAAACTGAGTATATATACCCCGAGGCACCCTATCTCTCTCCACTCTCTCATTTCTCATTTCGCATGAAAAAATCTCATTTCATAACCTCTCAAACGCTCTCCTCCGGCCGAATTCCATTTCCCCGTTTAAGGTAAAAAATTTCACACATCTTTCATTGTTTTATGTTATTCTATGATTAGGATTAGTTTTAGTACTGATTAATGGTAATCGGAAGTCAAATCGAGCATGAAAAAAAAATGGACCCGTAGATCCGTCCGTAAAATGGACCGTCAGCCTTGTTGTCCGTTTCAGATGGTCTGTAACAGACGACATGAAACGGACAATAAGCCTGGTCGTCTGTTTTACGGACCGATCAACTGGTCCATTTTGCGGACATGTTTTAACGGTCCGTTTTGCGAACTTATTTATCTGGTCCATTTTGTGAACCAAACTTTTCGTTCGTTTCACGGACCGTAGCAGACTGTCCGTTACGGACCATTGCTTTCTGTCTGTTTTGCGGGCCATATCATTTGGTCTGTTTCGGACCAGTGAAAATGGGGTTGATATTGTTTTTTTGATGTCATTTTTTTTACAGATGAACCGAAAGGACAAACAAACAGTGGTGACTGGTTGTTCTACTTCGAAGACCGAGAGAAAGAAGGTGACACGATCTGCTAGTGTGGCAATGGAGGTAGAGAGACGATCCAAGATGTGTGCAGACCGACCATCAGCACCACGGTCACTTGCTGCCTCTTCTTCTCACCGTCCTGCTGCTTCTCGTTTCTCTCTTGTTCATCATGAGTTTGCGTCACCGAGGAGGTGGTTCATAACTGATGGTGATGACGACGATGATGACGAGACCGATGATGATGATGATGTGGACCAGCAGACAGCCGGACATCAGTTACCCCTTCTTGTTGCACCTGATGCCGGTCGAGGAGAGGCACCAGCTGAGGGTGGGATTCTCACTGATTGGTTCATCACTCCTGAGTCCATCCCGATTGTCGGTGGTCCTTCAGATGCCAGGCTGCTACGAAGCTTTGAAGGACATGTTGCACTTGATGTGTGGCAAGGAGTGATATGTATCTCTAACTTTTTTTATTTAACGTTATTAACCTATGTGTAGATTTATAAAAACGTATGAAAACATAATTGGTATATCTCTAGGATCGTGGATGTTTGACATTTGTTACTAGAGGCCCTTTACTGGAAAAGTGACATGCTGATCTCCTATACCATGAGAGGAGTAAGGAGGTAGTGAGAGACAGTGGGTTAGTGCATCTTCACGATTGCTCCCATGGATATTTTGATTTGTCATTGATATTTGCTTTCGTGGAGAGGTGGCAGCCGGACACCAACACCTTCCACCTACCTTTTGGTGAGATAACGATCACTCTGCATGACGTCTATAACATTATGGGTGTATCGATAGAGGGAAGAGCTGTTGCGTTTGAGGCCCTGAGGAGTTGCATGGAAGTGCATCACCGCCGGAGCTGATTTTGGACCACGCGTTGGCTGCACTAGCTCAGGTGGTAGGCCTTCCTTCGGCCAATATGGTGAGGGAGCAGGGTTTCTACCACAAGAGCGGCGTCCCCTACAGTAAGGCCAGGGATTGGTGTGGCCACGCACATGCCACCTACGCCTGCGAGGCACATGGCTATCTGTTCTACTTGCTCGGATGCACATTATTCCCTGACAAGGGGAACGACAGGATGCACCCCTACACTTGTTGGCCCCTACAAGACATCGACACCATCTCAGAGTACGCGTGGGGTGCTGTTACACTCGCACATCTCTACAGACAGCTAGGTGTCTCTTCTCGTGCTAAGACGAAGACCATCGCTGGGTGTCTTACCCTACTACAGGTATAAATCGAGAACAACTTCATTTACGAGCATGTAAAATTAAAATTGTCAATAATAGTGCTAAATGTTTTTAAAAATTTTCAGTGCTGGATCTATGAATATTTCCCTGGTATTTATTGTTGTTTGATGGTGAATACCACCTCACTTGTCCCATCTGCGGCGAGGTTTTCCAAGATTAAGGGTCGACATAGTACGGATCACAGCTGACTCGTGGAGTATTGACGACGTTTGGACGCCCTTACACCCAACCAGGTATGGTCACATCACTGTAGAACTAAATATTTTTTTTAATTATTTAACTTGTTAGAATTAGTTGACAAATAGAGAAAATTTGAATTATAAGGTTGTGTGTACCCCATTCGGAGAGGATGCATGGGGGTCCAGCAGGGTCGGTCCCGATGGTTTGGGCATCTGCACATGATGGATATAGTTGAGCCCTACCATCCGAACCGGTGTATGCGGCAGTTCGGCATGGTCTAGATCATTCCCTCCACTCCACCCCTATAGCCATATACGGCAGTACGGAAGAGGACCACCAGAGATGACATGGTTTATCATGTTGCATCCCCGGTGCTATGGAGCAGCCAGTCCAGCATGTATGCGACCGAGTTCGTACACGCACGAAGCGCTTCCCCGGGTGATGACGTGGAGGCAGATTACCTCGACTGGTACCTCGCTCGAACGCATCCGAGACTCATCCCTCCTGGTGGAGCTACAGCTCCGCCTCCTGATCCAAATGTAAATAGTTATATCATTTCATCTGCACAATATATCAATCAATTGTTACAAACTAACCTATATATGTTTCATATGTTTACATCCACATGTCACGCTCACGAGTATTGCGCAGCTGATGGAGCTGTACTTCCCGGCCCCGCACCCCAATGGATAGCTGGCGCAGATGCCTCCTGACGACTTGTCCCAGTTTCAACGTTCGTTTGATCAGATGTTGGGATAGATCCAGCGCTTCAGGATCTCCCAGCAGACTCAGAGGGGGTGGCAGAGGGAGGGGTCATAGAGGGGGTGGCAGGACAAGAGGGGTTTCTATGCCACCATTCCGGAGGGGTGGTAGATAGTGTTAGTTGTTTATCATTTGAGACTCGACGTTTTTTTTTTGTTGTTGCTTTTGTTGTCCTTATCTTTTTTTTTACTCTTGTTGTACTTAACTTTTATTTAACTCTTGTTACGATAAATGCTTTGAGACTGTTACTTTGTTTACATACTGTTTTAGTTGAGAATCACATAATTATATGAATATTTCGTGTATAAATTAAACTTTGTAGCTCAGTAAACAGTCATGAAAATAAAGTAATGCCAATTGATCGTTGTAACAGTCACTTATTCATATATAATCTTGTACCAGTTGAAAATATGGCTCATGCCAACCATCAACTTAAATTAAAAATATGAGGATAGTGTGTATCCTTTCCTAAATAACTAAATAAAAAAAATTCACACCATAGTATTACGTGGACGTAGCGGATACTTCTCCTTCCAAAGTGTGATCCGCTGAAGATATGGCTCATGCCAACCATCAACTGAGTCATCTTTAAGTCTCTCCCATGTCAAATAAATGGGAGGTATAGGTGAATCATCTGTCATATCGACATGTATGAAATGATTACCGACATGACACATGTATAGCACCTCCGATGATGTACAACCCCATCCGTTGTGATCTCTATATGGAAGGCATGTGAAACCTTTACCACTCTCAGCATCATATATATATATATATATATATATATATATATGATAACAAGGTTGTATCTGGTACATACCACCAGAATTATCGTGGTGGAAAACCATTTGTTCGGCGGCGCAAAGCCATCCCTGTCCAGAACACCGTGTCTGCCTCTTTCTCTACATCGGATAGACCACCTAGTCTATCAGCCCACCAAATTTTGCTCTGTGGAAGAGTTAGCTCCTCATAAATAAAGGTGTGTACTCCTCTCCATTCATCTTCTAATTGATACCTCCAATCTGCAATCACTCTAAAACCACAGTTGTCGTCACCGGACACGTTCTTGTAACGTGTAAATTGCTCGTGAACTGTGGTTGTGAATAGATGAAAAAATGGAAATCCGTCTTTCATATCACGCCATGGTGCCAAGGCTGACTTCTTCGGTGTAGCTGATTTCTCATCGGCACCCGATTTTCTCGTTTTTGATTTTTTCTTCATGCGCTCGTGAGTTGACTTGAACTTGATAACGATGGCCAAAATGTTTAAATAATCATTACAAAATAAAGTGTGGAACAAAATATTAAACAAATCTTAACCTTCACTAGGATGAACTATGTTGCCTTGGTCTTCCACGTGGAACTTGAACAGGAGGCTCATCAAGATCGAACGACGAACCAGGGTGAATCACTGACTGCATGAGCCTAACACAACATTGAACAATCAAATGGTCATCTAGACGAAGAACTTCATCGGCTAACGCTTTCAAAATGACTTTGTTCTCCTCATGTTGTGTTAGAGTTTCTTCCTTCATTGACTTTCCCTCATCCAACTCTATCGTCTTCCACAAGTCATGAATGACATCTAGTGTAAGTTTTTCATTCCTTTCCATAACTTCGTATAAGAAGTGTGCACAAGAAAGACCATGAGTGTAAAGTAATGTGCACCCACACTGCTACTCATCTGTCTTGAATTCTTTGCCACACTGCAGTTCTTCTTGAAGGATCACCAAACATTTATGGCTGACTCGTCCGCGAATTTTTCAAAACAGACGGTAGTAGTCTTCGTGCGCAATCTTGTCTTTAGACATCTCCATATCCGTCAACAATCCGTTGTATTGACGTTTGAAAAGCCCATCAATCCTGAAGAATATGGTGTGTAACTTCATTTGGGAAGATTGAAGCCACACCTTGAGTGCTGTGTGTGAGCTCTCAGCTCTATGACAATAAATGTTAAAGAGCTTCAATGATTGTGTTATGCAAAATGAACAACACACTAAATTAACAAACAAACATAAGTATATCACTCATACCTATTAGTTGTGCAGTTTCTAAAATGTGGTACTGAATTTGTTCATCATTCGATGAACTTCTCTTTGTAAATGAGCCAAGTGTCATCCAGATAATTTATCCAGTCAAGCTTCCCTTTTATTTCGTAGACCTTCCTCATGTGTGCATACTCCTCCACGAAATGTACCTCCGTCTGGCTCTTGACTACCTTGGACCAATATTTTGTCGCCTCAGCCACTTCTCCCGTCTTATGAAAGAACCTTTTTGCATTCAAATCAACGTTTGTGTTAATTTGCCAACGACATAGTAGATGAGGCACGTGGGGGAAAACAGAAGGGAGAACTTTCATAAGACCAAGCTCTCTGTCGGTCACAAATACTAATGGCTCACGTCCTTTAATAAGTAGCTCATTCAAGTTGTTTAGCACCCAACTGTACCCTGCTTCGTCCTCACCGCATACAAATGTGTATGCAATATTGAAATTCTTCCCAGTAGAAGTCATTCCAACTATCTCTACAAGCGGCATCTTATACACATTTGTCTTGTATGTAGCATCAATAATGACAACATATGGGAACATATTGAAAAGCTTGACCGAATGTTGGGCTAGCAAACATGACATACCCGGTGACATCCTTATCGTCTGTATAAAATAAAAACATATACGTTAATATTATGAAAAGTTGAAAATGTTAAACAACATTGAAATGATATGGTCACAGGGACAAACCTCGACGGCCCTCACAGAATACGTGATACTTGTGCTCTTGAAGGTGATCAACAAGCACTTGCATAACTAGGCGTCCTCCCGTATGTTCCTTCGTCAACTTCTTGTTCAAATTATAAATGAATTTGATATCAATGAATAGATCGGGATTTTGCTCCTTCAGTTGCAGCCATTGCTCACGTGGGGGAGTACCTACCTTGTGAAAGTGACAGACCGCTTTCAACTCATCATCTGTCAGTGGATGTCTAGCAAAATGTCCCTCTGGCCGCTTAGACAAGTAGTGGTTGTGTCGTCCATCCTTCACAACCAATTTCCATCCTTTATAAGTGCGCTTTCCGCGTATACGGAACGGACACGAGCACTTTTTTGAGGAGGTACGACCTCGCTGCACAGGATCATCATCACTTTGGCGTCTTCGTGAATGTCAGTACCGCTCACATGTAAGTACTACTCTGTCGTCTGTACTGGTCTGGACTATGGTCACCACAATCCACTCATGACCCTTTTGCCGCCCCACAGTGTCCACCCACTCCACAGCAGCGTGCTTAGTAGGAAACAATCAATTGGCTTGAAACACATCAGTAGTATCAATCCATTCGTTTTCAGGAAGCTCAAACGGAGAATCACGAGGAGGGGAGTCATGAGGTGGGACTGAAGACTGACAAAAAAAGTAAGAAAATACATGCGTTATAAACAAAGAAAATTACAAAATTACAAAATTAACAAAATCGTTCGTAATGGACATATGGGAAACATGTCCGTTACGGACCCGTTTTTCAACATCCGTTACGGACCAACATAGTACGTTCGTTTTATGGACATATTCAACTAGTCTGTTACAGACAAAAAGTAGCGGACAAAATAAATTAAAAAACGGACTGATTAGTTAAAAATTAATGCATTTGATTAAAAATTACCTCAGAATCATCTGGAAAACAAGTTTCTTCATTCAACGGTTTGTTCAAGTCAAATGCTTCGTCATTGTGCGATTCTCTGTGCCGTTTCCTATTCTGACTAAGGATAATCTGTATTTTATCTTCGACAATATGTTGTATTTCTGTGTCAGAATTGTTTGTCTTCTTCATTCTGTGGTTTGAATTACATAATTCGACACATATATGCTCTCTATTTATAATGTTTCCAAACCAGATAATTATTATATAAAAATTAAAATATACAGAAAAAGTAGTATTTTCAAACGATACACTTTATAAAAATTTACCTTATATGGAAAAGATACTATTTTTATTAGATTAGTTAATCTCCTAATGAAATATCATTTGATTAATATTCATGGAAGAAGAAATTTTTTAAAAAGAAACTTGTCTTTGTTAGTTTAGACTCTATCAACTAATAAAGAATCTTAATGAAATAACCCTAAATTAATTTAGGGGATTTCTTTTGTTAAACCTTAATTAATACTATTTAATATTAAAGTATTGTATGGAATTATGAATATTAATATTATGTGGAATTATGGAAATTAATTTAGGGGATTTCTTTATTTAACCCTAAAGAATACTATTAAGTATTAAATTAATATATATATTATATTATTATGAATTTAATAATAAGATTTATAAGTCAATAAATCTTGGGAAAATTTCTAAACACTCCAAGTATATTATAAAGATTTTAGAAATAATTTGGACATTAATTTGACTCATAAAAGTCAAAATAAAATTATGAAAACCCTAAAGCTTCTCAAGCCTTGCTAGGGTTGACTTTTTGAGAATGGTCAAACCAGCCCATGAAACCTATACCAATAAATAGGTTATGGAAAACCATGAAGATCGATAAAAAGAACGTCAAAAACGGATCATCCTAGCCAAAGTTATGATGGAATGAAGTTTAGAGTCAAAATTTTGAAACCTGCCACGTGTCAATCGGTCACAGGCCACCCACAACTCACACTAAACCTAGATCATCCTACATCAACCAGAATTTCGATCCAAAGTTGCCACCCTGCGAAACCGAAAACACAGATTTCCAGTTTCCTTCGATTTTAGGTAAAATTCGTCTTGCCATAACTCCATCATCTTTCAACCAAAATTCGATTTCTATAGCTCGTTGTGTAGATATTTAATCCTTCTACAACTTTCGTGTTGATGACCAAGGCTGATTCATAACCGATTGGGAGAGCGAGACGTCTAAAGATCTCGATTCACCATTGCATAAAATCATACAGAAACCGCAGGTATAGACTCGTAACTTTCGGGTTAGATTTCTTCTTGTGTGTTGCGAGTTAGAGTGGGTTCTTGTTATCAATATGTAGAGTTAAGTTTCCTCTTTAAATTAAGCCCAAGAACAAACTCTAACTCGATCTGTACCGAAACTTATAGTGTTGCAAAGTTGGCTACTCGACAACTCGTAAAGTTTGAATTTTTCCAGAACATCGAATTCGATTTCCACCGTTGTTGCTTCTCCGGTGAGTTTCCGATCAAATTGTCCCGTTATTGTCATTCGCCTTTACATTATCGGTCAAACCCATGTCCCAATTTCACCTATTATGTGTTATACTAAGAGAATTTGACAAATTAAGATTCGAATTAACATAAACCCTAACCTCCTCGAACCCAGAAGCGATCTTGCAGAATACTGCATGATATGTGGAGAAATCGGTGTCAATGGATTCGTTTTTCAATTTCGAATCCAATGGAACAAGAATCAACGAATTTGGTTCTGTGAGTTGAGAGAAAAGATCAATTTAGTACTCGACACTGTTGTGTTCCTCGCTGATGAACTCGGGGATCTCGGGCCGTCCGATCGTAGTTAAAAGAAACGGACGGCCGAGATTAAAACGTATAAGATTTAAGTATATTAAGTTTTTATTAATTCCAGAATTAAACCCTAACTTGTTGAATTAATTTAAATACCTTTCCGAATGTGTTTTGACTTGAAATTTTAACCATAGATTCCTTATAAACTCTAGTTTATTTTGATGTATATTAATATGGGTTTTGAGTTTTTAAACGTAATTTATAATTTTTTTCAAGTTATGAGTATTATGGAATTATTTGGAAAATTTAAAAAGATATTTTATGAAATAAAAATTTTATAATATGTCTAAATGTTATAGTTACTATATACTTAATTTGGGAATTTTTGGACAAGAGGAAATAGGTTTAAAAATTGTATTTCTAAGGTTTTTCATAAGTTACCTTATAATATAAGGTTTTTAATGTAACCAAAAATTAAAGTATAGATGATTAATAAACTTTATAGGTTGGGGAAAATATATAAGACTAAACTAACATTTAATACAGAATGTTAATAAATATTTTGGGTATAAAATTTTAAGTGAAGTGAATATATATATATGTACATATATATAAAAGAAATAAAATAGTAACCTAGGTTAAATCAAGGAACTAAATTAATCTACATTTATATTAATTATATAATATGGTAGTTAATATACTTAATTGAAACTAAGGAAAATACTTTATTTTATAAACCATATTTTGGATGTAGATATGTGTAAAATAATATAAATAATTAAAGCAATAAAACTACATAAAGAATGTCTAGAACAAATCCTAGTATACATATACGATAAATAAATAAATGAATAAAAGAAATAAAATATCTTATAGCAAATAGAATATGAAGGAATTAATAAGTTAAACTAAACCCATACATAATACTATTAAAAGAATATTATATGAGGTAGTATTGAATTGTGGTTATGAAATTTAGCTTAAGGTGTTATCTTGAATTTCTAAGATTTATATAAACCATATTAAAATACATGTGTAATATCATTTGTCAAAGACCAGAATGTAAATCTATAATTTGGTTAGGTAATTAATAAGTTGGGACTTAGGAATATTTGTAATTAGATTTTACACAAATAGAACTTACTATATAATTAATAAATAAATGAAATACTTTTACATCTAAATGTGAAGTGGATTAGTAAGTCTAGGTTTAATCATTTCATAACATTTATTGTATTGAATAATGACCTAATGTTTTAAGATAAAATCATTAAAAGGATTAGATATAAAACTATATTAAACTATGATTTGGAAATTTATCTAAATAATAATCCTTAAGTTTCTTGGCATTAGATAAGACATATGAAATACATTTATAACATTTATTACCAATACTTAGGATGTGAGTTTACAATTAAGTGAGGTATTTAGTAGTTAGAATTTATAGAAAGGTTTGTAAATAGGAATTTGACACTTAAAACCTTTGAACCTTTTATTAGATAAAACTAAGTTACATAAGATATTATATTGATATACTTTACGGTAATGGGAAATAATGATATGTTATTTGAATATAAAATATGAGAATTTTCAGAATAGATGATCTTATTAAATAATTGGCAATTTCACTTATGAATGGGGATTTAATTCTTAGATAAATTTTACCTTATAGTAAGATATAATGTTTATCCTAAAACATAATAAAGGAAAATAATTTATTATGTTACTCCTTTGAAACCCTAGGTTTTGTAAATAATTTAAAACGTATTTAAGACTTAAGTTTATTGAGGTTTAGTATAAAAGGATTATACATAGTCTATGGAGGGAATGTGTGTAAAAATAAAACATTTAGGAAATTAAATGTAAGCAAGGATACATAAAAGGTTATCTAAAAACACCTTATTATATAGTTAATGATAAAGTAAATAATATATCTTGTAAATACTAAATGTAAGAGTTCGATAAGTCTAAGTTAATAATAATATAGTTATTTCAATATGAGAGCTAATTCAACATCTTGTGACAAGATTATTAGACGGTTATAGTAGGAAGTCATTCTGAACTAAGGATATGATAATTAAGTTTAGTGGCTCAATTAAGTTATAATAAAATGCGTCTACAACACTATGATTCCAATATACAAGATGTAGATCTTAATTAAGTTAAGGGGAAGACTTAATCACAATAGATTATCTAGTAGATATTGATAAAATACATAATCATTAACGTGTGAAATAATAGTATAGTATTATGAGATGAATCCATCATAGGTCATAATACAATGTTTATTCTAAATTAAGAATAAAAGTATTGAGCTTAAGTTTATCATTGGAATTCTAAGATTGATTATATAATATAAAACACATTTATAATATAAAGGTCTCAAAAGTCTTGAATATGAGGATTGTGGTTAAGTACAATAAAGTGGATAGGAGTGGACAATTAGTAAATGTTAATATAATACATTCCTTGATCTTACCACCTTGGGCTATACAACATTCTCAGATAACCCAAAGATTATACATAACATTTAAGCGAGGGCTTAGAAGATGATAGGGATTTAGAAATAAGAGAGAGGAATTTATATAAGTTTAACTTAGGATATAAGTTATTGATGATAGATTATCTTTGATGTTCCTCAGAGTGTTGTTGAGTGTTTGCGCCAGTTTACTAGAACTGCTACAACATTGACCAGGTACGATTTCTCGTACTCTTATGCTTTGCTAACAAGACTTAAGGGATGTTTTTGACAAACACTAATTGAGCTAAAATGGATTTCTAAAAGGAAATGGTTGTGTGACTAACTCAGCGTGTGTGGCTATTTGAGCCTTGAATGTGAAACTTCCTTGGTTATTGGTTCCTCCTATCTAGTTGTTTCACTAGATATTAGCTGCCTAGGATTTACGCTTCTGCACTCTGTAGGACTGAGTGTTTTGGTATTGCTCTGGTGCAGTTAATGATCTAGTGGGGTAACTGGGAATATAGGAAATATCTGGTGTTGGTAATTCTTCCTTTGGATAATGGGTATTGTTTCAACCACGGTCGAGTTTGATAGCCTTATTGGGAATGGATTCTTTCTATTGGATTAATTGTTGAGGGTTTACGCCTCTGCACTCTGTAGGACTGAGTGTTTTGGTATTGCCCTTGTGCAGTTGATAATCTAATGGGAATATGGGAAGTGTTAATCTTGGTACTGAGTATGGATTCTTTTTATTAAGTGGTGCACACACTTTTCACCGATGACTGAGAACGGGTCGATGGCAGCGGAGGTCTGCTATACTCGTCCATATGACAACTGACAGCGGAGGTCTGTTTACCTCGTCCGTTTGTGACAATGCTGGCGGTGGGGGTCTCTCCCAATGGTTATTCCACTTTGAGTATATTTTGTCTATGGGAATCAGCTTTTAAAATAGTGGAGACATAAAGTCTACAGGGTTATGGGTATTCATATCATTCCTAGTGCTTTGTGACTACCTGAGGTCTTTCTCTTCCTAACCAGAATTGGTTCTAACATCAATAATGGATGCTTACCAAACTATATGGTGACTTCTTAAGTGGTTGACTTGGTTCTTAAGTCTTGTCTATATCCTTACTTGTTCTTTTCTATGATTGATTGTTTTGAAGTGCCTCCTTTCCCTGTTTTACCTTCAAGGGTTTGATTTCAAGTTATGGTATTTGAAGAGTTATGTTTTAAATATTGTTTTGGAGAATTGTACCAGTCCATTCCGGGAACTGACTCACCCCTCCTGGGGTGGGCGCTGGTTTCATCTTGCAGGTACGAAATTGCTCATACAGGTGGCACGAAGAGTATGAGTGATTGGGATGGGAACAGGAATAGGAATTGTGGAGGAGTGCTGTTTGTTTGTTTAAGTTACGTTAACATTGTTTTCTCGAGTTCAGACTGTAACATTAGTAAGTGGTATTGGTGAGGTTTTGTTACCGGGTGTTTGGAACCCGATGATCTGTAAATCGCCTTTAGAGTTTTATTCCGCTGATTTGTTTTAAAAGGGTTGTTACACTTAATTAACATATACGAAAAAGTAGAATTTCAAACGACACTCTTTATAAAATTTCCTTATATGGAAGAAAGATATTTTTATTAGTTAGTTAAGCTCCTAATGAAATATCATATTGATTAATATTATGGAAGAGGAATTTTTTTTTAAAAAGAATCTTGTCTTGTAGTTAGACTCTATCAACTGATAAAGAATCTTAATTAACATATACGGAAAAAGTAGTATTTTCAAACGATACATTTTATAAAAATTTACCTTATATGGAAAAGATACTATTTTTTTAGATTAGTTAATCTTCTAAGGAAATATATAGTTGATTAATATTTATGGAAGAGGAAATTTTTAAAAAAGATATGTCTTTGGTTGTTAGACTCTAATCAACTAATAAAGAATCTTAATTAACATATACGAAAAAAGCAGTATTTTCAAACGATACTCTTTATAAAAATTTACCTTATATGGAAAAGATACTATTTTTATTAGATTAGTGTATCTTCTAATGAGATATCATATTGATTAATATTTATGGAAGAGAAAATTGTTTAAAAAGATACTTGTCTTTGTTAGTTTAGACTCTATCAACTAATAAAGAATCTTAATTAACATATACGGAAAAAGTAGAATTTTCAAATGATACTCTTTATTAAAATTTACCTTATATAAACAAGATACTATTTTTCTTAGATTAGTTAATCTCCTAATGAAATATCTTATTAATTAATATTTATGGTAGAGGAATTTTTTTAAAAAACATACTTGTGTTTGTTAGTTTAGACTCTATCAACTAATAAAGAAACTTAATTAACAGACGGAAAAAGTAGTATTTTCAAACGATACTCTTTATAAAAATTTACCTTATATGGAAAAGATACTATTTTTTTTAGATTAGTTAATATCATAATGAAATATCTTATTAATTAATATTTATGGAAGAGAAATGTTTTTAAAAACATACTTGTGTTTGTTAGTTTAGACTCTATCAACTAATAAAGAAACTTAATTAACAGACGGAAAAAGTAGTATTTTCAAACGATACTCTTTTTGTTAGATTATTTTATCAACTAATGAAATATCATATTAATTTATATTTATGGAAGAGGAAATTTTTTAAAAAGATACTTGTTTTTGTTAGTTAAGTATCTATCAACTAATGAAGAATCTTATTAATATTTAATCCAACTGGTAGAAGATTATATATGAATAAGTGACTGTTACAGCGATCAACTGGCATTACTTTATTTTCGTGACCGTTTATTGAGCTACAAAGTTTAATTTATACACGAAAGATTCATATAATCATGTGATTCTTAACTAAAACAGTACGTAAACAAAGTAACAGTCTCAAAACATTTATCGTAACAAGAGTTAAATAAAAGTTAAATACAACGAGAGTAAAAAAAAGATAAGGACAACAAAAGCAACTACAAAAAAACGTCGAGTCTCAGATAAACACTAACACTACTACCACCCTATCTACCCCTCCGGAATGGTGGCATAGAAACCCCCCTGTCCTGCCACCCCCTCTATGACCCCTCCCTCTACCCCCCCCCCCCCCCCCCCCCTCTGAGTCTGCTCGGAGATCTTGAAGCGCTGGACCTATCCCAACATCTGATTGAACGAACGCTGAAACTGGGACAAGTCGTTATGAGTCATCTGTGCCAGCCATCCATCGGGGTGCGGGGCCAGGAAGTACGGCTCCATTAGCTTCACAATACTCGTGAGCGTGACCTGTGGATGTAAACATATGAAACATTTATAGGTTAGTTTGTAACAATTGATTGATATATTGTGCAGATGAAATGATATAACTACTTACATTCGGATCAGGAGGTGGGGCTGTAGCTCCACCAAGAGGGATGAGTCTCGGATGCGTCCGAGCGAGGTACCAATCGAGGTAATCTGCCTCCACGTCATCACCCGGGGAAGCGCTTCTTGCGTGTACGAACTCGGCCACATACATGCTGGACTGGCTGCTCCATAGCGCCGGGGATGCAACATGATAAACCATGTAATCTCTAGTGGTCCTCTTCCGTACTACCGTATATGGCTATAGGGGTGGAGTGGAGGGAATGATCTGGACCATGCCGAACTGCCGCATACACCGGTTCGGATGGTAGGGCTCAACTATATCCATCATGTGCAGATGCCCAAACCATCGGGACCGACCCTGCTGGACCCCCATGCATCCTCTCCGAATGGGGTCCACACAACCTTATAATTCAAATTTTCTCTATTTGTCAACTAATTCTAACAAGTTAAATAATTAAAAAAATATTTAGTTCTACAGTGATGTGACCATACCTGGTCGGGTGTAAGGGCGTCCAAACGTCGTCAATACTCCACGAGTCGGCTGTGATCCGTACTATGTCGACCCTTAATCTGGGAAAACCTTGCCGCAGATGGGACAAGTGAGGTGGTATTCACCATCAGACAACTACAAATACCAGGGAAATATTCATAGATCCAGCACTGAAAAATTTTAAAAACATTTAGCACTATTATTGACAATTTTAATTTTACATGCTCGTAAATGAAGTTGTTCTCGATTTATACCTGTAGTAGTGTAAGACACCCAGCGATGGTCTTCGTCTTAGCACGAGAAGAGACACCTAGCTGTCTGTAGAGATGTGCGAGTGTAACAGCACCCCACGCGTACTCTGAGATGGTGTCGATGTCTTGTAGGGGCCAGCAAGTGTAGGGGCGCATCCTGTCATTCCCCTTGTTAGGGAATAATGTGCATCCAAGCAAGTAGAACAGATAGCCACGAGCCTCTCAAGTGTAGGTGGCATCTGCGTGGCCACACCAATCCCTGACCTTACTGTAGGGGACGCCGCCCTTGTGGTAGAACCTCCGCTCCCTCACCACATTGGTCGAAGGAAGGCCTACCACCTCAGCGAGTGCAGCCAACGCGTGGTCCAAAGTAAGCTCCGGCGGTGATGCACCTCCACGCAACTCCTTAGGGGCCTCAAACGCAACAGCTCTCCCCTCTCTTGATAAGCCCATAATGTGATAGACGTCATGCACAGTGATCGTCATCTCACCAAAAGGTAGATGGAAGGTGTTGGTGTCCGGCTGCCACCTCTCCACAAAAGCGGATATCAACGCTAAATCAAAATATATGTGGGAGCAGTCGTGAAGATGCGCTAACCCACTATCCCTCACTACATCCTTAGTCGTCTCGTGGTAAAGGAGATCAGCATGCCACTTTTCCAGTAAAGGGCCTCTAGTAACAAATGTCAAACATCCACGATCCTAGAGATATATCGAATCTATAAGTTTTGTATGTACAGCCTAATGTTTTCATACGTATTTATAAGTCTACACATTTAGGTTAATAACATTAAATAAAAAAAGTTAAAGATACATACCACTCCTTACCACATATCAAGTGCAACATATCCTACAAAGCTTCATAGCAGGCTGGCATCTGAAGGACCACCGGCAATCGGGACGGACTCAGAAGTGATGAACCAATCGGTGGGTATCCGACCCTCAGCTGATGCCACTCTACGACCGGCATCAGGTGTAACAGGAATGGCTAACTGATGTCCGGGAGTCTGCTGGTCCACATCATCATCATCGGAGTCGTCTACGTCGTCATCGTCATTGTCATCACCATCAGATACGAACCTCTTCCTCGGTGATGCAAACTCCTGATGAACAGGAGACAAACAAGAAGCATCAGCAGAGTAAGAAGAAGAGGCAGCAAGTGATCATGATGTTGATGGTCGGTCTGCATGCATCTTGGACCGTCTCTCTACCTCCATTGCCTCCCTCGCAGATCGTGTCACCTTCTTTCTCTTGGCCTTCGAAGTAGAATAATCAGTCACCGCTGTTTGTTTGTCCTTTCGGTTCATCTGTAAAACAATGACATCAAAAAAATAATATCAGCCTCATTTTCACTGGTCCGAAACGGACCGAATGATATGGTCCGTAAATGGACAAAAAGCAATGGTCCGTAATGGACAGTCTGCTACGGTCCGTAAAACGGACGAAATGTTTGGTCCGCAAAACGGACCAGATAAATAAGTCCGCAAAACGGACCGTTAAAACATGTCCGCAAAACGGACCAGTTGATCCGTCTGTAAAACGGACGACCAGGCTTATTGTCCGTTTCATGTCGTCCGTTACGGACCATCTGAAACGGACAATAAGGCTGGCGGTCCGTTTTACGGACGGATCTGCGGGTCCATTTATTTTCATGCTCGATTTGACTTCCGATTACCAGTAATCAGTACTAAAACTAATCCTAATCATAGAATAACATAAAACAATGAAAGATGCGTGAATTTTTTTTACCTTAAACGAGGAAATGGAGTTCGGCCGGAGGAGAGCGTTTGAGAGGTTATGAAATGAGATTTTTTGTGCGAAATGAGAAATGAGAGCGTGGAGAGAGATAGGGTGCCTCGGGGTATATATACTCGGTTTTTTTACGACTGTAAACTCTGGAATACTGACTGTATACTGGTGACTGCGAAATTTAAAAATGTGACTGTATTTTTTTTAAATTGACTGCGGAAATAAAAAAACTGACTGCAAAATACAGATGAGAAACCAAAATCATCAGTCATTAACTTATTTGACTCAAAAATCCCGATTTGGTACAATACCAGAAAAGAGATACAAGGCAAACTAAAGCATCCATTAGCTTACCCTTGCGCAGAGATCCTAGAAATCCTTAGGGTTTCTTTTCCTTCTGAGGTTCTCATATTGTTTGTAGAGTTGAGCCACTACTAGGCCTTGGATTCGGTTTGGACAAGAAGGGGTGTATGACCTCTGCTTTTGTTCTCGAGTTTGCTTTACAAGCATGCCAAGGAAAGAAAGAGTAGAAGTATGACTAGGGTTATAGATATTCCAGAAATTCAAAGAAAATCGAAGAACATAGCCTTACCACTGGAGTTTCTGGTTCGAACAAGAGGAAATAGACGTCTCTGTTCTTCTTTCCCAAAATTAAATCTCTAGTTTCGAGTTAAACAACACGCAGAGAATAAAGAAGGGAGTAGAGAAGGAGTTAGGGACGATTTTTGGAACAAAATTAGTAACAACCGCATAGAGGAACAAGGAATTACCCCTCGATTCGAGTTTGGACCAAACAAAGGCACGTTTGTCTTTCCTTCTCAATTCAGATTTCTACTGAAGAAAACACTATAGATCAGTTTCGATTTGGCTGATGCATCAACTCCAGTAGTCTTTCATTGTAGAAGCACAAACACATAGAGAATGAGATTGAGGTGGAATAAATGCGTTGAACATGAACGTTCTCGTTCGCCAGTTAGTGTTGCTTCAAGAAAGAATGAGAAATAAAGTGCAGAGAGAGGAATTAAGGTTCTGTTTATGAGAGAACAATGTAAGGCGACAGATTGAGATAAGAGAGAATAAGTAGGGTTTGTATACTTCTGAAGTGAAATGAAGGGAGAGCATGTATGTTATGTTCTCGCCGACAGTATAGGGTTACACAATCATAGACCAAGTCAGTAAATGAAAATAATGAGTAAGGAAGGGAGATGGGCTTCACAACATGGGTACTGATTTTTTTGCAGGCATGGGCTCTGATTTTTAATAACACTTGGGTCCTAATAAATTCTGATTTGTAACTTAATAAACTAGCATGATTTAACTAGTTTTTTTAGGGAAGAAAACTAGAATAGAAACAAAGGACTACAGAGATAAATCGTTAGAACAGATTTGCAGAATTTGACTGAGGAAGTTGTCCCACCAAACTAAGAAGCTTCCCGGAGGGGCCAACCGCGCATAAACATCTGCTGCCCTGTTAGCTGAGCGGCGAACGAAAGAGAAAGAGATCGCATCTTCTCGGGAAGAAGCTACGTGGATCTCAGCCAATGCTGGAGCAATCTTGGGCGAAGGGTCCTGGAGCTCAGCAATAAGGAGGACACAGGCCTTGGAATCAGACTCCACTTCTAAATGTCCAAACTCTGCCGAAAGAGCGGTTTGGAGCCCAAAGACAACTGTCTCTGCCTCTGCAACATCCACAGGAATGATAGCTCCCAAGTTCTTTGAGCCACACGCAATGAATTTACCAGAGACATCTCTGAGAACAAAACCGATCACTGTAAGGGAATCCGAGGAGACACTAACATCAACGTTTAGCTTAAAAAAACCCTCTTTTGGAGGGGACCAGCTGATGCTACCCCAGACCGGGGATACATAATGCCGAAGAGAGAGCCCATGCTCGAGAGCGAAAGACAGGCCTGACTGCACCTTCTCATCAAATTTGTCGGGGTTACCCATCATATATTTGCATTTACGCCACTAGAGCGCTCACAATCGAGTAACGAGGTCAACAAAAGAGTCCTTATGGAGCTCAAGAGCACATCAATCAAGCCAGTACCCAGGGGAAGAGAAACAGTCCCGGGGAAGGAGATAGGGGAGACTCAGACGATCGAGATCCCTTCACCAGGGCTTCACAAAAGAACACGCGTAGAAAGAATGGCGAAAAGAGTCTCTCGCCCCACAGAGTTTGCATCGGGGATCCTCAATTTGTCGAGAGTGGAGGGATTCCCCACAAGCAAGGGCCCCCGACTAGAACATCCAGCCAAAGAGCTTGAACGTTGGGGGGAGGGAGCTAGAGCGGAGGAGGCGAAGAGCTGGAGGGATGAAAGAACTAGAAGAAGAGACAGACGTACCTGGGTCGGAGTCCAGCTAACAAAGGAGGTGATAGCCAGACTTAACAGAATATTCACCGTTCTTTGTGAAGTGCCAAGATAGCCTATCAGAATCAGCGTGCGGAAACGTAAGGGTGCCCTCGATGGCTACCCAGTCAACAGGATCGACCACAGCTTTAATACGATAAAAGTCCCATCAGCTTGAGAGCTGGTCAAGAAAGTCCCCCACACGGGCATGCTCAAGACCTGCAGGGGCCTTAGAGAACAACTTGTAGGAGAAAGGCCGAGAAACCCAAGGATCCTCCTAGAACAAAACCTTATCCCCTTTGGCAACTCTCCAAATAAGGCACTTCTTAAGAAGATCAATAGACGACAAAATAGAGCGCCAAGATCTACTACACCTCCGAGGAGTAGGGGCATTGAGAAAATCACAGGCTGGAAAATATTTTGCCTTAAGGACCCAACTGACCAACGAGGAAGGGTGGGAGAGGAGACGCCAGCTTTGCTTCATCAAAAGTGACATGTTGAACTTCTAGAGGTCTCTAAACCCCAAGCAACCCTTCGCGGGCTTGGAGCATAACTTTTGCCAGCTTACCCAATGAATACCCTTGTGGACCGAGGAGCTAGCTCACCAGAAATTCAAAAAGCAAGAATGAAGATCTTCAATAGTCCTGGAAAGAAGCTTGAAAAGGGACATAGTATAGCACGGGATAGCCTGAAGAACAGCCTTGATAAGGACTCCACGCCCTGCTTGGGAGATACGGCCTTGCCAACTATGGATGAGTCTCTTGACTTTCTCCACCAGGAACCTGAAATCAGAGGCGCGGACCCTACCGAGGTCTCCAGGAACACCGAGGTATTTTTGAAAACCCTACACCTTTCTAATCCCAGAAGTCCGGAAATCTCCACCTTACGCTGCTCCGAAAGATTAGAGCTACAAAAAACCTCTGATTTTGCCCTAGTAATGATTTGACCAGAGCTGCTAGAAAAATCCTCGATGATTCCACGAATACCTGAAAGGTCATCGTTACTACCCCGCGAAAGGATGACACAATCGTCTGCGAACAGGAGATGAGAGATAGAAGGGGCACCCCTGCAGATTCGGATGCCTGAAAACAAGGAATCTCCTCGGCTAGCTTAAGCGCACAAGAGAGGGACTCAATACAGAATGAACAGATAAGAGGCGATCGGGTCCCCTTGCCTGAGCCCCCGCGAAGGATGGACAACCAGGCCCGGAGAGCCATTGATCATAATAGACATAGAGACCGAGGTGATACAATTAAAAACTGGGGAGAGCCTTTATCCGGGAAACCCATACTGCGAAGAACCGAGAAGAGAAAGTCCCACCCAACCCTGTCATAGGCTTTCGACATATCCAGCTTCAGTGCGACCGCCCCATGCTTAGATTTGCAGGAGGCCTAAAGGAAATGGAAGGCCTCTTGAGTAATTAGAATGTTATTTGTAATTAACCAGCCTGCAACAAAAGCAGACTGCTCGGGTGAGATTAGGCTTGGGAGAAAAGGCTTAAGCTTGTTAGCAAGAACTTTGGAGGCAATATTGTACAAGACATTGCATAGAGAAATCAGATGATAATCAGAGAGCCCCGAAGGGAAAGAGCCTTTGGGGATGAGCGTAACAAAAGTGTGGTTGAGGCCAGGGGGAATGGGACCCCCATTAAGGATATCCAGGACAGCTCAAGTCACATCGTTGCCTACCGTACCCCAGAATTTCTTATAGAAGAAGGCATTAAAACCGTCCGGGCCAGGGGCCTTCCTACCATCCATCTGAGAAAGGGCATGACTAATCTCATCCACTGTATAATCTTTGGAGAGGGCATCAAGCATCTCTGGCTGGACCTTGTCTTCTACGACTGCGAGAAAATGCTGATTAATATCTCTCTGAGAGTCCGTAAAGAGCTCACGGAAATGGGAAGTAGCATACGTCTCTAAATCAGTCTGCTTTGTCAATAAGTGGCCCTGCTCATCAGTAAGCTCAAAAATAGTATTCTTTTTCCTGCGCAGAGAGGCACGGCGGTGGAAAAAGAAAGTATTTCTGTCCCCCTCCCGAATCCAGAATTGGCGGGATCTTTGCTGCCACATAACTTCCTCCCTGATCAGAAGACCCTCAAAAGGTCTCATAAATTGAGTTAATAGGTTAGTAAACCTCTCACACTTCAACATATTAATTTCATCTCATTATTTCATGTAATGATATATATTACATGTTATAAATTACTTAATCAAGTAATTTCTCTTTATAAATATACCTTTAAATCTCAAGGTATATTGTTGCATAATTAAATCAATTAACTCTTTGTTTCATTATTTATGTTTCTCCTTTCCTCTATAATTATCTCAAACCATATAATTATTTATACAAATATGATTAAGGCTTCATTTTTCCTTAAACCATATACATGTTTATATAAATCTATTTTTGTATTTATTACTTATCCACATATATAGGTAATTAAATTAGAATTACTTTTTTACTTCATTAGGGATGTTTCATTGATTCTCCGCCCCTACTAGAGAATAATATTCCCTTCCCCAGTACACTTTTGACCGGTGACATATGACAATTGACCAATGACGAAAAACCATTGACTAGTGACCAGTAGATGTTGACCAGCAATTGTTGGCCGTTGACCGGAAGCCGGCGGTCGTTGACCATTGACTAGTGAATGTTGACTGCTCATTCATTTACATTCCCCCTGCACAAACAAACAACTAGAAAAATCAAAAGGAATTTTTTTCCATTCCCTCTCATTCCCTTTCCCGATTCCATTATGTTTCCTCCACGTAAAACCAACACCCCTTATTATATCGTAAATAGTATGAAACAAAGGTTAGTAGAGAAAAATAATACAAAGTAAGCTAAATTATAGTCTTGGAATGTTGCATCCATTATTCTCAACGACAGATTAATGATGAGAGCCATACTCTACTTCAATGCAAACAAATGTCGTTAGTTGATAGATTAATAATCCGTCAATGTGTAACCGGATGCAATTCACCTAACCAGGATAGAGGGGAGATGAGGATTAAAGGATTGAAGAATAAGAATAAGAAATATAAGAAGGTATTTCATTCGTTGATGATCCTAACAAATTTCAAATCCTAAATAAATAATCATCATCCAAAACTAACTAAAATCTAAATAAACATGAAGATAAGATCTAGTTTGAACTTGTAAATTATAAAATATCATAATCATCCTAAAATAAAGGAACTAAATATTCTAACCATCCTTGAATAAAGGAACTAAATATCCAAACCATCCTAAAATAAAGGAAATAATACTTTAAACGTAAATATCCAAGTACTTCGGGGCCTTCTTGTTACGGGATGAACGATTAGGCTCACTACTAAGCACTAGATTGGTCACATTCCCTCCCCCTCTGTAAGTGTCCTTGTCTTCTAGGCTTCGAAAGCATGAAGATAGATGTTAGGCACACCATCATCCGGCGGGGGGTTCGAAGTCCTCCCGACCAGGGAATTCAAAATCAGGCTCGAGCATGGGATCATCCCCTGAGTCGGACTCGTCACTCGCCTACTAACACAAAAATTGCTGGTTTTTGCCACGATGCCCCGAGACAAAACGTTTGTCACAATTGTAACACAAGACTTTTTCCCTTCATGCCAAGGCTTCTGCATGTGTAAGGCGCTGGATTGGAGCACGTGCGGGGACAAATGAAGCTGGAGTTATAGGTGAAGGTGTGGTCGTTGGCACTGGTAGAGCCAGTAGCTGAGAATGTGAAGCAAGTGGCTAGTTCAAGAAGGAGTGCGCAGAAGGACGTGGTTGAGTTGCTGCAATTTTCTCTTCTATCGAACGCGCAAGGCCAACAACGACCATGAGCATTACCAAACGCATTAGTAATACCTCATGGCAGATGTCGTCGCAAAGGCCCGACACATAGAAATGTAAAGCACTTGCCAATGGATGGAGCGGAATGCAAGACTAAAGCGCTTCAGAGTCCTCCGTGTACTTGGTGACGGTGGACGTTTGCGTTAGCTTGTAGAGAGAACCTTATGGGATTTCAAACGCGGATGGACCAAAACACTCTTGGACCACGCATTTAAATTGTTCCCATGACGTAAAAAGATAAGCTTGATGCTGGATCATGAACCAAATGTGTGCAACCTAAGACATGTACAAGGAAACGACGTCGAGCCGCTATTAAGGATGGGTTTGATGATATGCAAAAAAATATTCAATTTGGAACAACCAACCATGAACGTTGTCGTCGGTGAAGAACGAAATTTCCAATGTAGGAACTCGGGGCATGGAAGCGAGGCGTTGAATGATGTCTGGGTATTGAGCTTGAACTGTCTCCTTCTGCATTGAGGACCTTGTTCATTTTCTTATTTTGATCTTCCAAAGCCTTAAAATGAGTTGTTGTTCCATCATTCGTCATGACGGAAGGATGTCAAGTCTGAAGAGTGCCACGACTATTGTAAAGCAGATCCACAACAGAAGTTTGTAGTATTGGACATGATTTTTTTTTTTTTGCGTTTCTTTTTGTATTTTGCTTTTCTGTTTGTGTTAGGGTTGGATAACGTGGAGATAGAGTGGAAGAGGGAGATGTGAATTTGGCTACTGAGCAGAAGAGGATATGATGCAGAAATCAGAAGAAGGAAAGATAACATAAAGAAGAAGATTTTGGGAAGATGAGTCAACGATGAAAATATGATAAGTGTGAAATATATAGACTTTTGAGGGTTGAATTGACCTATTATTCGCATTATTTTTGGACAATATTCCTTACTTATCATATGTTTTTTCTTATATTCATGTATTGATGTTAACTGATACATTTTATGTGCCAAATGTAATAAAATATCTTGGAAATGCATAGATCATTTCACAAGTTTCACAATGCAAACGGGAAGCAAACAAAATCCAAACGAAGAATCTAGGCCCAAAACAAGTTGGCATACCCACCTGTCGAGACATGAGTCTAGAATTGCATGTCCGGACAGAGGCTGAAACTTCCCTAAAACGCGTTTGAACATGCATCCAGACATGCATGTCCGGATGCCTCCGTCGGAAGTCAAAAATACACATGTTTCAGAGATAAAAGTTTCTATTTTTGATATAAAAAGACATATAGGGTTGGAAGAACATAACCTACTCATGTTGTATGCCTCTTGGGGGCTGCGGCTATGCTACTCCACTCACAAGTACCACAATACCACCATTGTTTACAACACAACGGAGCTCATAGGAGGAAGACTGGACAGAGGCATGTGACGGTGAAAGGCGGAGTGGAGATCTTCAAACTGGAGTTTCTTTTTCCCTTTAATCTAATATGTTCAATATGTTCTTCTTCAATTTTTTCTATTTTTAGATTTATGCTAGAGTAGTTAGTTAAGCTCCCCGGATTGAGGTAGCAAAACAGGATTTTTAGATTTATTTTGTAATCTCTTCTCTGATTATTAATGTAGTAGTTTAATTCTTGTTCTTCAGTGCTTTCATGTTCTGATCAATTATTAAAGTAATATTTATAGTTTTCTAATCAAAATATGGCCCGAGATTAGTTAGCAAAACATAGAAAGTTAAACCGGATTAACGACAAGAAGCATGGTTTGCCTATAAGTTAATCTGTCTCCAATAGAAACTAGTAATAATGTGATTGGTTAGAATTGGCTTGGGCATGATTTGCGGCTTGTGGTTTCTGCCAATTAGGATCTGTTGTACAAGAACAGGTCATCGGTTTATTTAAAATTAGGGATGAGGGGGTGGGGTTGCTTCATTAGATTTAAAGTTTCAATCTTTATTTCTTTATTTAGTTCTACTATTTTATTATTTTATGTTTGCTTAGTTACAAGTATTTTAATTGAATTAAGTAAACCTGAAAAAGTGACATTTCCTGTTTTCTTAGTTTGATTTAGTTTCACAAGTAACTAATAAATTATCAATTAATTGAACGAGGTCCCTGAGATCGACAACCCCACTTAATTCACTATTTCGTAAAACGATAGGTACACTGCCTAAGTGATAGAATTATATTTTCACATATTTTTACTGCTACAAGTTCTTGGCGATGTTGTCGGGGACCTCTGGCACGATTAATTGGCAGTTTTATTTAATTCGATTGAGATTTTACTTTAGTTTCCTTATTAGTTTATTTCCGTTTAGTTGCGCTTTTCTTTTTATTTTGTTTATATTTTATTTTTTGTTATATTTTTGTTTAATAAATTGATCTTTTAGTTTTATTTTAATTAGGAACATTGTTTCTCTTTTATTTTTATTCTGATTTTCTCTGGTTTGATCATTTTATTTTATTTAATTTTTGTTTTTTTTATTTTTGTTGTTCTTTTTTGTTTTAATTTATTATTATTTATTTTTGCTTTCTTCTATTTTTCGTATTTTTTATTTGTTTTATTTTAGCAATTTTCTTTTGTTTCTATTTTTTTCTTTATTATAGTCATTTTTGTTTGTGTTAACATTTGTGTCTCCTTCTTCTTTTTATTGTAATTTTTAATTCTCTTTAGTTTGATCATTTTTTTTGTTTTATTTTTGTTATTTTCATTTTTGTTTATTTATTTTAGCAATTGACTTTTATTTCTATTTTACTTCTAGTTTTTATTTTTGTTATTGTATGCTAGTTGTTGAAAATGAAGGATAGCATGGATGAATTGAAGAGAGTGTTGACACAATTGGAAATGACGGTTGCAATAATGAACATGGAGCAGAATTTGAACGGGTATAACCAGTTGGGTACTCGAAGTTACAACCAGAACCGGCGACAAACAACTACAACAATCGTCAGATAACCTCACGTATGGGAAGGTGAGCAGACTAGAATATGCATATGAAGGACGAGCAACTCTACATATACTTTAGTAGGTTTTTTTTTGGTCGAAAACAGGGGCTCATAGCCCTCTTTCTAATTGATTAATCAAACAGTAGTCCTCATCCATGAAGGATGAAATACACTCAGAAGCATTCTCAAGTTCTCTCACACCTGGCTGTAGGCATAAACCTGATTTAGCTAAAGCATCAGTAGCCCTATTACAAGTTCTAGGTGAATACACAACCTCAAAACCCAAGCCCTCCTGCTTAGCCTTTCTGCATTCACTAATAATAGACTTATAAGGGTGACTTTCTGGACAACTAACAAACAGATCCACAGTCAAGCTAGAATCACTACAAATTACAACATTCTTAAGCCTCCGTTTTCGAATTAGCCTAACTGCATAGAGGAGTGCCATAACTTCTGCATGTAGAGCATCCTTCCTTCCAAAGGCCGCAATAGAACCGAAAATCCAGCAGCCTCCATGATCTCTGCAGATCCCTGCAGCAGCTGCACAATCAGATGAGTTAGAAAAGGCCCCATCTATATTTAACTTCATGTAACCAACATTAGGTGGAATTCAGGAGTTAACTTCCCTAACATTTGCCGGTTTATCATTAAGCGCACCCCTGTCTTCAGAATCCAGCAGCTTCCTCATTTTCCAGGCTCTCTTGTTTTGAAACATAGCCACCGTCACAGCTTTCAACTGTACCCAAATTCTTTTATCTCTACCAAAAACGTTAGCATTTCTCCAATTCCAGAATAAATGGCACATGATAGGAAACAAGGCATTTAATTTATCTTGCATCAGAAAACCACCATTCTTACCAATATAAGTCGAAAGCCAATCATCAAGACTGAGACTATAAAACAGATTCTTATTGCTAGAGTTAACTAACTTATTCCAGATACGCCTAGCCACCTCACAGTCCCTTAAAATGTGTAAAATAGTTTCCTCTTTTCCACATACATGACAACAATAGTTATCAGAAACCCAGGTTGAACCGCCTAGAGTTTGTCATTAGTTTCCCTTGACATAACCTCCACAAAAACAGTTTAACCCTCTCCTGAATTTTAAGCTTCCAAATCTTACTGCATATTACAGAGAGCTTATCACTACCAGCACTATGACTATCTCTATCAATAAGTAGTCTATATGTAGATTTAACAGTATAGGAACCACTAGATTCAGGTTTCCAAGTCACATAATCATTGACTCTATCAGGAAAAACAAACACACTGCTCAAACTAGCATGAAATTTGTCAGGCAGAAACTCATAAATTTTATCCCACCTCCAGCCACCGTCATTAAGCCAATAATCAGCAACCTTTTCATCTAGCAACTCCTTTGGGATTTCCTTAGAAGCTACAGACAACAAATTAGGAGAAATAACCCACTCATCTAACCAAAATTTAACTGTCTGGCCATTGCCAACTACCCACCGTGCTCCTAATTCAACAACATCAGAGCATTTTTGAATATTTCTCCAATTAATTGAACCCTTCCTAGATTCCACATTCAAGTATTTTCTAAGAAGGACTTTCTGACAAAGATTAGTGGGTTTACACATCAGGTTCCACACTACCTTACCAAAACAGGCCCGGTTCATCTCCTTCATCTTTCTTAACCCAAGGCCCCCTCTATCCTTAGGTTTACAAAACTTGTCCCATCCTATATCATGAAACTTCTTGCTATCCGAATCGTGACCCCAAATGAAGTCTCTACACAACTTATCTATCTTGATACACACTGAATTTGGAAGAACCTGGCATTGGAAAGTGTGGATTGGAATGGAAGACACTGCACTCTTGACTAGACATATCCTACCTGCCATGGAGAGGGAACTCCTTTTCCAACCAGATAGCCTATCTCTAATCTTAGCTAGCATCAGATTATGTCCCTGATTAGATCTTCTACCTTGCTGCAAGTAAACTCCTAAGTATCTACCAAAACTTCTAGTAGTAGGCATACCAGCCTCATAACGAATTATCTGTTCTCTTTCACTACCAACATTCCTGGAGATAAGAACAACAGATTTCTCAAAACTTACCACCTGGCCAGAAGCATTACAAAATTCTGCTAGACAATCACACATAATCCTAACTTGAGTAGGAGTTGCAACCCCAAACAGAACTAAATCATCAGCAAAGAAAACATGTGAAATAATGTTATTTTTCCTGCCTAGACAGAGGGGTTTCCAAAGCTTTCTATCAACTTGAGTCTGAATAAGTTGGGATAATCTTTCCATACAAAGAACAAAAATAAAGGGTGACAACGGATCACCCTGCCTTAGACCCCTTCCAGCAGTAAAGGAACTAGATAAATTGCCATTCCAACTAGCTTGAAACGAAACTGTGGTAATGTAGTTAATAATTAAGTTTCTAAAACTCAGAGGAATACCTAAACAGTCAAGAGTATCAATTATAAACCTCCAAGACATAAAATCATACGCTTTAGCTAGGTCAATTTTCATAGCAATATACCCATCCCTAGCCTTAGTGTTTTCCATACAATAGACAACCTCTTGAACCAAAATAATATTATCATGAATACTTCTACCCGGGACAAAACTCGCTTGACTTTCTGAAACCCACTTTGACATAAACGGTTTTAGCCTATTAGCTATAGTCTTAGCAAGAATTTTGTATTGAACCTGGCATAACAATGTAGGTCTGAAATGCTTAACCTCAGTAGGAGACTCGGTCTTTGGGATCACAGTAATAATTGTTTCATTAATCTTGGGGTCAAAAGAGCAAGTAGAGTAAGCAGTATCAATAAAGTCAAACAGACCTGGAGAAACAAGATCCTATAAAAGTTTATAAAAGCCAGCGGGGAATCCATCTTTCCCAGGAGCTTTGAAAGACTTCATCCCCTTAAGAGCAGTTCAGATTTCTTTTAGCACAACCTGTCTACCCAAAGAATCACAATCCTCCTTACTGATCGCATCAAACTCATGCCCTTCTAGTGTAAAACTACCGGTATCACACCCACTGAAGTGATGCATAAAATGATTTTTGAGCAGAAAACCCAAGTTCTCATCCCCAGAATCCCAGGTCCCATCAAAACCTAACAATTTGTGAATTCTATTCCTGCTCCTTCTAATGATGGCTTTCCTGTGAAAATAGGATGTGTTTTTATCACCCAAAGAAATCCAGTTATCCCTAGATTTTTGGAACCACAAAGTCTCTTCCCTAACCTACCAAACTTCTAATTCATTTAAAAGTTTTTTCTCAAGACCCCTAAGGTGATCCCCTCTACCCAAATCAATGGCTTTTTGAATTCCCCTCAGCCTGGCCAAAATCCTATTCTTACTTAATACAATGTGACCAAAAACATTCCTGTTCCACCCCTTAAGAAATTGGCTGAGACTATTAATAGCATCATAGAAATCTAGCTTACTGTCCCAGTTATCATAGATTGAGGATCTAAACCCCGGGTGGGTAACCCAGGCTGCTAAAAACTTGAATGGCTTCTGTCTATTTTTATCAGGAGAAGAAAAATTAAGAGACAACAAGATTGGACAGTGATTCGAGGCAACTCTAGGTAAAACCTCAACACTAGCATCAGGGAAAACCATTCTCCAACACAAATTAGAGATTATCTTATCAATGTGGGCACTGTGAGAACCAATTGACCAAGTATAATTATTTCCAAACATAGGAGATTCTATAAGGTTAAGGTCATTAAACCATTCCAGAAAATCCCTGTCTATGCCAAAGTTATTCCTACTAGATTTATTCCTATCAAGAGGTGACAAAGTAGCATTAAAATCACCCCCAACAACCAGTTCGATTCAGAAAGATTATGAGAATACATAAGACTTTTAATTGATTCCAAAGTGACTTTCTCATACTCGGGTATAGGTCTAGCATATATAGCAGTGAAAAACATCTTCACATCATCAATAAGTATCAAGCAATGAACATACTGACAATCGTGACACAAAACATAGAGTCTGACATTACTTTTCCATAATATCCAAATCCCACCACTAAAACCATCAGCCTCCTCTCTAAATACACCATCAAACCCTATTTTCGAGCAAACACTATCAGCAATTAAACCACTAACTCGAGGTTCTAATATAACTAAAATATCCAGATTTTTCATGCGAATCAAATCTTTTAAGGTGCGATGGAAACTGGGCTTCAAGGCACCTCTCACATTCCAAATCAAAATTTTGTTTGTTGAAGTCATATAAACTATCAGAGACAAATGAAAGAATACTTACAGCCCGGATAATCAGGGTTTATCCTTCTTGATCCCAGCCCGATCCGGAGGTCGCCCACCCCCAACAGAATTCGTGTTAATCTCAACATTGAGAGTTCCTTCTTGTTCGATAACCTCGGTTGGCAGTTCTTTCTGGGCACGACTATCCATCCTTGAATCATCTTGTAACTGTTTACTCGAGCTCGAAAATCCCAGCTGCCCTCTTTGCCTAGGATACCGATTTCGTTCCACTGAGAAATTCCTATTGTCTGTGACTACATCTTTAAACTTCTCACAAAACCCTCCACCTTCATCGCCGCTTCCGACTTTTGAAGTAGGTTGAGCGCCAATGGCCACTAGAGAATTTGGGTTCTTGGATTGATTAATGAAATTACGAATAGGCTTCGTCGTCTTTTTCTTCTTCAGAATCATCCACTCCCCGTACTCCTCATTAATGTGAGTAAGCTCCACATTTGCACTCTCAGGAACCAGTTTAACCCCATCTTCCTGATTCACACTCTGATCACTCTTACTGAACAGACAATCGGGTTCTTTATGTCCATATCGACCACATTGGAAACAAACGAGGTGCAATCCCTCGTACTCGATCTTCATTATTTTCCGCCTGAACCGATATTTGGCCAAAAGAGGTTTTGTTAGATTAACCTCCACCGCAACCCGTGCCATTCTTGCCTTCCCGAACAGCGACAGAGTCATATCCACTTTTTTGACCTTCCCAACTCTTGATCCCAGCATCGTCAAGAACTCCACATTGTAATACTCACTTGGCAACTCCGGAAATCGCACCAGGACCTCCAAGCTAGACAACGCCTCAGAATTAGGGTTGAAGTTAGGCCTCCACCGTCGAATCGTCAAGTAGTGATCCATGATAGGCCATGGACCCTCAGTGAGTACAAACTGTAAATCATCTGAGTTAGAAAAAACGATTCTGTAGAATCCATTTGAGATGTCTTCCATCTTGAATTCCTCTCTCAGATTCCAGTGATTTCTGAGCCTATCGTACAATACGTTCATCGGGATGTTTTTCCCCAGTAGTTTAACGATTACTGCATTCCTCCACGGGCGCCGAAATATTCGCTTCTGTTCCTTCGAGAGTGTGATAGTCGGACACCTTGGATCATCCTCATCTACACAGTCATCTTCATCATCTGATATATCCTCAAGATCATCCTCCGAGTCCACACGTTCTTGATCCCTGCACCCCGAAACTACGTCCTTAAAGGACACCTCTTGCGGTTCCAACTGCTTGCTCTGGATAATCGCCTCCTCTATCTGGCAATCCATCTCGAAGCACAATCGCCAGCCTTTCTTTTTTTTTTCACCGCTTGCTCCTCCACGAAACTTTCCCTCATCTCTGATCGAAGCGCAAAGACTTAAAACACAAGAAATCAGACAGACCGAAACAGCAAGGAAGAGACTCAGGCCACGAGATGCGGCCCTTGTGAATCAAGATTGCGAAAAAACCAGAGTCAATCACCCTCCTTCGATCACCCTCCATCGCTCTCTAGGGTTTCCATCTCCCGACGCACAGCCATCTATATACTTTAGTAGGTTGTATTCTAGGTTATGGCTTGTATGTTTCTAGAGTGTATACTAGGCATATGTTCTATGTATATTTTTCTCTACCCCTAAGAATAGCGTTTTGACGAGTGCTCTTCTTCCCCTACTTCTTTCCTCATCTTGTCACGATGCAGAGATACATCGAGTATTCTTGTTTTCCTTCTCTGTAAAAACTCTAAACTTCTATTTCTTGATTCAATGAAACATCGCACAGTTCTCTGAATCTTAGCAGATACACATCTTCCTTCTCTGCTTCCCAAATTTGGCTGGAACACAAAGTTTGAGCTCACAAATAGAGAAAAATTCTGATTTTAATGCTCACAAATCGGGCAACGACGTGACAAACTGAATCATAATTTTTTAAGTTTATGAAGGTAAGTTTCTGAGCTGCTCTTTGTTTCTTCTCTAGTCATGAAGCTCGTGATTTATTCTGTCTGGATTGTAAAATTCATGAATTTTTTTTTCACAACCTCAGTGACATTGTGAGCTTTTTTGTCACGAATTCTTACAATTCATGAGAATAATATTCACACTATGTATAGTCATGTGTTAAGAGCATTGACCTTGACTCCAAATTTGACCTGTAGTAGTTTGACCTTGACCTTGATCTTAACCTTGTTGAATTATTTATTTGACCAAGTAGTTAATTAGGAGTCTAACCCACTTTGGACATGTACAAAATAAAAGAAACGTAACTAACTACTTTAAACTTGAGTAACTTTTAAAAAATGAACCTAACCTACCATAGATTTGTACACACAAAAGATAATTTGTGAACCACTTAAAACTTGATTAACAAAAGAAACCATAATGATAATGAACTGCATTAAACTTGGTGAGCAAATAAATCTTTATAGTTCAGTCGTGAGAATTGTGGTCACGAATTGTCAACATTCGTGCACAAAATTTTCACAATTTTTGTGTTTTGTGACCTATTTTATCATGATTTTGCTTAGTCTGTGAGTTTTATTTTCATGAATGTATGACTACATGTGTTTTGTGAGAAATGACATTATATTTGACCTTGGCTCTATCTCTGGTGTTGACTTTCACCTTGAAATTAGAAAGATGGATAAACTTAAATGTGCAATGGCATGAAGAGGCCAAAAGACCTCACGAACGAGCAACCCATGACAGCCTCATACCGTTGAATGCGTGTTCCAAATGTAGGGCCAAGTACTCCCGAGCCCCGTACAAACATGTCACCTCCGAATGCGCCTTCATTTGACGTGAGACATGACTATGAGCCTAACCCAATGCTTTATATGCCTCCACCAGCAACATTTATCATTGATGTTTGACACTACTGAATGCCTTGCAAGAGGTATTTCCAGAATCACATTATCTTTTATGTTAGTGTCTCATTGGCAGGAACATCCAAGGGAAGGTGAAGAAAGTACATGGGACATAAAGGCAGGGCGGCAGCTGCAGTCAGAATGTGGAATTCAGTAGTGTACTTAAACACATAAGAGGAGTACAACGAATAACTATACTTGTTCAAGGATACATAATAAAACTATCGTTGCCTTATCACATATGTGGTTGTAGTTTATGAGAGGCACAAAGAAAGGTGTGTATATATAACCCCTGTCATAGATCTAACATGTGTACTTAAATATGTGAATGAATTGAGAGCGCTCATTCTGCTCCGAATGCTAGACTAGAGAGTTGAAACACTCAGGATGTGATCTTCTCAAAGATGAATGACCATAAAAAATCTCAAGTGAGGGATTTGAAGAAGGACTTCGAGTGTGCACGGTCAAAAAGTAAAAAAAGAGCATAGGAAGGTTCTGATGCTGATTCATAGGGAAGGTCAGCGTCTTATTCTTGATGAACTAGTCAAGGAGCTTGGTAGGGGGAATACATTGAAACAAATAACTCACTATATGGGTGTGATAAAGTGACCTCCATGGCATACCATGCACATGTAGGATGAACGACACAGTGGCATACCCACACAATGATGTGTGAGGGCACGTGCCCCCACAGGTTTTTGGAAAAAATACAAAAATATATGTCTATACGTAGAAAAACAGACAAGAAATTAGATAGATTTGGGTGACGAATAGATAGTGATAATCTAATCATCCATGTAAAACCATATATCTGTAAGTACTTAACAATAACATTATTGTGTATTGTTTTTCGATGATAAAGACCAATAAGGAGCGATTGTACTTCAAATATGTACGTTTGCTTTTAAAATTTAATTTCATTATTTTATATGTTAGATCAACAGTGCCCCCACAGGTTTTCATTTCTAGGCCCGCCACCAACAGTACCCACACAGTGATGTGTGGGGCACGTGCCCCACAGGTTTTTGGAAAAATACAAATATATATGTCTATACATAGAAAAAAAACAGACAAGAAATCAGATATTTGGGTGATGAATAGATAATGATAATCTAATCATTCATGTAGAACCATATATCTTTAATTTCATTAACAATAACATTACTATGTATTATTTTTAGATGATAAAGACTCATAAGGAGCAATTGTAAATCAAATATGTATGTTTGCTTTTATGATTTAATTTCAATATTTTATGTGTTAGATCAACAGTGCCTCCATAGGGTTTCATTTCTAGGTCCGTTAGTGGAACAACATGTATGTTTTTTTCTATGTATAGACATATATATTTTGGTGATGAATAGATAATGATAATCTAATCATTCATGTAGAACCATATATCTTTAATTTCATTAACAATAACATTACTATGTATTATTTTTAGATGATAAAGACTCATAAGGAGCAATTGTAAATCAAATATGTATGTTTGCTTTTATGATTTAATTTCAATATTTTATGTGTTAGATCAACAGTGCCTCCATAGGGTTTCATTTCTAGGTCCGTTAGTGGAACAACATGTATGTTTTTTTTCTATGTATAAATATATATTTTGGTGATGAATAGATAATGATAATCTAATCATTCATGTAGAACCATATATCTTTAATTTCATTAACAATAACATTACTATGTATTATTTTTAGATGATAAAGACTCATAAGGAGCAATTGTAAATCAAATATGTATGTTTGCTTTTATGATTTAATTTCAATATTTTATGTGTTAGATCAACAGTGCCTCCATAGGGTTTCATTTCTAGGTCCGTTAGTGGAACAACATGTTGGATAATGGTATCCTTTGTTCCATGAGAGACGTGCACCGTAAACTCTAAGCTGTAGGAAAATTGAATCCACAACGTAAATGCTAGAGTACAAAGAAACAGAGCAAATCAAGTGGCAAGCTATTGTTGATGAGGTGCCACAACCGGATGACTCGACAATGATGGCGAGATGTTACAGTTACATCCACACTTCCATTCATTCGGATCTATCATGCGACTTAGAAGAACCTCTAAAGCAACAAGGGATTAGTAGACCTTCAGGGACTTCCAAACCAAATAGAGGGGAACCTTCATATTGGGAGCATAACCGACCTCGGGTGAGTCAATCCATAAAAGCACCTTCCAGTGGAAGATCCTTTAACACAATATCATCAGCTCCCGGATGCTTCATGTCTATGAATACGTTTCTGTATATGAGGGAGTTTCAGCCCAACTTATTTCAGTATATCACTAGATATATTGATGTCCTCGAAGATTGAAAAATGGATTCATAGTAGTAGTTGATTATTTGTATATCAACTAGAATCGGTGGAGATAAGTACGGATGTACACTGATATAGAGCTACAAAATCAATGAAATTTTCAACCATATCATGTTCAACGAGACACGATGCTAAAGGAAATAAGTTCGTTGGAGATGCCCAACACCCTTGATAAGTGGTTGAGTAATGAAATAACGTTGGTAATTGCTACATTACACCTTTATACAGAGGTGGAGACAAGGGGGCGGGTGGGTTGTTAGATCCGTTTGCGCCATGCGTTCGTTTTCGTCTACTTTGTTATGATCTACTTTGCGGATAATTTGTTTGGTATGTGTTATTTCTCTTAATACATAGTTTTTCCCATTTACGAGAAGTGTTAGTTAGAGTCATCAACATTAACTATCAATCTACTTTGTTCAATAGTAAAACAATCAAGTCTGTTTTATTTGATTATAGTTATCGACATTAACTATCATCTGCACTAATTTCTTGACCGTCGAAGATGAATCTATCTAAATTTATTTAACCAACAATTTAGACACCTATCTAATTAGTTAAAGTTATCGACATTAACTACCATGGACTTCTTATTCTAATTAACTAATGATTCGGAAACCGATCTAATTAGTCAGAAGTATCGACATTAACAATCATTGACTTCTTATTCGATGGTAAAACAACCAATCCTATTCTATTCTAATTAACAAACGAATTGGACACCGATCTAAATAGTTAGATTTATCGACATTAACTATCATCGATGTCTTGTTTGAAATTTCCTATCAATTCCACTAATTCCATGTCCATTGAAGAAGAATCTATTTGAAAGTCATCAAAATTGTCTATCATTTCCACCAATTTCACGTCCATTGAAGAAGAATCTATTTAAAATTATAGAAATTGCCTATCAATATCGACATTAACTATCATCTACTTCTTATTCGATAGTAAAACAATCAATCCTGCTCTATTCTAATTAACAGAGATCAATTGGACACCAATCTAAATAGTTAGATGTATCGACATTAACTATCATCGACGTCTTGTTTGAAATTTCCTATCAATTCCACTAATTCCATGTCCATTGAAGAAGAATCTATTTGAAAATCATTGAAATTGTCAATCATTCCACCAATTTCACATCCATTGAAGAATAATCTATTTTAAATTATCAAAATTGCTTATCAATATTGACATTAACTATCATTGACTTCTTATTCGATAGTAAAACAATCAAGTCTGTTCTATTCTAATTAACAGATGAATTGGACACTGATCTAAGTAGTTAGATGTATCGACATTAACTATCATCGATGTCTTGTTCGAAATTGCCTAACAATTCCACTAATTCCATGTCCATTGAAGAAGAATCTATTTGAAAATCATCGAAAGTGTCTATCATTTCCACCAATTGCACGTCCATTGAAGAAGAATTTATTTGAAATTATCAAAATTGCCTATCAATATCGACATTAACTATCATCGGCTTCTTATTCGATAGTAAAACAATCAAGCTGCTCTATTCTAATTAACAGATGAATTGGTTGATGTTCAAAATTGAAAAGATACATTAAATGATAGACAATATGTATACAATGGGAATTTGTTGATGTTCAAAACTGAAAAGAGACATTTGTAGTCGGTTTAGGCGGATCAAAATCATCTTTCAGCTCGAAATCCAACGGTTCATCCATATCCAACTTCATTATGGATAGCCCTTTAGTATATCATGATTCTCGTGGATTTTATTTACAAAACATTCAACGGACGTGAAATTGGTAGAAATGATAGACAATATGTATACGGTGGGAATTTGTTGATGTTCAAAACTGAAAAGATACATTACATGATAGACAATATGTATACAATGGGAATTTGTTGATGTTCAAAATTGAAAAGAGACATTTGCAGTCGGTTTAGGTGGATTAAAATCATCTTTCAGCTCAAAATTCAACGTCTCGTCCATATCCAACTGCATTATGGATAGCCCTTTAGTATATCATGATTCTCGTGGATTCTATTTACAAAACATTCAACAGACGTGAAATTGATATTGAACAGATAGAAAATATGTACGATGGGAACTGTTAAAATTAGTGGAAATGATAGACAATTTTGATGATTTTTAAATAGATTCTTCTTCAATGGACATGAAATTAGTTGCAAAGAAGGACAATTTTGACAATTTTCAAATAGATTCTTCTTCAACGGATGTAAAATTAGTGGAAATGATAGATGATTTTGATAACTTTCAAATATATTCATCTTTGACGGTCATGAAATTAGTGCAGATGATAGTCAATGTCAATTACTTAAATAAAATAAAACAAGCTTGATGGTTTTACTATTGAACAGGAAGTATGTATATGTAAATGTCAAACAGATTGCAGCTTGTGCACTTTACGTTGATTGAGATCAATGCTCTCAGTAAGAACTATGTATATGCAAATGTCAAACAGATTGCAACTTGTGCACTTTACGTTGATTGAGATCAGTGCTCTCAATAAGAACTATGTATATGTAAATATGAAAGGGTAGGATTTCTCTTCTCGCATTGTGATCACTGGTGAACAATATAAAAGGGTGAATGAAATTGGTTTGCCGATGGAGATAGCTTAAAAAATGACTTTCGAAGACAAAGTTAATATCATAGACTTGTGCCAGTCAATCATGTACTAAAGCTTGGCTTGAGTAGATGGGAACTCTGATTATAAGCAAAGGATAAGGTTTCTCTTCTCGCACTGTGATCACTGGTGAACAATATAAAAGGGTGAATGAGATTGTGATAAGTGTAAAATATATCTATTTTTAGGGCTTTAATTCTTCCTATTTTGATAACAATTCATGTCATATTTCTTACTTATCATATGTTTTTCTTTAGATTTATGTTCTGATGTGAACTGATACATTTGATGTGCTAAATGCAGGTAAAAGTCATGGAATTGCATTCTTCACTTCACTAGCTTTGCAACACAACAAACGGGGAGCAAAACGGAGTCCAAATGAAGAATCTAGGCCCCGTTGAAGTTATATTCGATCGTTCAGAGGTGATTTCCGGACTTGTGTCCGTACTTGCATGTCCGGACACAAGTTTTAGTTGAAAAAGAAATAAAAAAATCGCGCGGAAAAGAGGTGTCCGGACACGACGACAGAAGCAGCAAGAAGCGTAGCGTTTCAATAAATTAAGAAAAAATTACATTGCCCACCCATTAGGTATTGGGGAATTACAATGCCCACCCATGAGCTTTAAAAAATTACATTGCCCACCCATGAAATATTAAAAATTACAATGCCCAACCATGAGTTTTAGAAAATTACAGTGCCCACCCATGTACTTATCAAAATGAGGTGAAAATCAAAGATCTAAATAAAATTTACATTGTTTAATCAATTCAACTATGTAAAGCAATAAAAAAACCTAATTTACACTGTGCAACGTTAGACTGATGAAATGAAGAAAAAACGTGCAAAAATTTTGAGGAATTACATATATGTTCACCTCATTTTATTTTGTTATTTTTAGGGATCTTTCATTTATTTGACTTCTAAGTGGTCATATAACTTAGATTTAGGTTTTTAATGGGAAAATTACAAGCCCCACCCATGACGTTTGGCGCAATTACACATTCCACCCACGTGGTTTCATAAATTACTTTCCCCACCCATGTGGTTTCCCTCTTTTTACATCCAACAACTTTTCTAATTTTTGTTCAATTCAAAAGATGCTTAAACGTTGTCCGAAATTGATGAAACTTTACATAGACGATGTTTAAGTGTCATATTTTGGTTCAGTGAGAAATCTAAAGTTTTTTAAGCTTAAATGTGACCCGTGGGACCCAATGAAACATGTGACATGTTCATTGGGTCCCACATGTCACATTTAAGCTTAAAAAACTTCGGATTTGACATAAGATCAAAATATATCACTTTAGCATCATCCATGTAAAGTTTCATAAATTTCGAACAACGTTTAAGCATCTTTTGAATTGAACAAAAATTAGAAAAGTTGCTGGATGTAAAAAAAGGGAAACCACATGGGTGGGGAAAGTAATTTGTGAAACCACGTGGGTGGAGTGTGTAATTGCGCCAAACGTCATGGGTGGGGCATGTAATTTTCCCTTATTTAATTTTTTTTCCATTGTCTAAGTTGTATCTTAAGGTAACATTACTTTACATATTCGGTTTCACCTCTTTTTGATAAGTACATGGTGGGCATTGTAATTTTTAAAACTCATGGGTGGGCACTGTAATTTCTTAATATATCATGGGTGGGCATTGTAATTTTCAAAAGCTCATGGGTGGGCATTGTAATTCCCTAATACCTCATAGGTGGGCAATGTAATTTTCCCATAAATTAAAGATAAAATTTTTTGATTTTGATAGATTCACCAGAAACAGCTATATAATGACGATTAGGGCTGCAAAATCAGCAGACTTACACACCAGAAGAGGGCCTTGTGCCTCTCTTATTCATCTTCAACCTACACCAACTTCATCAGATCACCATACTCCATCTTCATCAATCACCAGACCACACCATCACCATACCACAATCCATATTCCACCATTGTCACACCATATTTCTGATGGAGGATCGACGTGACGGTAGAGACGGAGCGGGGATTCAGAGACAATCTGATTAATTGGAGTTTTCTCTATCTTAATCTACTTAATTTCTTTCTCTGTTATTTTTTCTACTTTTAGTTTTATGTTAGCGTAGTTAGTTTAGCTTCCTGGATTGGGGTAACAAACCAGATCTTTATATTTATTTTGTAATCTTTTTACTAATGCAGTAGTTTAATTCCAGTGCTTCATGTGCTTTAATCTTCTGATCAATTATTAAAGCAATCTTTGTAGTTTTCTAATCAACACATGAGAGCTGAGATAGATAACAAGACATAGGAAGTTAAACCTGATTAGCGACTAGAAGCGTGATCCCGCCTATAGGTTAATCGGTCTCAAATAGAAATTGTTCTTTATGCGATTGGTTGTGTCCGGATTAGAGCATTAGTCTGCTGCTAGTTCTAGCAACTGGTTAGGATTCGTTAGACTTAGCCGTTGATGAATTAATTATAGTTTCTGAGTTTATTGTAGAATTAGGGAAGAGTTTATTAATAGATTATAAAGTGAAGGTTTGCATAACAATCCAGGGTGCTTCCTTATATTTAGAGTTTTAATCTTTATTTACTTACTTAGTTTTTTTATTGTTTTATTATTTTACATTTGTTTATTGAGTCAGTCTTTTCATTAAATTAAGTAAACCTGAAAAAGTGATGTTTCTTGTTTTCTTTAGTTTAGTTTCTCAGTTAGTTAATAAATTGACAATTAATTGAACGAGGTCCCTGAGATCGACGACCCCACTTCATTCACTATACCCGCAAAACGATAGGTAGTGCCTAGGTAGTGATAATCAATTATTTCTGCTACATATTGGTTTATCGATGGAGATAGCTCAAAAAATGACTTTTGAATACAAAGTGAATATCATTGAAAGTCGATGGTAGTTAGTGTCGACACATCTAACCATCTGGATCGATGTTCAATTCATGTTACTTAGAATATTTACAACTACATGTACAAAGAATTCCCAACAAACAATACAACCAATCATCCGGTAGATGAATGCCAGCACCCGGTTCAGTCAGAGGAAACAACTGTAGCCAGTGCTCGCGTCGTGGAGTGTACATAGATGCATAATGTCTCTACGTTAACTGATTCGTCATCGAATTCACCATCATCCACAAATATTTGACTCGTATTAAATAGATGACCTATGTCTACGTTAACTGATTCATCATCGAATTCACCATCATTCTCACCCTAAGCAGAAACAATCAATAGTTATGTTCAGTCACGTGATACTACTCCTAAAATCAATAGCTCCTTCTTTACCGGCACTTTCGGTCTTAAAATCGCTATATCTTCGTTTGTCAATCCGTTTGCGCCGACGCGTTCGTCTTTTCGTCTACTTCGTTATGATACTTTGTTGATAATTTGTGATATATGTGTTATTTCTTCTTAAGTATGTTTTTTTTCCATTTAAGAAGAAATTTAAACTCGTACGCTCAGTCGTGTTTACACTTCACGCAGTCGTAATAAAATTTGGATACCCCTTGTAATATGTTACAAATTATAGGTAAATATGATAATTTTTAAAAATATTGAAACATGATCAAGATAATCATTTTCCGACCTATCGAATTGGAATCCCGAATGAACAAATTGGAATTCCGACTTGACCCTCTAATTTTGGAATGACAAGGCAGACCAACGGTTTTTGCGGCTGAAGCTCAAACGTAAGCAGATGATCTACTCAAAAATAAGAAAAAGAGGTTAAAAAAAAGAAGAGGTTGAAAGCGAAGAGGAGGCCTGAAATTGGAGTGGGTCAGAATCGAAATGGATATTCCGATCAGAGCTTCTATCTACTGCTCTGCAGTATCTCTTATATGTTCTCAATCTTCCGCTTCTTCATCATATTCATCGTCTTTCAGAATCTACTGCTCGAGGAAGAGCCCCGGGAGTCCCCAGCGAAATGAAGACGACGACAAAAATAAGAAAGGTCCGCTGTTCAATCCACCCATTACTCTATTCTCCTCTCTACATCTAGCATATTGGCAAAGTTAGGGTATTCATTTGTTGGGGAACTCCTGCTCTTTTCAATATTTGGTATTTGGGTTCGGGGAGGAGTGAGTGAAGCGTTTGATCATCCCGTATGTTCCTAATGTATCAGTTAGATACTGGAAGTGGAAATTCTCAGTGGTTCGTTACATTGTTTGAAACACTGCCAAAATTTGTGTTAGGCACCCTTTCTGCTACGGAAGTAAAGTGATTTTTCGGAGAATTCTGATAAACATGTGCAGATAGTACTAGACTGGCGTGTCAAGAAGGATAAAGAAAACAAATTTCTCCTTGTTTTTGGCGCCATTTAATTTGTTTCCCATACCTCGGGAACAATGAAAATGGTGGTTCATTGAAAATCATAATCTGCATGTTCGCACTAGGATGGAAAAGGGATAAACTGAGATTGAAGCACCTTGTTTTTACTGACCAATCCCTCTTGCGGTTTCACCCTAAGAATGAACATGGAACATCTTTTCTCAGGATGGACAATTTTGGGGTGTAGAATTAGTGCTACAGGATGCAGGGTCTTATTCTCACCGTTGATCGACTCTTGGGGCTCCAAATCGATTATCTATATAGCACTGACTGAGAGTGCTTGGATTGTTCTTTAAAAACCCTGATTTAACCTGCTAATTGTAAAAACAAAAGATCCTGAGCTTTTAGCCTAAGAAAGTGGGAATTACTGTATACCCATTTACTCTTCAATGTTTCTAGCTCTGCACATTGCCTTGGTCGTTTTGAAATACAGATATCTGGCTTGTGTAATTGTTGGAATTCCTTGTTCTCTTTATTCTACTCTTCTGCGCATCTGCTGTCTGTACGTGGACCCACTTTCTGGACCTGTTATCCGCTCATGTCATACGAGCCAAGGTTAGTGGAGGAAAACATGACAATTGAAGTCCCTTTGACTAAGAACGCACACATAAGGACGTGCTTGAATTGTAAATCATGTGTTTCCAGTATAAGAGAACAGTTTTAAATGTAAAAAAGAGAGTTGATCAGCTTATTGCAAGCATTTCCAAGATCATGATTTTGTAAAGAAAATATTTTATTCTCCACCTGTCTTTGTCGAGTCCTCCCCTAGACATGCAGACAGACATATAAAAAGAAGAGGGTAATGAAAAAGAAAGCACATCTTGCAACATTAGAATTTCCTTTCCTTTCTTTTCTTTTTTTGATAAGCAACATTAGAATTTCCCAGATCAGATATACTATACGATTAGTTATTTTTGGTCTGTGGTCATATTTATCTTTGGTTTTCTTGCAGTTCAGCTTTTATGCCTTTTTTGGTCTGTGGTTGATATTCCTGTGGCTGAAAATCCATCCTAAGCTGATCATATACCTTTTACAGTTTCTAGTTTTGCTCATTGCTTCTGTATTTTTAGAATACAGACATCTTTTTTGCTTGGTAATTAATTGTTATACCGGTCACAATCCAAAGAATCACTACATGATTCGCACCCAACACAGCGTGTCCAAAAGAATACCCTTTACTATCATATCTGTAATATCTGTAATTTTATCACCAAAGAAAGCAACACATTTGTCCCCCATATTAATGCAGCATTTTTGCGCTGATTAAACCAATCTGTATGGTTAATAAAATACCCATATCTCATCTAACTGGAAGCTCACAGATAATGGGCAAAATGGCATTCAAAGAGGAGATGAAGTGGACTTTTCAGCTCGCAGAGCACACATTTGCTTCCACCAATCATATCCCGTTTGGCAAGTCTATCTTTTATTGGTAGCCTTTCATGAGCAGCAAGCCTAGCAATTATAGAGCGCTTACGAGAGCTCTTTCTCCTCCAGAATAACTTATCCCTCCTAACTGCTTTCCCTTGACATTCAACCACATATAACCTTTTTTTGATAAAGGAACCTACCAAAGTGATGAGCGAGCCAACCTAAAGCATTATCATGTTTTGATTTGTCTTAGATCACTCACTGCATCTTCATCAAACACTTCCATGTAGAATACAACCATCTTGATTACGTGTTTGTCAAAATTTTGTATTATTTTCTTCTTCTCCTCTGCCCATCTGTTGTCTGTGCCTTTTCACACACGGTCAATCGAACCCCTTTGATTAAACACTCGTAAAATATTAAGTGTTGCTGGTAAAAAAAAACATGTTTCGTTTTGAAGAGAAAAAAGTTCTTTTGTATGAGGAAGAAGAGAAAACTGATATAAGAAAGAAAAGATAAGAGAGTACTGATTTGCTTCAGTGAAAAGCTTTGAAGAACTAGTGATTTTGTAATTGAAGATGGATTCTCCACCTGTCCCCGCCAATGGCTCTCCCAGTCAAGTACAGAAATATATAAAAGAAGGGGGAAAAGCAAAAGAAAGCTTTTCTAGTTACTTCAAGAATTTCCGAGATTAGACATGTTATACCTTTGTGATTCTTCTTGGCTTGTGTTATGCTACCTCTGTAAAATCATTTGATGGTCATGTCAGATTCGAGTAAAATATCATAAGCGGAGTTATGACACTTCACCACCTTATTTTCTTGTTGGTTTTGACTTGACATAACAACAGCATGTCGGTTTGAGGACATGGGTCAATCATTTTAGCTGTAAGATAGTACTACTACTGAGGATATCAGTCAGTAAGGAGCAACTAGCACTGATTTACTTGTTGATGGTGATATCACACTGTTATGGTCATGGTAGAATCTTAGATGCACATCAGAAGCACATCTATTTTCCCACCCGCTTAGCATTTCCTTGGGTTAATCGTAAGATAATAGTGTATATCTGCTGAAGATAATTCAAGTTTATTTTTTACTTCTTCCAGGCAAAAATGAAGGTTCCATGGATTGGGACAAGGCATGGTCAAACTTCAAAAAACAAGGGAAAAAGAGCTTCACATCACAGTTTAACCCTGACAAGTATGTGAGCTGGAATCCTAGGCGTTCGAACTACCCACTCTCGGAAGAGGTTGATCCCATCAAGAGAACAGAGAGATCGAACCTGATGCTATGGACCAGTCCACGGTTCACACTTGGTTTGGCAATAGTGATCATAACTCTCCTTTTGATTTACACAGTACTTGCACCTACAAGGTGATGTTATTATTCAAAGTGTTGGTTTAGGCTCATGCAATGCTCTATTGAACTGGGTTTTTCATTTCTTCAAGTAGATGTAGATGTAAATGTAATTCTGGTGTGTGACTTGGATGCTACTACTCTGTTACAGAAAGTGAAGTAAATAATATATACCACCTGTTGCTTATGCATCCATTGCCATCGCTGGCTTTACTGTGCTATAGTAACTTTTTATCTGAAGTATAATAGCTATATGCTTGTGAGATTCCACATATGGCTGGCTCTTCTGGGACAATATTCCACACGAAATCCTTGGAGAAGATACACCTGTATCCTGTGAAGTCTTTTGGCTGATTTTGTGGGACCTAACAGGATCCATGTATAGATCAAATTGCCCACGATTCTGAATGTGATTCTGTTTATACGCATCTTTTTCCATTCCTTCTTTTTCCCTTTATTTGTTTGTATATTGTCTTCTTGTTGAGCATAGAGGGACATAAGTTTGACGAGGCTGCTCTACTGGCCTATCAGATTTCCAGTGGTCTATTTTACGAGAGACATTGAGATTGAAACATTGTACTGTTCCCCTGTGGGGTCTGGTTGATGTCTTGTAAGCTGAACTTCTACACACACCTTCGATGGGAAGGAAACCTAGAAGTTGTGTTGATGAAATGTCAAACTAAGTTAAAAAAAAAAAAAAGTAACTCACGTCTCATGACAAATTAAGGGTTAAGCGCCATTTCCACCTCGTTTCCAAGACCCATTTGCTCTGATGTTCTTGTTGACTAAAAGCTTGTGATAGTAGAAGCTAGCTGGTCTATAAACGCCTATATATTCCCGCACCCTGATATTGCTTAGCCAAACCATCAAATCACCATCCTCTCTTTGAGCCTGATTTATGGTTTCTTTAATTTCTCCTGTCTGTCTGTGAAACAGTTTTGAGTCAGAAAATGGTTGAAACCAGCAGAGACTGCGCTAGAGTAGGCAAAAAGAAGATTGCACTTCCTCTTGTAGGACGGCGGGGTCAAATAAAAAAGAAGATTTTTCAAGGATGTATTAACAGGATCGCTGAAGCGTCCAGCCAAGTCATTTCGGGATTGCGCTCTAAAAAAGGAGAAAAGATGCAGCAGGTTTCCACGCAAACCAACCTGTTGAAGGTAAAAGCTTCCGAGCACGAAGGCTAGCTTGATACTAATAAGCAGCATGGATCTGTCACTTTTTGGTCCTGTTTACGGAGGGAGGAGGGTATGGTAATGTTTATTGGTCAACACTGCAGATGGACTTATTCATAGGTTGATTAGTGTTTGATGTAAACGTCTTAATTAATGACCTTAGTTTAGGGTCATATCTTCAAGTGTAAAATGCGATGGTCATGTAATTCCATTCATTATCATTTGTTATAAAATGATGATGTATTTATAGCTAGGCGACTGATATAAATAATTATTGGGTGTGTTTAGTGAAAAATATTCTGATAGACTGTCACACACTAACTTCTAGACCCCCTACACTCACACAGTAAACACCATGCCTCCGTCACTGAAAATCCACCTCCCCCACACCGTCTACCTCCTCCTAGGCCCCATTTTTTTGCATGACTGATAATTTAGCTGATGTCAGTTGTCAGCTGAAAGTTAGAAAAAGTAGAGGAGAAAAATAGTTGATATGACAATTGATGTATGTGACATACAGATATAATAAACTAGCTGATCAAAAAACCCGGTGCAAAAGAATGGGGCCTAACTCTCTCTCATTTCCCTTCCCTTTTCCCAACTCCATCCCGTCGGTTCGCCCACACATCCACGCCGTAGAATCCGCGCTCACTAATATAATAGTCCTGTCACGTTACAATGAGTGTGGACTCATCCACAGTTTTTATAGATAACCTTCATGGGGACACAACACAAGGTTAGGTACGTTATGGAAAGCATTTTGCTCCTTTGGAAGAATCATAAGTGTTAGTAGGCCAGTAAAATGTTGTATATCCACGAATACAAGATACGCGTTCATCGAATATGTTACTAGGCAATAGGCTGAACAGGCAATTAAGGAAACAAACGGTATTTGGATGGATAGGAAGAGGCTCTCTGTTCAGTGTGCAAGGCCTCGTAGGCGACAGCGATAGTGTGGCTACTGGACTCCCCGACCACATCCGCCTTCTTCTCCCCAAATACCAACCCAAGAGGAAATGCCGTAGAGGCAAACGTCTGATGCTTGGGAAAGTCAGAGGATGCAGACTCAACAGATGGGTGACGACCCCTCTGGTCCGATTAAGGTGACACCTTCTAAACTGCTAATTCTAAGAATTGATGTGAGTGTATTCATCCAGACTAGAATTAAAACTAAGCTGGACCAGTTACGGGAGTACAACAATAGGTGGGATAGAACACATAATAGCAAGGTGTGCGTATGAATTTATTATCATCTTTCACAATGAGGAAGGACGTCAACACTTCCTTCAAGAGCGAATGTGGAGGAATGATGATTGGATAGTTGAGCCATAGAAGGATGACAAAGCCTACACTCATCGGTTCGTGAACGTGGCTATTAGGGGCATCCCCCCTCAGGTGTGGTGTGAAGCAACAGTGAGGAACATATTGTCTAAGTTCGGGACGGTGAAAGAAATCGAGACTGATATGGGTAAGCTGCCTGTGAACCTAGATGTGTTTGCTTCAATAGAAACTGGAACGTTTAAGATTATGAATGAGAAGTTCGAGATTGTCACACACCAAAATTGGCACTGTGACCGGCAGGAACTAAGCCTAGCCCCTCAGCCTCCTTCAACCTTCCTTTCTTCACTCGACGCACTTAGAACCAAACAGGGATTCAAGAATGAGAATACTGCCCACTTGTGGTAACTAGTTCCACTACGACCTTGCCTCTCCTGGACTTTTCTCTGATCAAGCCCGCAAGTGTTGGTGTCGTAGGACTAGAGGTAGCTAGGAATCCTGGAACACTCACGCTTACACACTTAGACCTTTTGGGGAAGATCACTTCGTGTAATGTATGAGTTTATCTGGGAGAGATTACTTCTGTTTGAGAGAATTGCAACCGTGCATATGAATGTATGTGTTGTTGTGTCTCTCAAACTAATCTCCTCACCTTATATAGGCCCTTGGCTAGTTAGGATAAGAGAGGAATACCAAACTCCTTATCTTCCTCATTAATATTCATAACTCCCAACATAACTTGAAATACCCCAAATATTTCTTACCTTAATTAATAAGGGATTAACTTAATAGAGAGAATAATCATCCACCTAATGGGTAATACTCACCATAAATGGTATGATATAAATATACAGTCCAAATGGACATTAAAACATACACTAAATCTCTAATCAGAGAGAGAACATTTTAAGGAGAAATAAACTGCTAAAACCAATACAACATGTAATACCTTAATGCATATACTATGTCACAAAATAAGTGATATAATTACATGGAGTAATAGATATATACTCAAACCAAATTTTAAATACAACAAACACTTGTATATACACACTAAAACATGAAATAACACATGTTATCACCTAATACATAAACAAGTCACCTATACACATTAAGGTATAACATTAATGTTACATTAATGTACAAAAATCAAAGAAATCACTCCTCCCATGTGTATTATAGCCGGCACACACAAATCAAGGGAAGAAGAAGAATTGAAAAGCAAACATTGGGAAGATAAACAAGTACAAAGTTAAAGCATAAAAATAAAATGTCACTTGTACCTTACCTCTTCTTTCTCCCACCTTCCTTGCTAATTCTCGACTGACATCCTCCAGCCCTTCCTCCATGCTTCGGCTGCTACAAACAAGAGAAGAAGAAAAGTAGCAAGAAATCATCACAAATCTAGACAAACAAGTACACCTAGTCTACTTAAAGAAAGTGATTACTTGTACCTTGTTCCACAACTCCTCTACATTTCCTCTAAGTCTCGGCATGCCATACTCCACTCCTCCTATCACTTCCGGTTATTCTTGCTGGAAAAATAAAACCAAAAACAAACTAGGAAAACTAAACAAACAAACAAGTACAACCACCTATACACCTAGGGAAGATTTCTTCTTCTTATACACACCAACATGTCGACATTGTCCCTTGCCCATGCTCTCTCCCTCTCTCTCAATAACTCTTTCCTTCCTTTCCATCCGACCACAAAACCACCCAAAGCAACACCATCTTCATCCTCTTTTCGCTATGGAAGCTTAAGTGTATCTCTATCTCTCTTCACCACAAAAACTTCATTCTATTGTACAAAACAACCACTCATCTCCCCCTCTTCATTGTGACCGAAAATTCCTTGAGCATGGGCCATTAAAAATCTGCAACAACAAGGGAAGGAATCAACACAAGACAAGGTAAGAAATGGTACATTAAAAATACATCTTCTCCCTTCCTTATATTGCTTCAAAAATTCCATTACTCTAAAACCTCCACCTACTTCTTTTTGTGCACACATGAAGCTGTTTTCCAGCCCCTACATTGACCGAAAATCCCTCCCAAGGAACTGCCATAAACACTCATCAAAGAGCTCAAAAACAAGGTAGAAAACGTGACAGTCTTATGACTGTTTAGAACCTTATTCTCCCATGTTCTTTTCTACATAAACTGAACTTGTTTCCCTTTCTATAGTCAGCCAAAAACAAGGCTTGAAAACCCCTCCAAACAGCAAGGTAATGACACTCTTTTAAAGCTCAAAATCATGTCTTAAGAACCCTAATCTAGCTATTTAACTAAGTCACTAACCTAACTCTTATCCATAGTGTAATGGTGACCGAAAGGGGGTCATTCTACCCTTAAGCTGCAGTGGACTTAGAGATCTATCCCAAGGAGGAGAAACTCAATTAAAGAGGTAACTATGTTATTAATACCTTAAGAGAAAATTCAAGGTTTAAGCTTAATATGAACAAAAAAAACTAACACATGATATACAATCATGTACAGCCGAGAAGGCCCTTGAGTGGCTGAGAAGTTGGTGAAAAAGCTCTTGAGATTTTATCAAGGTATTTATGTCTAAACCATATTATAGTACATTAAGAATTATGTTGGTATACCATGTAATAAGGGGGCCGAAAATAAGGGTGATTTATGCGCTGTTTAAACAATGATAATGTGTAGAAAATAATGAGCATATGTTTGTTTAATGAGCCTAGATAATTATGACTTGTTTAAGCCAAGTTTATGAGCTAGTAATGAAAGAAAAATGCTTTAAAAATGTTATGTGAAAAATCTGTACAGCCGAGAGTGTGTGATGTGTATACGATTTTAGACCTTAATTATGTGTAAGAAATTAATGGTTTAGTAAGACTAGGTATTAATGGCTTATTAATTAAAGTAAATTATATAAGTTAATGATGAAGGAAAAAGGATTTGGAAATGTTAAAAATAAACTGTACAAAAACTGAGAGCTAATGTGTATGTTTAAGACATTTAATGTCATTTTGTAGTTAATATTATGTTAGGTTTAAGGCCACATGTTTAGGCCATTTTATTATGCTTATTTTAAGCTTTAAATATTGATTATTAAATTTTAGAGTGATTAAAAGAATTATATAAAAATTCTGGTGCAAAAATGTAATTTTAGTGAACATAACCACTTAGGAATATTTTAGGTAAATATTAGTGAATTTGGGTGTTACCTAAATTAGTTATAGTGTTATAATATGGTTTAAATAAACTTTATAAGTATATAAATAAATAAAAGACCATTTATGGGGTCAAAATGAAATTAAGTAAAAATATGGGTGCCAAACCTAATTAAAACCGAGAGGGAATACTTTTTAGAATTTTAGAAAACATAAAATGCAATTTTTAAGGAAATTATGGTGTTAAATGTAAAACTAGAGAAACTAATGGGGTATTTTCATAATTATGGTAACTACTGGTCAAAGAGGGTATTTGGGTGGTCAAACTTGACCACATGTGATGTCTGACCAAGTTAGAAAAATATAATTATTTGGTAATTTAATGAAGTATTAAGTTAAAAATGGAGTTTATAAAACCATATGGGGTGTTTATGTAATTATCGAAAATTATAGGGTTGGAATGTGAATATTAGGACCCTAGGGGTCTGTTTGGAAATTAAAAGAATTTTTGGGTTAGTTTTAATGATTTAATTAATTAAGGATTATAGTATATAGTTTAAGTATTAAATTATAACAATTATGAAATTCATGGGATTATATTGTAATTACCGAAAATAGTGGGTTGAAAATGAGTTTCAATAAAGTTAAGGGTCTGTTCGGAATTTTAGGAAGTTATTTTGGGAGTTTTTGAAATTTAAATAATTAATGTGTATAATATAAAGTTTAGGTGTTAAAATGAAAGTTTACAAACTAAAAAGGGGTTATAGTGTAATTAAAAGAAAGTTGGGGGGAATAGAATAAGATCTGGACAAATAAAGGGTACTGTTCGCTAATATACATATATACATGTATATTATAATGTTGAATATCTTAGGTTATAAATTAATGAGGTTAGTAATGTAACAAATATAATATATGAGATAGTTTTGTAAATAAACAAAATATGTGGGGAAAGTGTGAAGATTTCCGAAAAATGTTATGTACTGTCGGAATTATGTATATATACATGTGTATGATAATTTTTGAAAACCTTAGGTTATAAATTAGATAAGTTTAGAAATGTAGTAAATAAAAATGTATGGGTTGGTTTTGTAATTAATCAAAATGAAAGAGGGAAGATATGCAATTTCCGAAAGTAGTATGGGTTGGTTTGAGAATTTTAAAAATGTGGACGGAATATAATATAAGTTTTGGAATGGCATAATGTGACATTATATAAAAGTGTAAGAAATAAATGTTATAAGGAAGTTATTATGGTATAAATATACCTTATAACAATCACATAAAATAATGAGTTTAAGTTGGAGATTTGAGAAGTATAATGTATAATTAGAAACCATATGGTTTAGGGCATGATAATGTATAAAATATATTGTATAATATTAAGATAAAGTCTTAGTAAGAAATTTGTGAATAGATGACACAAATAAATTGTAACACCCCAACCGTTAATCCTATGCTTACCGTCCAATCATCCTCTTAATCCTATCAGTACGCAGCGGAAGACTACTACTTACTACGGCGGGTGGTACAACGCTGCTAACCGCCCATACGGCTAACTAGGCTATTCTACTTACAGTGACGGTCTGATGAACATAATATACCGAGCTACTAAAACATCACTCACTAAGTACAAAATACCATGCGCTTACATTAATGGATTACCGAGTATTTAAGTGTATTCAATTACATTCTTCCACTAGTTTCCCCAAAATGAATGAGTCTAAAACCACTACTCATCTATACCAAATTACCATCCAATCAATATCCAAAATTGTGTACCCCATGGTACACCGGCTAATCAAAAAGTTACAGCCGTGTACTACTCAGTACACCATTCAATTCAATGTTTACAATCCAAAAAGAAGACATACCAATCTTCATCAGCTTCACCCTTCTCTTGCACCTGCATTCATATTAAAAACGGTGCCCCAAGGGGCTCAGCAAAAGCTGCGCATAAACTCCGCATATACCGAGTGCTAACAAGGGCACGCCGACTATTTGACGTCCACTAAACATGCGATTCATTAATTTCATACATACATGCTTTGCATACAACATACATACATATACAATACATTATACAATCCAAGGAAACATTACAATGGCATAAACATCACTTACCTTCACAAGGTTAGCCAAATTACGCATCCGGGTTAATCGGAATGCTTATTACTCTTTTACTCATTGCACACTACTTACTCTTACTTACACTTACTTACTTTCCTTTACTTACTTACTCATTCTTACTTACTTACTTTTACTCATGTCAAGTCAGTATGACCTCCGGCCCGGGGACTACACCGTCCACCACCGGGATTTACTTGACTCACCAATCCGGGATGCTACCCATTTAAGGGGTTTGGGCCGCGGACCAGTTTAAGAGTCAGGAATCGGATCCAACCTCTTGTGTCTCCTCATCCTCACGTGTGGCCGAAACTATATCGGTCTTCTACTCATTCCAATTTAATTACCAATTTAAGTTAGATTGGTTAGCTTGTTAGGAATCAGTTAGAAGTCCAATCACAAATATTATTCGGTCACAATACAATATATCATACATACACACACTCATATTCATCCATACATTTCATGAATTATACAAACTATGATTTAAAGAGAATATTCACAAATACAACACTACATACTCACAAGTAAGCATAATAACTCCGATTCGTGCATTTATCTTATTTGGTGATCAATTAGCACACAACACACAAATCAGAGTAACCAAGGTAGCATACGGGGCATGAGGAATTCATACCGTTCACCGTTGTACTTGTATCCCAACGTTCCTTCGGTGCTCACAAATCAAGTATTATATACATACAATTGAATGATTAAATCTAACTATCATTAACCCAACCCAATTACCCTTATGTTTACTAATCCATACTTATTATGTTCTTATACTTCTTACACTTACACATTACTTACTTATTTTTCATTACCTTAAGTTTTATTTTCTTACTTAATATTGGCATACTTACATACATGTACATACATATATGTGGGCATATATATATATATATATATATATATATATATATATATTATTTAATTTAAATTAAATTTTTTTTTGTAAGACCGGACCGACCTTGCAAGTCCGGTCGCAAGTCCGGTCCGTTCCAGTAGCTTCATTACGGAATTTTTCTGGCCCGACCGAACTTGCAAGTCCGGTCACAAGTTCGGTCCATTCCAGAAGGTTTCATCGGGGAATTTCTCTGGCTCGACCGAACTTGCAAGTCCGGTCGCAAGTTCGGTCCATTCCAGTAGGTTACAGACGGGAGAATTTTCTGGTCCGACCGAACTTGCAAGTCCGGTCGCAAGTTCGGTCCATTCCAGAAGGTTTCCGTCTTTGTAAATCTGGCTCGACCGAACTTGCAAGTCCGGTCGCAAGTTCGGTCCGGCCCAGTACTTCAGTTTTAAAATCTGTTTTCAGTCCTCTCCTTTACCCATTACTTCCCCATTGTTCTTACACTTAATCCCACATGTTTTAACACTAATTAAACCTCATAATACACCTTAGTTCATCCATCAACTCACTACTCATTCTCATACTAATTTACACTTGTTTCTAAATTCATTTCAACACTTACACTAGTTTTCCTAGTTGTGTTTTGCTACAGATTTTAACACTTACTCTCCCCATCTATAGGTCCCTCTTCTAATGTCATTTCTAGAGTTTCTAATGCATTACAACTACATTAACCATCTCTCCTAATATACCCTCTCTCTATTTAAATCAAAATCTGTTACAATTAATCATTCACCTAGTTTTCAATTCATTAAGTGTTCTAATCCTAGGTAAATTTTGCCATAGTCTCCCCTATATTTTTATACTCTCACCACATCATTTACACTCACATTATCATTATCTCACCTGTTTATAAACAATAACCATATACAAGCTCCCATACACAAATACCAATACTAAAACACTACTAAAATTCCTGCACTCAACAATACTTCACAATCTAGTTTGTAACAGTTTTTGAAATGTCTTTTAAGGGTTTAAAACCTTGTTTCTTCCTACACATTACACTACTACCACACTACATTTTACAATGTAAATTTTACTCATTAAAATCTGTTACACATACAAATATAAGGCTACACAAGGGTGAACTTAATTACCTTGTTTTCTTCTTCTAGTTTCTTTCTTATTCTTGCTTCTTCTCTTCTTCTTTCTCTATCTATCGGTTATAGTCTCTCAACAAATCTAACATTACAACCCATTCATAAATGCACCATTCAATACAAAAACTAACCTTAACCATTATTTAAGTTTTAATGTAGGTTTTAGGGTTTAGAAATTTCATTACCTTGCAAGGGTATAAGTGAAGCTTGGAATGGCTCAAGAATAAAGTTTCAACTCTCCAACAATGCCAAAATCGGCTAGCATTCAAAGAAGCAAACAAGGGTTTAGCTTCAAATTTCGTTTTGCCTTTAAAGGCTAGAAATAGATGGAGTTTCAAGAAGATTTTTACCTCAATAGAACAAGGAGAAGGAGGTGGTGCTAATGGTAGTCTTGAAGCTCCAAATGGGGTATACCCATGAAAATGAAAGTTCTCCTTCTTGATTTTTGAAAAGAGGGAAATGTTCCTCTTGATGAGAGGATTCCAATGGTGTAGTTTTTATAATTTTTGGAGAAGGTTCAAGAGGGTTACAAGAGGAGAGAAGTAGAGTTTTGTGTGGGTTTGCTTCAAATCACCATGGAAATCGCATGGGGAAGAAGAAAGAAAGAAAAGAGAGAGTGAGGGAGTGGGTTCACGTGAGAGAAGAGAGAATAGGGATAGGAGAGAGAGTGTGTGGGTACAAGGGGGTTACTTTATGTGTTTTTAATTGTTTTTGTCTTTTGTAAATAGAGAGAGTAAGAGGGTGTGTGAGGGGGAATAAAATCGGACCACACACAGCCCACATGGGTTTGTAAAATTTTATTTACAAAATTGGACACACTAGTTTGAGTTATTTATGTTTCTACCCCACAACTTCCCGTTTTTGACAGTTTTTACTAATTTCTCGTTTTATTGATTTTATTGGTTCTAAAGCTTCACTAATATTTACTAATGACTATTTAGTTGACCAAAATTGTTACGAGTCTATTTGACCCGTTTAAAGTCACGTTTTCCCAGTTTCCTCGAAAAACGCGCTTTAAGGTTCGTTAGTGATTTTAATCCATTTTAAGGGTCCATTTTCTTCAGGATCTATTCCCTCATGATTATTTACACTTAATTAAGCTTCTAAAATATTTATTAGCCTAATTAATCACTATTTTTTATTACGGGGTATTTCAATCTACCCCCCTTAAGAAACTTTGCCCTCAAAGTTGCTCAAGGTTAATAGTTTATTAGTTCTACTCATTTGGAAACCAATTGCCATGATGCATCTTACTACCACCTATGAGGTGTTTACTTCATTCCATATTGCAAACATACACAATTCAAGCACAATACGAATTCACATACGCAATACATCATTTCCCATTCATGCCATCACACGATACACAATACATTACTGCAATTCACAATACACATACATCACATACATACGCATCCATACACTACTCATTACACATACATACGTACACATACCAAATTCACTTACACTACATGTGCCATACAAAAGTCTATTACAATACCTACACACTATGCAATGCTTACCCCGAAGCAATGCAAAAGCAAGAGGGCTCTACCCCCCTTAAAAGGGGTACGACCCGTACCCGTATTGATAAATACTAGACTATCTATTCTATGAATAACTGTGGGTACTTGGCCTTCATGGCATCCTCCAATTCCCATGTCGCTTCTTCGACATCATGGTTAGACCATAGGACCTTCACCATTCGTATAGACTTATGGCGAGTGTCTCTGGTCTACCTATCCAGGATTCTCACTGGTGTTTCAACATATCTCATGTTCGGCTCAATGGATAGTCTCTCGGGCTCTAGCACATGAGAAGGATCAGCAATGTACTTCTTGAGTTGTGACACATGAAATACATCATGGACACGTCCCAAGTCCTCAGGTAGTGCTAACCTGTAGGCTACGGATCCAACTCCTTCGGTGATAGTGTACGGCCCTACAAACTTTGGGCTTAGCTTGCCCTTCTGACCAAAACGGAATACGCCCTTCATAGGTGAAACTCGTAAGAACACTTGGTCGCCCACGGCGAACTCAAGGTCGCGTCGTCTCACATCCACATAGGATTTCTGTCTATCTTGGGCTGCCTTCATATTGGCTCGTATTTGTTGCACTTCCGCTTGGACTTGTTCTAAATACTCCGGTCCTATGATGACCGTTTCGCTTGACTCATCCCAACACAAGGGTGTACGGCAAGGTCTACCGTATAGGGCTTGGAAAGGCGACATCTTAATCGAAGCATGATAGCTATTATTGTAAGAAAATTCGATAAGATGAAGCTTATCTAACCAACTCCTCTGAATGTCTAAGGCACATACCCGAAGCATGTCCTCCAGTGTCTGGATGGTCCTTTCTGTCTGACCGTCGGTCTGAGGATGGAAGGCGGTACTCAACTTCAATTCTGTACCCAACGCTTCCCGTGTAGCTCTCCAGTATCTTGAAATAAATCTGGTGTCGCAGTCAGATACTATGGTTTTCGGGACTCCGTGATGTCTGATAATCTCCTTGACAAATAGCTCTGCTAGCTTCACTACCTTTCAGGTGTCCTTCATCGGTATGAATTTGGTAACCTTGGTAAGGCGATCGACTACAACCCAGATCATGTTGAGTCCTCCCCTGGCAGGTGGGAGTCCTACAACAAAATCCATGGAGATATCGTGGAACTTCCACTCCGGAACTGGCATAGATTGTACCATTCCGCCGGGTCTACGATGTTCAAATTTTACCTTCTGGCATGTTAAGCATCTCAATACAAATTCGGTCACATCCGACTTCATTCCAGACCACCAGAAGTACCTCTTCATGTCTTTGTACATCTTGGAGGCTCCCGGATGGACTGATAATGTGGAACTGTGTGACTCTCGCAGGATGCGATCCCTTAGCTCAGCATTGCTTCGGGGGACGCATAGCCTGCCATTCAACCGAATCAAACCATCTTCATGTAGCTTGAAGTCATACTTTTTCTTCTCGAATGTACCATTCTCATCTTTTGTCTGATTGTGGTTAGGTAGGCTCGCTCAACTGAGCGTCTCGCACTTCGTTAACCAAGCTAGAAGAAGTGAGTAGCGAATGGGAGCGAGTGTGCTCGACGGCTCGGGCGTAGGCTACAACACGTTTGCCTTCCCTTCCTTATACTGTAGGTCGATTTCGTTAGTCTGAGAGAAACTCCATCCACACCTTCTCTGTCTCAAATTCAGTTCTTTCCTGTGTGAATACATACTGTAAGCTCTTATGATCTGAGTAAAATGGTGATGCTTACCCCATAGAGATAGTGTCGCCATATCTTCAAGGCGAAGACAATGGCTCCTAACTCTAAGTCGTGAGTGTGGGTAATTCTCCTCATGCTTTTTCAGCTGGCGGGAGGCATAAGCTACAACCTTGCCATGCTGCATGAGTACGCATCCCATTCCTTTGCCTGATGCATCACAATATACCTCAAATCCCTCTGTGCCCTCTGGAAGAGTAAGGATGGGCGCTGAGGTCAATGAGTCTTTAAGTTTCTGAAATGATAACTCGCACTCGTCTGTCCATACAAACGGTGCATCTTTCTTCATCAATGTAGTCATGGGCTTAGCGACTTTCGAGAAGTCCTTTACAAATCTCCGGTAGTAACCGGCTAGACCAAGGAAGCTCCGGATGTCGGTAACAGTCTTAGGTCTAGGCCATGATCGTACAACTTCTATATTCGAAGGGTCAACTAAGATACCTGCGCTCGAGATGACATGACCGAGGAATGATACCTGATCTAGCCAGAACTCGCACTTGGAAAACTTCGCATACAGCTGGTTCTCGCGCAGTGTCTCAAGCACTTTCCTCAAATGAATTTCATGCTCTTCTGCTGATTTCGAGTATACAAGGATGTCGTCGATGAAGACAACAACCGAAGTGTCTAACTACTCACTGAATAGTCGATTCATGAGGTCCATGAATTTAGCTGGTGCATTTGACAAACCGAATGGCATGACGGTGAATTCGTAGTGGCCATATCTGGTACGGAATGCCGTTTTCTCGATGTCTTGCTCTTTGATAGCAATCTGATGATACCCAGAACGGAGGTCGATCTTGGAGAAGACTGAGGCTCCTTTCAACTGATCAAATAGGTCATCGATGCGTGGCAATGTGTATTTATTTTTGACTGTGACCGCATTTAGCTCGCGGTAGTCAATACAGAGTCGGAGGCTACCGTCCTTCTTCTTCACAAAGAGGACCGGTGCTCCCCAGGGTGATACGCTCGGGCGTATAAACCCTTTGTCAAGTAAGTCACGTAACTGCTCTTTTAATTCTGTCATTTCTGCAGGTGCCATACGGTACGGTGCCCTGACAATGGGACCGGTGCCTGGCAAGAGGTCAATCTCAAATTCCACTGCTCTCTGTGATGGCATGCCGGGTAGCTCCTTAGGGAATACATTGGGAAATTCGGATACAATCGGTACATCACTGAACTCTGGATCTCTCTCCAGGTCTTGTACATAACACAAATATACCTCTTTGCCCTTTCTGAGCTCCCGGTACATAGCCATGGCGGAGATGACTGTGGTCGAAGGCTCTCTCGGTCTCTGGCGGTAAGATACGGTAACCCCAGAAGGACTCTTGAGCAGCAATCGATGCTCGGCGCATATGATTCTACCCTTGTGCCGCTCCAACCAATTCATTCCGATGATTAAGTCGAATCCCAATCCATTGAACTCGATGAAGGAAATGGGAAATGTTTCGTTTTTGATTTTGATGGTGGCTGATTGGTAATATTTGGTGCACTTTACTCGCTCCTTCGATGGGAGAGTAACCACAAAGTTCGGTAACTCATCCGCATCTAGCTTCAACCTCTTCACAAAAGATGGTGATACAAAAGTGTGAGAGGCGTCGGAGTCGAATAACACATTGGCGTCAATTCCATTTACTGGGAATGTTCCCGTTAAGATGGTGACGCTTCTGCCGGCTTGTGCTTCGGTGAGGATGCTCAGGATACCTTCGGTACCGAGTCCACAACCTATTGGATTCACAGTTGGGTAAGTATTGATGGTGGACACAAGTGGAATTAAATCAACACTGCTCTTTATTGATAAACCAACCATCATACAAGCCGTGTCTCTAATACACGTTACTAATCGATTACATGATACTATGAGTTTAATACTTCCTAAAGGTAAGGTTCAGGCGTCCTGGTTTCATGTGTGTGGCATTGATTATTGCCGGCGGTGCCGTATTCAACTTGATCTTGTTGATCCCATGATACAGTATCCTTGAGTTTCCACCCATGATTAGGACATCTCCTGATCTCAATACCAACTTCTCTGCGAGGTCCACACGCTTCTGCTCGCTATACAAAAAGATGGCGTCATCACCAACGGACCAAGACACTACGGGCACTCCTTGTTCAAAAGATTCCGCTGTCTCGTCCTTATCTTGGTGTAACCCAAGTCGTCCTTCTTTCTCATAGAAGTTGACGATACAGAGGTCCGCTTCAAGTGCGGGGATCGGATCATTATATTCGCATTGTTGTGCAAGTTCTACTGCTTATGTGACAAGTGTCTGAAATTCTGGAGGTATTGTCGGTGGCGTTGCTCCATCTTGTGTTCGTGTCTCTTGGTATGTCTTGGTATAAGGATCCAATCCTTTCCCAAGCACATCATCTTCAGCTTCATCTTCGCTCCACCGGGGAATCCGGGTGTATAAAATCCTCCTTGACCCGTTCCTAGCTCGTTTGCATCGTCGAATGATTGAGATTTGTGCTTCAGGGTCAGGTATCCCCTTAATAAAATCTACCTGGTCGGATGACCTAACACTGTTCGGTGTAGTAGTGGTTTGTGTTTGTGGTTGTTGTAGTAGTGGTTGGGCGATTCTTTCTGATCAAGTTCTAACCGGTTATAGGATAGCGATACTAAAGCTTCTATGGTTACAAATTTCATCTACGGTGAGTACTAAGTTCAACTTATCATTTCATGCTCGTTATATTCCAATTCAATCATGCATTCATTCAAACAGTTACTTACTACTTAGTCATGTGCTACTCCAAGGATTAAAGGTTTAGATATTACCTGGGCCGACTTAGAATGGACCGTCACGGTCTCTATGAGTGAAGGACAGCTGCCTCTGAGTGCACCCGCTGAGGTCCCGGGATCCCTGTCCCTGTGGTGCCTGCTGGGCGGTGCATCGCCAGATGCAACTCCTTGCTTCCCTCTGCTTGTAGCTTGGAAGTTCCTTTTAGTTTAGCATTCTTATGGGCCTATATGGGTATGCCGGGTATTCCCGGCTGGCAGTTGGTGGACTTGTTCCTCCCATGAAGCAGTCCTTGCCAGGATGGTCTGGTTTGCACTTCCTGCACACATAAGTGCGGCCGTGGAGAAGGTTTGGGATGAAAACCGGAGCCAGAACCTAAGGTTTAGGGGTTAGCACATGTGTGCGTGGATAATACTAAATATGATACTTTACGAATACGATTTAGGAATAGAAGTTTACCCTTAGGTGGGTGGGTGTGATCTCAGTGGCTTCGCGCCACCGGTGCAGAAGAACCTAGCTGAAGGCAGCTCAGCTGGTTTGCCCCACTCAGCATGGTGCACTGCTCTCATGGGAATTTCTTCTGGGATTGCTGAAAGAAATTCCCTTCTTCTTTTTCCAGCTTTACCCTGGCTCTGTTCTCGCCATTGGTGTTCTGTGTTGGCTTGCGCTTCAGCGCGGTTTCTTCATCCCGTAATTGGCAAGTGATCTCAACGAGAGAGAAGCCGCGTGATAACACTCCTGAAGTTTCAGGTATTAGCCGGGATTCTCATTAAGAAAGGATAAGGAAAAGATAGAGTACTTAAGGAATTCAAGGAATTTAAGGAATTGAAATGGTACTAAGGGTTAACCGATATTTACCTGAAGGGAGGTAAATCGAGTGTAGCCCATACCGTACCGAAGGCGATGGCTCAGACCGCCATAGAAGCGATCGACCAACACCTGGCCGGTGTACCCAAGGTCGGGTAGGAGACGGAGGATAGAGGTGAAGGTCCTGTAGTACTCATCCACAGACATCTTGTCTGTCATCCTCAAGGCATCCAGCTCTAGCCTTTTCTTAGTCTTTACGTGCTCCGGATAGTACTTGGATCGGAGGAGTGATGCAAAAGACTCCCAATCGAAGGTGGGGTCGTTGACGTGCTCGTGCTTGATTAGTTTCCACCAATCCATGGCTGCGTCTTTCAAGTAGTAGGCTGCTACTCTAACTCGAACTCCAGCAGGAGCTTCGAGGGTTTCAAATGCCGTCTCCATCTCGGAGATATAGATTTCTAGCTTAGCCGGATCACTCTCGCCCCTAAAGCAAGGAGGGCGGAGTTCCGCTACAGCTTTTACCCAGTTAGCTTCTCTGGGTGGAGGGGGAGGGATTGGCCCCGCTTGAGTTTGGTGGTTTTGCTGGTTTTGTTGCATAGCACTTATCACTTGCGGTAGCATCTGTGCTACTGTGGCGGTGACGATCTCAGCTATCATCTGCGCGCCCGTTCCTTCAGAGGCTTCGCCTCTAGTTCGGCCTCGGCCTCTTCCTGACATCTGAACGTTTATCATTTACATTAGGCTTCAGAAGATATGACTCAAGGGTCATGGAATTTAAGCAAGGTATCGTTCTTAAGAACGTCAAGGGTATCCGTTATTAACAACGGTAGTTCCTAGTTAGGTTTCAAAGTATCCGTCTTATAACGGTTGAAATCCTAACTCGGTAATCCCTATGCTCGGTAACTTTGGACATCAGAGCGTAACTACGCTCTAATACCACTTTTTGTAACACCCCAACCGTTAATCCTATGCTTACCGCCCAATCATCCTCTTAATCCTATCAGTACGCAGCGGAAGACTACTACTTACTACGGCGGGTGGTACAACGCCGCTAACCACCCATACGGCTAACTAGGCTATTCTACTTACAGCGACGGTCTGATGAACATAATATACCGAGCTACTAAAACATCACTCACTAAGTACAAAATACCATGCGCTTACATTAATGGATTACCGAGTATTTAAGTGTATTCAATTACATTCTTCCACTAGTTTCCCCAAAATGAATGAGTCTAAAACCACTACTCATCTATACCATATTACCATCCAATCAATATCCAAAATTGTGTACCCCATGGTACACCGGCTAATCAAAAAGTTACAGCCGTGTACTACTCAGTACACCATTCACAATTCAATGTTTACAATCCAAAAGAAGACAGACCAATCTTCATCAGCTTCACCCTTCTCTTGCACCTGCATTCATATTAAAAACGGTGCCCCAAGGGGCTCAGCAAAAGCTGCGCATAAACTCCGCATATACCGAGTGCTAACAAGGGCACGCCGACTATTTGACGTCCACTAAACATGCGATTCATTAATTTCATACATACATGCTTTGCATACAACATACATACATATACAATACATTATACAATCCAAGGAAACATTACAATGGCATACACATCACTTACCTTCACAAGGTTAGCCAAATTACGCATCCGGGTTAATCGGAATGCTTATTACTCTTTTACTCATTGCACACTACTTACTCTTACTTACACTTACTTACTTTCCTTTACTTACTTACTCATTCTTACTTACTTACTTTTACTCATGTCAAGTCAGTATGACCTCCGGCCCGGGGACTACACCGTCCCACCACCAGGATTTACTTGACTCACCAATCCGAGATGCTACCCATTTAAGGGGTTTGGGCTGCGGACCAGTTTAAGAGTCAGGAATCGGATCCAACCTCTTGTGTCTCACCCTCACGCGTGGCCGAAACTATATCGGACTTCTACTCATTCCAATTTAATTACCAATTTAAGTTAGATTGGTTAGCTTGTTAGGAATCAGTTAGAAGTCCAATCACAAATATTATTCGGTCACAATACAATATATCATACATACACACACTCATATTCATCCATACATTTCATGAATTATACAAACTATGATTTAAAGAGAATATTCACAAATACAACACTACATATTCACAAGTAAGCATAATAACTCTGATTCATGCATTTATCTTATTTGGTGATCAATTAGCACACAACACACAAATCAGAGTAACCAAGGTAGCATACGGGGCATGAGGAATTCATACCGTTCACCGTTGTACTTGTATCCCAACGTTCCTTCGGTGCTCACAAATCAAGTCCTATTTATACATAATTGAATGATTAAATCTAACTATCATTAACCCAACCCAATTACCCTTATGTTACTAATCCATACTTACTATGTTCTTATACTTCTTACACTTACACATTACTTACTTATTTTCATTACCTTAAGTTTTATTTTCAACTTAATATTGGCATACTTACATACATGTACATATACATATATATGGGTATATATATATAATTATTATTTAATTTAAATTAATTTTTTTTAAGACCGGACCGACCTTGCAAGTCCGGTCGCAAGTCCGGTCCGTTCCAGTAGCTTCATTATAGAATTTTTCTGGCCCGACCGAACTTGCAAGTCCGGTCGCAAGTTCGGTCCATTCCAGAAGGTTTCATCGGGGAATTTCTCGGGCTCGACCGAACTTGCAAGTCCGGTCGCAAGTTCGGTCCATTCCAGTAGGTTACAGACGGGAGAATTTTCTGGTCCGACCGAACTTGCAAGTCCGGTCCATTCCAGAAGGTTTCCCGTCTTTGTAAATCTGGGCTCGACCGAACTTGCAAGTCCGGTCGCAAGTTCGGTCCGGCCCAGTACTTCAGTTTTAAAATCTGTTTCAGTCCTCTCCTTTACCCATTACTTCCCCATTGTTCCTACACTTAATCCCACATGTTTTAACACTAATTAAACCTCCTAATACACCTTAGTCCATCCATCAACTCACTAATCTCATACTAATTTACACACTTGTTTCTAAATTCATTTCAACACTTACACTAGTTTCCTAGTTGTGTTTTGCTACAGATTTTAACACTTACTCTCCCCATCTATAGGCCCTCTTCTAATGTCATTTCTAGAGTTTCTAATGCATTACAACTACATTAACCATCTCTCCATATACCCTCTCTATTTAAATCAAAATCTGTTACAACTTATATCATTCACCTAGTTTTCAATTCATTAAGTGTTCTAATCCTAGGTAAATTTTGCCATAGTCTCCCCTATATTTTATACTCACCACATCATTTACACTTACATTATCATCATCTCACCTGTTTATAAACAATAACCATATACAAACTCCCATACACAAATACCAATACTAAAACACTACAAATTCCTGCACTCAACAATACTTCACAATCTAGTTTGTAACAGTTTTTGAAATGTCTTTTAAGGGTTTAAAACCTTGTTTCTTCCTACACATTACACTACTACCACACTACCATTTTACAATGTAAATTTTACTCCATTAAAATCTGTTACACATACAAATATAAGGCTACACAAGGGTGAGCTTAATTACCTTGTTTTCTTCTCTAGTTTCTTTCTTCTCTTGCTTCTTCCTTCTTCTTTTTTCTCCTCTCTACCGGTTATAGTCTCTCAAAAAATCTAACATTACAACCCATTCATAAATGCACCATTCAATACAAAAACTAACCTTAACCATTATTTAAGTTTTAATGTAGGTTTTAGGGTTTAGAAATTTCATTACCTTGCAAGGGTATAAGTGAAGCTTGGAATGGCTCAAGAATAAAGTTTTAACTCTCCAACAATGCCAAAATCGGCTAGCATTCAAAGAAGCAAACAAGGGTTTAGCTTCAAATTTCGTTTTGCCCTTAAAGGCTAGAAAAAGATGGAGTTTCAAGAAGATTTTTACCTCAATAGAACAAGGAGAAGGAGGTGGTGCTAATGGTAGTCTTGAAGCTCCAAATGGGGTATACCCATGAAAACGAAAGTTCTCCCTCTTGATTTTTGAAAAGAGGGAAATGTTCCTCTTGATGAGAGGATTCCAATGGTGTAGTTTTTATAATTTTTGGAGAAGGTTCAAGAGGGTTACAAGAGGAGAGAAGTAGAGTTTTGTGTGGGTTTGCTTCAAATCACCATGGAAATCGCATGGGGAAGAAGAAAGAAAGAAAAGAGAGAGTGAGGGAGTGGGTTCACATGAGAGAAGAGAGAATAGGGATAGGAGAGAGAGTGTGTGGGTACAAGGGGGTTACTTTATGTGTGTTTTTAATTGTTTTTGTCTTTTGTAAATAGAGAGAGTTAAGAGGGTGTGTGTGAGGGGGAATAAAATCGGACCACACACAGCCCACATGGGTTTGTAAAATTTTATTTATAAAATTGGACACACTAGTTTGAGTTATTTATGTTTCTACCCCACAACTTCCGTTTTGACAGTTTTATTAATTCTCGTTTTATTGATTTTATTGGTTCTAAAGCTTCACTAATATTATTAATGACTATTTAGTTGACCAAAATTGTTACGAGTCTATTGACTCGTTTAAAGTCATGTTTTCCCAGTTTCCTCGAAAAACGCGCTTAAGGTTCGTTAGTGATTTAATCCATTTTAAGGGTCGGTTTTCTTCGGGATTTATTCCTCATGATTATTACACTTAATAAGCTTTAAAATATTTATAGCCTAATTAATCACTATTTTTAATTACGGGGTATTTATAAAAACTATACTTCACATGAAATGATGAAGTAGCTTATCATGGAAACCTTAAGATTCATATAATATAGGGTTATAATATAAGCTGAAAAGTATAACATGATTTGATGGTAATGCAAAGTTAATATGTAAAATATGCAAAGTGAAAGTATAATCATAAGTGCACAATATAACATGGTGCAAGTCTATAAATCAACGACAACTCGGATTATTAATCGAATCAAACTACGTCGACCATTATACGAACGTTACGTAATCAAAAGTAAAACGTAACTTGGTTGAATGAATAACGAACCAATATTGTAAGCATGCATAAATATATTCACCACCGCCACCGCTACATCCGCCAGCGACGCCACCCACCAGTTACCCCCATGAGGAGAGATAGGAGGTTTCAACGAGACACGGGATATGTACCATGGAGTCAACGAGACAATAGTAGCCAAGGAAGAGAGGAGCGATGGATGGAGAAATCATGAAGCATATGGGTAGCCAGAGCAATGGGTTTCAATTCAAATCACATGACGACGACGACGAGCTATAGACATAACAATGGGACAAAAAACAAGGGGTCAAGGAAGCAACAACTGAAGGAATTGGAGAGGCGAGAACCTAGTCTCCATCTTCGTCGATAATATTCACAAAGGAGTCTCTGAATTCCAACTGGGGCGGATAGTCAAAAGGTTTGCAAACTGGAAAAGAATATACATCAGTAGAAAAGAAAGAAGAACTAATCGACATGCATGTGCTTTTGTCGATGTGCAAGGGGTAGAAGATGCCAGGAGAGTGATTCATGGTATAAAAGGATGGAATGTCAATGGAAGTGGACTATGGGCGCGTATGGAATATCAGGGACACAGAGAAAGGAGAGAAACGCCAGGGGCGGAAACAAGGAGTAATAAGAGTCCCAAACAGTCAAGAAAGTGGACCCAGAAAAACAATGGCCATGCCACATCAAGACTGTCACTGAATATACACCCAGATGCATCCATGAAATCATGCCTGAGCAAATGTGTAGTTATAACATTTAGAGAAGATAAGTCGGCGAAGGAAACAATGGAATTCATGCAAAGCCGATGGGCAAATATGGTTTAAACATTGAGATTACCTTAGATGCTCACTTACCTTATGTATTGGTTTAAACTTAGGATGATGTAGTATATATCTTGTTCATTACTACGGTTAATTATTGTTGTTGTTTTATTTTATTTCTTTTCTGCTTCTTTACTCGCATGGGCGAGTAATGACATGTGACACCCGAGTGAGAATTATTAATGTTTAACTTCCGCTGTAAGACGTCTTTAATTATGCTACGAGAGTGATTATTATGAGTTTAATGTGAGGGGTGTTACAAACTCCCCTTGTAGTTAAATGCATTCAAGTCCCTTTACCATCTTTAAAAGATTAATGCCAAGTAACTACTCCCTTAATAATGGTGGCGCCTATTAACTAGGGGAGAGGAAATTCCAACATCCCACCTATTAAATTGCCGCCCACCAAGGAGTCAAGGCAACCCAAAAGCGCCCCCTTAATTGTTGAGTAACTCTCAACAATTAAACTCCTTAATTGCAAGCATTAGATAAAGGAAGATGAAAAGGCCAAAACTGCACATATCCCTTAATTGAGAATCACCTCAACTTAATTCCTGAAACCGCCCAACAATGAAGGAGATGGAGCTACCCCTTGAGCTCTCATCAGTTGAATAATAAATTCAACCTCTTCAATGTAGTTTAGGAATCTCTTTATCTGCTCAGTAATTATTTCAGGGATAGAGTTAAGTAAGCAATTATTATCTCGTAGTAACTCACAAGATAACAACGCAGGGAATACCAAGGTAAACTCAATGTTCCACTGGAAAGGAATTTTTACTTTCCAAATATGTTAACCTAGTCAACATATTCTTCTACCAGATTCCAGACAATATTTACTCAAGGGAGATAGAAGTTTCAAATCCTAGAAAGAGTAACCCGCGTCGTGACGCCCGACATCCACGCATTGTCCTAACACAACTCGCACACATAGTCACGGCTAGAGCTGTCAAAATTTGACCCAACCCGAAAACCCGTCCGTTTTATCCGAACCTGAAACACGACTGAACCCGAAAATATTTAAATATAATAAACCCGAAACCCGATTGGGTAAAACCCGAAATGACCTGAGCCCGAAATGACCCAAAACATTTATAACCCGAAATCGACCCGAACCCGAAATGACCCGAAATAATAGTAATTAAAAATTAGCCAAACTCGAATAACATGAAATAATAGTGACCATAAATTATCCCAAACCTGAATGACCCAAATAAATATGACAAAAATATGTTTAAACTTATTATATCCGAATGAAATTCTGAATAGGCATTGTATTGAAAGTTCTGTAATCTATATGTTGTATATTCTTATATAAATTAGGTATATATTTATATTATAAATTTTTCCAAAAATATTAACCATGACCCGAAATAACCGAAACCCGATTCTATCTGACACTATTACAACCCGAACCCGAAATGACCCGAACCCGAATGACCCGAACCCGAAATGACCCGAAAGTTTAATGACCCGAATGGATATTGACCTGAAAAGGTATGACCCAAAACCCGAACGGATAACCCGTTTGACAGGCCTAGTCACAGCCAACACCCGTGCATAGCACAACCAGCGTCCATGTTAAATGCCTAGCGCATGCAGCCACAACCAGCACCCAGTGCCCGTATTACCCGACGTTAAGCGCACACTGTCACAGCCAGCACCTAGTGCCCGTGTCAAGCATCACCTCACGCATGCAGTCACAGCTAGTGCCCACGTATCACGCATCCAGCACCTGTGTCATGCAATGCCGCACCTCATCACGACAATTACTTGTCAAGGGGTCTCTGCTTACGTAGTGATTAGCTCTCTTCCCTTGTCATGGCCCAGCCATGAACCACTTTGGAAACCTCAATGCCTAAGGATGTCTGGTCATGCCTACCATAGCACGCCGGCTACCGACATGATACCACATAACAACACGAAGCTATTTCCACCCACTTCTCATTCCTGGTGAGCCTAGCTCATGAGCCAAGTCCTAGACTTGTCCACCTCGTCAGGTTCCAGCGCATGACAACGTGCCAGGGCCTTGAACCCATCACTTGTCACCGTTGTGTCATCGCCTATCTCGTGACACGGCCTGGACGTTAGGCCCCCAAGACGCATCCTTGCCCAAATGGCGAAGCCCGGCTTCCCACGCTAGCATGAGCCTTGCACTTGGTTAAATATGGGGTCACTGAGCTTAGCGCATTCACTCCAGAGACGAGAACTGTAACATCCTCCCCCAATTGAGTTTTGTCCGTCCTTTGCAAAGCTCTAAGTGCTCCCGGAGTTGGAGATCGTTGCCCTAGCTTTTAAGCCATCCTGCCTCACATCCCCACTGTGCTCACCTTGTGAACTAGGAGTCAGGGCTTCACAAGTGAGTGGCCGGATAACCTACTCAATTCAAGGTGAGTGCATCACAAGTGTCATCACACAGGTGAACCCTTCGAACCTCCACTCCCGGTTCTCGAAGCTGTGATCCAATCACACTTCCCTTGTTGGCTAACCCTATAGTCCTTGGCGCCACTCCCGGAGTCCACCCTTGAATACCTTGACTCGATACTTGCCCAAAAGTCTCAGCATCGCCACATGTCCACCATGACTCGACACCGGTAATCAAGCCACTTGCCATTCCTTGAAGTTGTCCAACAACTCTCGACTTTCTTCCAAGGCAGTCCACAAAGCGCCCTAGTCTCCTTCACTCGGCTCGCCCCCAGGGCATCTCCTTGATTGGATATCACACCAGGGTCGTCATGCCACCACTGCACGACCACCATGCTTTTGGACACCTTCACTTGGAGAGGCCCGTCAGACGCTCCAAGCACCTATGGGTTATGGGCCCTCGCATCCACATGCTTCCTCCCTGGCCTAGCCTTTTCACCCTATCCAACTTGTTCTTCAGGTTGTTCCTCTTCCTACTGGATTTCCACATGCGCCTCCAAGGCCATACCCAAAAATCTAGCTCGGTTGTCCTCCCCCAACTATTCCTTGGCCCAACCTTTAGTTCCTGAACCTTACTACTCTTGAACGCTTGCTCACGGTAGAATATCTTGCCTTGACAGGTTAGGTAAACTCAAGCCTAGATTCCCACATTATAACTAGACTCAAACGCCACTACTAGAATACCATCTTCCATGGTCTCACTTAGCTTTACTGATGGGGTATTTGTTCAACACTCAGAGTTGACAAACCATCGACTCAGTGATTCTAGCTAGTGCAACATCTACTATGCCCTTGTGGTTCGCATTGGTCACCAACTAACCATATCTCAGCTCACCTAAAAGTATGGTATCACCTAATCCCTTTCAAGATCTACCTCTTGCTGTGCACACAAACCAGACACTTGCAAATTCTGAGCAAACTTCAACTTTATTCAGCACTTCATGGTTTGAACTACAAAAGGAAAGTAAACAACGGTAGTAATCTCAACTACGAAGGACAACTTGGAAGAAAAAATAAACTAACAACCAAAATCAAATGTCATCTCCTAAAGCATGACTGAATTTAAAAGAACAAGAAAACGAGAATACCTATTTCATGCTACTCCATGCGCTACCATGCCCTAGAACTCTCCCCGGCACGAACTTCCTCTCGAGCACATGAACCAACTGGGTGATCTCCCACGGAGGGTGTGAGTCCATAGACCCACCCATGCATAGACTCCACGCCGATCCACATGCGGTTCTGGAATAGCTCGACTCTTGTCTTGGCCTTCCGAGCAAAAGGTTCCCCTAGGATCATGGGAACGAGAGACAGATCCAAGACCTTAAAAGTAAGATAGCCTCACCACGGACCTATCTTCACATACGTCTTGACTCTTCCACATGTCTCTGCAGCAACCTCATCTCCCATCCTGATACGCCTCGTATTAGGAACGATAGGTAGCTTAAGCTCTTTGGCCACACGTAGACTCAGACAATTGCATCCTGCTGCGGTATCGACCAAAGCCATCACACATGCATGTGTCTCTATCAAGGCATCAACATACAACAACGTTCTAGTTGGTGCTATAGCCGGATAATCAACATGAACAACTGAGAGATAAGGAAGGTCAACATCACTAGTGCAGAAAATGTTTTTACCACGGTTATTTTGCCTATATACCACGGTTAGAAACCATGGTTTATACTCGCGTGGTATATCGGAAAATTGCAATAAACCACGGTTTGAAACCATCGTTTAAAAGACGGATTATAAACCACGGTTCCGCTAAAACCGTCGTTTAAAGCCCATTGTGTCGCAGGAATCAGACGACTTTATACGACGGTTGCGACAGAAACTGTGGTATATAATGTTGTCCATTGAGTTTTATACGACGGTTGGGACAAAAACCGTGGTATAAAAATACATTATACGACGGTTTTCTACTAAACCGTGGTTTATAACGTCATTCCATTGAGTTTTAAACCACGGTTTTAAGTGAACCGTGTGTTTTTTTTTTTCTTTTTTTTTAGTTTTTTTTAGCCTCTACCACATATGTTTTCCAACAACAACCAAATTTACAATCGCATATAACCTGTACAGGGCATCCAACTGGTATTGCCCTTTGATAACCAACCACACTATATGACCATAAACCAAGTTGCCAGTTTGAATTGCAAAATGAAAACGATTGCACAAAACAAACTTTCAAATAAGAAGAGAGTTGAACTTTACAAACTTTGAGAGTCTACGTGCTTCAGCACAAACAAAAGTCTAAGTCTAACTACACTAGGATAAGATCTAAGAAACGCTCAAGTAATTTTTACACCAAAACTGCGATAAATGATCTCTTACAAAGTCGAGATCCATCTTGGAATACGCGCTCCCTACTTTTGTGAAAAAAGAAACAAACTTTCCATAAAAAGAAACTGATCATCATTAGTACACACAATTTTATTTAAAATGCAATAACTTTAACTAAAACTTTGATTGGTATGGGTTACCTTGTCATCATCATCAAGCGTGTCAATATTTTGTACAATCTCGAACATGTACCGCATCACATAATAGCCACAACTCCGTGAATCAGGCTGTTTAGGACACTGTCATCACACCATCCATGGATTACCAACTTTAGACAGATCAAAAAATTAAACGTTTAACTTTAATACAAAAATGCATGCATAAATTAAATGATTACTTACACGTATGTAATGGAAGTCCAAGATGGAGAATGGTTTCTTCTCATCACTCAAACCAAGCTTATGACCCCTGCATAAATACAACATTTTAAAATGAAGTCATTTATTGCCAATAATCCAGGACAAGCTTAAAATAAATACAAAATGCATTAAAATTTTAAATACTCACTCCTTCAAATATTTCTCTACAGCGATCTCTCGAAGGTCATCAGCGCCCAATGGGTCTAGTATCAACAAGCATGAGGTGTCGATACACAACACCATCAACATCCAATGATTGCTACCACAGGTAAAACAAAGAATGTTTTGTAGAACAATATTTTTAATCTATCACATAATGTAATTAGGAAGCAAAAAATTCCAGTTATTGTGTACTTACATCTGATGATATGGGATCAGCAAATATTTGCTTTTTCTTCACATCGCAGTACAAAATCCCTGCCTCACGTGCTCTGCACATCCTTGCTCATCCAATGCGGCCTGACTTGCTGACATCAATTGCGGACACAAGAAAGAGAGGGCAAATAATCTCTTGCTCGCTAGCAGTCTACTAGTCAAACACCTAAACAACATTTTTTCATAAGATATGTTAAATAGCTTAAAAAAATGAAAGATAATGTAATAATTTAAAAGATACTTACACACAATAGGCCTGAATCACAGAGATGTTAAGCAGGTCTCCCATCAAAAATTCTCTTAGATCGCTCACGGTAATAATCAGATCTCTGGGCTCAGGGGAGTGGAAAACATGCTTAGACACTTTCATGTTGAAGTTGGTGACAGACTGCGGCCTCATCATGAAAAAGTCATACAATATTTTTTGTTTGACTGTCAACTTCTTCAGATACTTGGGTGTCAGAATGGGGGATCTCCTAGGAGTCATATCGAAAGGTTTCACCACTTCCTTTCTCACACTCTGACTCTCCTCATTTGATTTCACAACTTCCTTCCCCTTATCCACTTTCCTCTTCTTAACCGGTCTTAATTCCTTATCAATCTAATAGTATACAAAATTTAAATAATAAACATATCAGTCAACAGTCAAGTTAAAAAATAAACAGTAAGCATGTAAATAGTTTACCTTGTCACTAACATCAATGAGAGAATATGGCCATGGAACAACTGAAGATTGTGCTTGACCTATTTTACTCCACTGATTCCACTCCAACGGAAGCGGAGAGTCCTCATGGCCTCGCACAATGTCGTATACCATCACAGGAGCGTGAAGAGGTGGAATGAGCTTGAAATGTACTATACTGTTCGGTCCGGTCGCTAAAACCCGACCGTATGCAACATGCACAGTCTCACCATCCAACACTTGAAACAGATGGCATGATTTAGCCACCTACATCAACTCACAACAGTAAGCAAGGTAATAAAATTATATTGTTTTAAAAGTAATGTTAAAATAACTAAGGAGGAAAAAAGAACAAACCAGAAGGTTTTGATAAGGAAATGTGTCTCTGGTAGAAGAAGAAGGTGCCGGATGATCCACCATCGGAGTATCCGCCGTCGTGGTAGGAGCAGACGTCGGTGTAGGATCATCGACCATCATAGTATCCGCCGTCGTGGTAGGATCCGGAGCAGACGCCAGTCTAGCAGTAGGTGCCGGTGTAGGAGACGCGGCCACTGTCGATGTATCCGCCGTCGCGCTAGGAGCAGACACCGGTGTAGGAGTAGGTGTCGGTGTAGGAGTATGCACCTGGCCCAATACTAAAGCCTCAAGTCTCCGCAGGCGCTCCTCGTAGGCTTGACGCTCCTCAGCGTGACGTCTTTCCGCCTCCTCCAACCGGTCGTGCACCCGTTCATCCACCATTCTCTCTATCATTTCAGCCTGTGGTACTCTCGATCGAGACGTAGAAAACACGTCTTTTTGGCGAACTTCCCCTCCAAGCCCCCGCACTCGCCCTGGATGATCCTTTTGCCTAAGGGCCTTATTCAGTGGATCATCTTGAGACGGAGGGGCCGGAACCATCTCCCATCGCTCAGTAGATCCAGACTATTTTAAATTACAAAAAAATTAGAAATGAAGTTACTAATTAGTAAACAAAAACTTTTAAAAATATATACTCCCTCCGTCCCACCTTGACCGTCCTATTTACTATTTGGACATGTCATTTGACTTCAATTTTTAACATATAAGATAAATTAATTTTGAAAATTTAAGTTTTGCATATGATTCCTTACATGATAAACTATATTACAAAATTTAGTTTTATAAAATTATTTTACCTTATATGTTTAATATTGAGGTGGAAAAACGTGCCAAAAAGCAAACAGGACACTTATGACGGGACGGAGGTAGTACTTACAATCTTTGAAGCCAACTCAGTAGTCTCGCTCTGCGGGAACACATATACTCCCTCATCATTTTTCTTCATGCGACCCAGCATAAATGTCTGCACCCTACTTGCATCGTCAACATTATCAATAGCTGACTGAGTGTCGTCTTCATTAGTTTTCGTCAGTAAGCCCTCGCTCTTCCATTTCTCCAACCGCCCCGTATATCCAGCTCGCCCCATGAAGTGCTTATATATATATTCTTCGCCCGGTTACGTCTCACTTGTTCTTGATGTAACTGTTACAAAATTTGTATATTTGTACGTTATACATAATAATAATAATAATAATAATAATAATAATAATAATAATATTTTGTTAAATTTTTAATTCCTTAAATAATTAAGAAAAATAATTGTAAAAGTACCTTACTCTTCAGTCTGGCGATGGTCGTAGAATATCTTCAGTCCTCCTCCGTGATCATACCATCATACACTACCCACGGCGGTGACCTCTTGGAGCCCGGTTTGTTAATCCAACCATCTACCAACCGATGCTTGAACTGTCGCAGCGATGTCGCTAGAAGTGATTCAATCTTCGTCCGAAGTTCATCCGCGACTTTGTACTTCTTCTGCACCATCTGCCACATGATGTCTTTGTCTGCCTTTTCTTGATCCTTCCAATCCTTATTAATCGAGCAATGGGATTTTACCATCAATCCCAAGTAAGAAGCAAACTGCTGCTTCGACCCACCAGAATGTCGGAGGTACTTGTCCCAGACAAATCGATGGGAGAATCTTCTTCACCTTCAACCCACGTGTCGGTCCACGTCCCTTCCGAGGGTTTTGCGAAGTAGATGCAGCTGGTGGTTCTTCAGTAGGGACGTCATCGTCAATATCATCCAACCCCAACAGTAAGTCCTCTTCGACTCTATCGTCAGGATCCATAATCTGAAAAATAATCAATAATTAACAAGGTTAATACGAACATCTACTGAATCAAATATTGAAACATGACAAAAATGAAATAATATAATATTGTCAACCAAACTTACAAAATAACATTTCATCGTTCAATCCACAATCCTTCATTGTGGTCGGACCTTCGATATTCAAAATTAGTTACATTATCTACCTCCATCGGCAACCGAATAGGTACATCTGTTTCATCTTCACAGTCGTATTCATCCTCATCAACAATATTATCAATCCCAACTATCGATCTTTTACTCTGCATTACAATAGACCATCTGGGATTAGACTGATCACGACAGTAGAATACTTGTTTTGCCTTTGATGCAACAATAAAGGGTTCATCAGTAGGAGCCGCTGTCGTTAAATCAACTAGCTTCATACCATGATCCTCCTCACGATATCCCTGTTTGTTGTCCACCCATTTGCAACGAAATACGCAAGTTTCATAACTAGTGTAATTCAAGACCCAAATCCTCAATAACACCATAATATTCGTTCTTCAGTGTATTACGACTTGTTCCTGTGAAAATGTCTTGTGAAGCGATAAGATGCACACCACTGTTCTGGTTTGTCGATTTACAATCTTGACGTTCAGTGTAAAAAAAATCCATTTACATCATATCCTTCATAAGACAACACATCGAGATTTGGACCAAGTGCCAACAACTGGATCATTTCATCCACGTTCCTTGAATCTTCATACAACACCTTCTGTCTGAACCACTTAACAAATGTTGCATTCTGCTCTTTTTTTAATTTGGCATTACTCATCGTTGGGTGTTTTGTTTTGAGGTAGGCTAGGTGTGCATCGAAATACGGTTCAACAACTTCAGAATGATTCAACACACCAGATGTGCCTTGTTCAATGTATCAATATCAACTCTGCATAATTTTTTCCCACAGGTACCAACCCCTTTAAGCCTGCCATCATGTCTTGCTTTCGGTAATCCAATAACATCAACACCGTGTAAGTAGTGAGTGCAGAAGTCAACTACCTCCTCTGTTACTGTCCCTTCAATTATGCTTCCCTCTGGACGCCGACGGTTTTTCATTTTCTTTTTCAGTATACCCATATATCTCTCAAACGGATACATGTATCGAAGGTATAACGGACCACAATGTTTGATCTCTCTAACAAGATGAACAAGTAGATGCACCATAATATCAAAAAACGAAGGAGGAAAATACATTTCCAACTGACACATGGTGATCACAAGGTCATTCTGTAGTTTATCCAGCGTCTCCACATCAAGCACTTTACACGAAATTCCTTTGAAGAAAACACATAAATTTGTAATAGTTTTCCTGACATCAGCTGGAAGGATCCCACGGAGAGCAACCGGAAGTAAGTGCTGCATCAGCACATGATAGTCGTGAGACTTCATCCCTACCAATTTAAGATCAGACATTGATACCAAACTTGATATGTTCGATGAGTAACCGATGGCACTTTAATATGACGAAGAGAACTACAAAAACTTATTTTCTCTTCTTTGGATAATGTATGACAAGCGGGAGGCAAGAATGTTCTTTTCCCTCTTTGTTGTGGCGCGAGTTCTTCTCGTATACCCAATTCAACCAGATCTTTTCTACCCTTTAAATGGTCTTTTGTCTTTCCTTTCACGTTTAGTAGTGTCGCAGATACACTTTCACCAATGTTTTTCTCCACGTGCATAGCATCAATGCAATGTCTCACCTCTAAATGTTGCCAATATTCAAGTTCCCAAAATATTGATTTTTTCTTCCAGATGCTCTTTTCAGTGGCTTTAATTGGTGGACCGAAGTTGTTCACAACATTCTTCAACTGATTGTAAGTCTCAGCAGCAGATAGTGGTGGTCGTGCGACTGCATGATCCGTTTTTCCATCAAACTCTTTTGTCATCTTACGGTATTTGTGACCTTTCGGGAGGAATTTCCGATGGCCCATGTACACATTTTTTCCACTGTGTTTTAACCGTATACTGCAAGTTCTATCTCCACATATAGGGCACGCTAGAGCTCCTTTAATTGTGTATCCCGAGAGGTTGCCGTATGCAGGGAAATCATTGATTGTACAAAACAACATAGCCCAGAGCGTGAAGTTTTCCATACCGTATGAATCATACACTGTCGCACCTTCATTCCACAACAATTGTAAATCGTCAATAAGTGGTTGCAAAAACACATCAATTTTGTTTCCCGGTTGTTTTGGACCCGATATCAACAGAGAGAGGAGAATATGTCTGGGTTTCATACACAACCATGGCGGCAGATTGTATATTGTCAATAAAACAGGCCAAGTACTGTGTATACTGCTCAAAGTGCCATAAGGGTTCATCCCATCAGTGCATAAACCAAGTCTTAAGTTCCTTGGGTCTGTACCGAATTGAGGGTATATTCTGTCAATGTTTCTCCATTGTGGTGAATCGGCTGGATGTCTCAATTTACCATCATCCTTTCTATGGGTAGCATGCCATCGGAGGTTCTCAGCATCTTTCTGAACTGCAAACAAACGTTTGAATCGGGGAATTATCGGTAGATACCACAACACCTTCGCAGGAGAACCCACTTTAGTGCTTATGTGGTTTCTGTCACCCTTTTTTACATAGCGTGATTCCCCACATTCAGAGCAATGGTCATCCAACTCATTCTCCTTCCAGTACACATACACCCATTTGGACAAGCATGTATTTTTTTATATTCCATACCCATCGGACACATTAACTTCTTTGCTTCATAAGTTGTTGTGGGTATCACATTGTCCTTTGGTAGTACATCCTTCAGCAGTTGTAAAAGATCTGTAAAACTGACATCACTCCATCCATGTCTCGCCTTCAGATTGAATAGTTTTAGGACAACGCTCAATTTGTTTTGTGTTTGCGTATCACATCCACTGTACAACGGTTCCTTTGATGCTTGCATCAGATTTTCGAATGTTTTGGGTTTGTTGGAAAAATGTTGTTCAACATCTTCCATCATTGCATTAAGGTCCTCCTGATCATCTGAATCACTAACTAGTGAATCATCTTGAGTATCCCCAAAATCGTGTGAAGCATCCATTTCTGATTGTTCTGCAACGATGTTATCAGCACATTCAAACACTTGTACTGAATGTTGACCATGCAGTATTGTTATGGCATCATAATAATCTGTAAACCCTCTGCGAATCAGATGATCCTTAATCTTGTCCACACCTCGGTATTTGAAGTCGTTCTTGCAATCGACACAAGGACATCGAATATATCCCTTATCCCTTGGTTTAAGATTGTCAACAAGGACTTTGCAAAATTTATTGACCCCTTCTAGGTACTTGATGTCCAATCTGTCACTGTACATCACTGAGCGCTCCATCTCCTTTTTCAACACACACCAGATGTCGTGAACTCGTTCCATTGATCTCCTCTTTTTTTATTTACAGATTTAACAACCTAAACCTATCCAATCACCTTCGATCTCACCTAGGAACAAGTTAATAATATACAGTAGTTCAGTGATAATTTCGGCAGCATTACCCTACAGTTCTCCTAGTGTAGATATATATGAATCGTTTCAATTCACATATATATATAATATATATATATATGTCACTAGAAGAACACTAGGGTAATGCTGCTGAAATTATCACTGAACTACTGTATATTATTAACTCATTCACAACCTAGATGGTAAGATCAAAGGTCATTGGACAGTCCCAACAGGGACTATCTAAGACATACCTCTATCAGGTAAATCTCAGACAGGTAATTCTACGTTTGAATTTATTTTTTCATTGTTTAATAGAAACACAAAAATAAATTGAAACGTTTTAAATACCAACCTGATGAGTACTGGATGGTCAGCGCGAACAACACAAGATAGAGAAGAGACAAGTAGACAGATGTTCTTGCACGTAGTATATGACACCTCGTCTTAATTCGATTGTCTTGTACCTCAGAGCAACCTGCAAGAGATGAAAAAATTGAAACTATAAGTAATTATGAAGAAAGTTAAATTCGATGGAATTAGTATCAGCTTAAATTCTGGAAAAAATTTGGCATGACCTTTACATATTTTTAGACACTCCACATTTTTTTAAGGCAGAAACAAACACAGTAGCAGCAACATTAATTCTCAGCAAACCATACGAATTATTATCAGACAGACAAGTATACATATAGTAAATGTATATATATATATTTCACCACACTATGCAAATATATATTCTAATGATTGCAGAATACAAGTAGAATTTAGTATAATGTTTATTTGTGACAATATTATATATATACATATAAGTATTTGTTTCTAAAATCATAATCAGAAAGCAAGTGTTTTACCGTGGGTTCTGATTAGGCAACCGGTGGCAGAGGTTGACGGGGCAGCAACAATTAGTGTGACAAGTGGAAAATCCAACCGTGGGTAGTAACACCTATTCAATGAAATTAGAATAAAGTTTTAATTTTAAAAAACATGACTAATTGAACAAATAAACAAATGAATATATTTTGACAAACCAAATTGTTAAAACATTTATAATATACTTACCTGATGAGTAGTGATGATCAACTCACAAAATGGGGTGGAAGAGGGATTATTCAACCGTAGTAACACCTATGCAATAAAATTAGAATAAGGTTAAGTTATGGAAAAATTTTGGCATGACCTTTGCGTATAATTAGATACTCCACATTTTTTTGGCATAACCAAAAAGAATAGCAGCATAATAGCACTCTTTTGTTTTAATCAAACAATCTCTCGGCAATGTAACATTGGAAGTTCAGATTAATCTTGTTTGACATAGCTCCAAAAACTTGAGAACATTCAAAGTACTATTGTATTAAAATATTCTCAAATGAAAGACAAATGCAAGAACAAAGTAAAGCTGGGTAAAATAGCAATATAGAAACCGAACTAAAAAACCTGAAAATAAACGGCAAGTTAATCCTGCATTAACAAAGAAGGTAGCCGTATTGAGAGGTCATCATATTGGACCAGTCCATCGTTTCCTGGTCCAGTATCCATTGGCAGCCCAACACAAATATAGATTAGTCTAGACTATTTTGGTTAATAAACTAGATTGTTTCTGTTATGATTTCAGAGATACTTTAGGAAGATAGTTCAGATTTTCTAGCTGATAATCTTCTTCTCTAAATCTGTATATTCGGTATATATATACTACTGCACAGAATGTAATTTACGATCAATATATATACAAAACTTTCTTCACATACAATCGAGTCTATCCATTTGTCTCTCAGTTTATCACACAGATCGTCAAAACATTATTACATCATAAATGAAGCTTTCTTTTTCTTCTTCTTCTTCTTCTTTTTTATCCGCAACAACACAACTAAATGCCATAACTACAGCAGTGCGCATCAGAAGCATGTTCATCTCCCATTATTTTTTGATAAATGGTCTACTTTCGTAGAGTGTGCAAGAATGGCGTACAAGGCATGGAGAATTCCAGCCCAAATTACAAAGGTGTAGAGGAATCAGATTTCCCAAAAACTCAAGTTTGACGCAGCGCAATTAAATGTAACATAGACTAACAAAACATTTCATTCTAACAGACGAGTACTCTTCAGATTCGATTTCAAACACCACGCTATCTATTATAGCAGCGCACAACAAAAAACCACCACCATCGAAACCAATAACAACAAAACCACCACCATCGAAACCAATTAACAACAACAAACGCTAGCACTGCATTTTGGACTCTCTCAACACCACCACCTAGCTCCTTCATCGATTATCAGTAGAGAAAATGAAGAAAAAAAATACATACTGAGAGCTAGGGTTGGGGCGGCGTTCAGGCAGGTGGTGGCTGGCGGCGCTGGTGCTCTGGCGCGGCTTCAGACGACGGGGGCGACACGAGAGCGGCGGTGGGAACTTCACAGGGCGGCCTCAAGTCGGGAGCTTAGGGGGAAGACTCGCACAGGGCGGCGGAGTAGTCGACGGCGACAGGGCTAGCAGCTGGCGACGGCGGAGGAGAGGCTCGACGGCGACAAGGGAAGACGAAGACGGAATAGGGAAATCGATCGAGAGAGGAAGAAGAAAATGGGGCGTCGGGGGGGTAAGTAAAAAAACTTTTAAACGACGGTTAGTTTAGAAACCGTCGTTTAAAGGCTATGGGACGGAAGCAATAAACGACGGTTTTAGAAAACCCGTGGTTTTAAATTTTTGGCGCAACATATAAAACGACGGTTCATAGAGAACCGTGGTTTATAATAACTTTATACGACGGTTGTATTGGAACCGTCGTTTTTTCTTCTAACCGGTGTAGTTATAAACGACAGTTATTTATAGAACCGTCATTTATCTGATGAATCATGCAACATAAACGACGGTTTTTCCAAGAACCGTGGTTTATAATGTTTAAACGACGGTTATTTGTTTAACCGTGGTTTAAAGTGCGTCATTTAAAATCATTTTTCTACTAGTACCTTCATAGTTCATTGGTGTTAGAGTGGCCACCTGCTCACTCCTCGGCTCTGCACCAATTGCTGTTGCCGCCTTCTTCTTGGGACACTCCCTAGCCCAATGACCAGTCTCACCACAATTGTAGCACACATTGGAGGGTGATCTCAGCTTGCTCTTGCTCCCTCGGTCACCTTAGGTCTTTGGCGTCGTCTTAGTCTTGGCTCGGGCTCTTCTTTCTTGGCACCACCCTGTGATACCTCAGTCAGACCCATTCTCCTCTTCTTTTTGGAGTTGTATCTTCTCCATGACTTACGAAACTCGCCACTAGCCCCCTTGGTTTCCTTGACCTTGAAATCTCCCAGAGATTCAGCAAGTGCAACCGCTTCGGACAAGGTCTTTGGCTTCTTCAGCCACATTTTATCTTGAGCATCTTTGGGCATACCATGGACAAAATGGAAGACTTTGTACTTCTATGGCAAGTCAGTACTCAACAACAATGGAATTAAACTCGGACACATAATCCCTTACCGTGCCCTTGATGGTGATCATAGTCAAATCATTGTGAGCCTTCCAGACAACATCTTTAGGGTAAAAGTGCCTTCAAACCTCTTTCTTGAAGTCCGCCCAAGTCTGCACGCTCTTCTGACCTACGGTCCTCCACCATTACTTAGCTCTCCCGGAGAGCTTCGACCTTGCATAGAGAATCCTTTCCTGTCCTTCTTGATATCATTCACCTCAAAGTAATCAGAGAGATCTTGGAAGAAGTTAGCCAAGATTGTTCCATCTCTAGCGCCATCATACATCTTGGGATCTGGAAACTTCAATTTCCTTTTCCCCTTAAGTCCACACAACTCGTCATACGCCACCTTGTAGCGCAGATACTTGGACTTATACTTGTTTTCAGAACTCCCAGACCTCTCCGAGAAGTCACTCTCGCTAGGCTCCTCTTCTTCCTCTTCGCTCCCGGAACCATCCTCAGAAGGTGACCTAGAAGAACCACCTGAGGAACCACCATCATCATGGCCTCCATGATGTCCAAAACCATGCTCGGCTGCGGCCTTAGCATCATCAAGTTCCTCGTCTTCTCGGCCATCGTCATCACCATAACGACTCCCGCTGCCTCGACGACGATAGTCTTGACTCACTTCGTCAGTAAAGCGAACAACTTTGCTCTTCACCTTTGGCTGTTGTGCATGAGCTAGCCCATCCTCATCAACCAACCAATGCCTCATCTCTTCTCCAACACTTCCCTCTCGTCTCGAAGGATCCTTGCTTCTCACTGGCCCACCGCTCTTGCGCCTACCATCATGCCGACACGACGATGACACGACCGTCCACACCTTGGACTCATGTCTTCATCTTCATCACAAGAACGACGTGCTACAGCCCGTTCTTTGCACCTTCTTGCTTTGCTTCACCACGACCCCGGTCCTCCTTAAGAGCCTTAGTCATCGCCGCCCCAACTAGGTCTGGGATTGACCCTAGCAAGGGATTATTCACCTGGATCTCACCATGCAGATCATCAAGGAGATCGTGGTGATCTACTCCTGTCTCAAGGATCCTATCCGCCAAGGATCTGGTAGCATCAAGAACTCAGCGCTGAGAAGACAAACTCACGGTGATGGGAGAAAGATTCTCACCATGCCTCGCCTCTAGTGAAGCAACTTTCTTGTCGATAGACTTAGGCGAAGTCGATGAAGCCATTGCTCAAGGGAAAGAGATAAAGATAGAACCTTTGACGTTGAGGAAGACACACGAACTGATTGTTGTTGTAGAAATCGGGTGCAACACTTGATTGCCGATGAAGAATTCAAACGTAGCTCTGATACCAAGCTTGTCACAAGCCAAAATTGGCACTATGACCGGCAGGAACTAAGCCTAGCCCCTCAGCCTCCTTCAACCTTCCTTTCTTCACTCGACACACTTAGAATCAAATAGAGATTCAAGAATGAGAATACCGCCCTCTTGTGGTAACTAGTTCCACTACGACCTTGCCTCTCCTCGACTTGTCTCTGATCAAGCTCGCAAGTGTTGGTGTCGTAGGACTGGAGGTAGCTAAGAATCCTTGAACACTCACGCTTACACACTTAGACCTTTTGGGGAAGATCACTTCGTGTAACATAGGAGTTTATCTGAGAGAGATTACTTCTGTTTGAGAGAATTGCAACCGTGCATATGAATGTATGTGTTGTTGTGTCTCTCAAACTAATCTCCTCGCCTTATATAGGCCCTTGGCTAGTTAGGATAAGAGAGGAATACCAAACTCCTTATCTCCCTCATTAATATCCATAACTCCCAACATAACTCCCCATGTAGTTAAATGCATTCAAGTCCCTTAACCATTTTAAAGGATTAATGCCAAGTAACTACTCCCTTAATAATGGTGGCGCCTATTAACTAGGGGAGAGGAACTTCCAACAACCCACCTATTAAATTGCCGCCCACCAAGGAGTCAAGGCAGCCCAAAAGCACCCCTCAATTGTTGAGTAACTCTCAACAATTAAACTCCTTAATTGCAAGCATTAGATAAAAGAAGATGATAAGGCCAAAACTGCCCACATCCCTTAATTGAGAATCACCTCAATTTAATTCCTGAAACCGCCCAACAATGAAGGAGATGGAGCTACCCCTTGAGCTCACATCAGTTGATAATAAATTCAACCTCTTCAAAGTAGTTTAGGAATCTTTATCTGCTTGCTAACGAGGAATTTAGTAGGGTAAAGAATGTACACAATGAATAAAAGAATCCTACAACTCTACTACGGGTAGTAAAAATTCCGGTCGGAATAAAGTGTAAGTATATTATGACCAAGAGTATCGAACCCAAGGGACTTAATTGCAAATTAGTCATAATCCTAGTAATTGCCTAATTCTAACAAGGGGGAAAATGAACATTAATTCAAATTAAAACAACTATCTAATAATCTAACTAAATGGAGTATTTACAATGAACTATCCTTGATTCGGGATAATAATCAGCCTAAGAACCAGTATGATCACAAAGTCAAATTAGCAAGTCTCGAATTAATCTAGCATATGAACACGCTGGATGTCATGCCGGACCTTCTACGCATGGCACATTCAAGGACTTTGAATGTGTCGGACGGCAGACACCCGGCAATGCACCCGGCAAGACCAAAATGTTAATATTGTTTCCCAGTTTCGGATTCGAAACAAAACACTCACAATCCATTATCGAATCCAGCAAATTTTATGCCAATAAACGAACAAGAAAGTGGAGAATATGTAGGTTAATTCCTAATCTTAAGTATCATCTCCTAATTTATAGAAGATAAAGGTAAAGATCACTTAGATTATCTCAACCCATTCTGCCTTTGTTTGATTAACAAAGGAAGAATATCGAAATAAACAGAATAAGTAGCGAACTTATTCCACTTTGCACAAAGATAAAAAATCTTAGTTTGAAACTTGCAACTTTATTAAATGGTCATAATTGTCTTACAAAGAAGATCATCCCTAATCAAGGATAACCAAGAATTTTACTCAACCTTCCATACAATTACAAGAAGAGATACAAGGAGGAAAAGAGAATCAAACTTAGTAAGAATTCCCTCGAACCCAATAGAAGTCTTCTCTTCGTAGGTTGGAAGTGCAGAACTCCTTGGCAGCAATGGAACCGAAATTATGGAGATTGGAGGCGTGAATGTGGAATGATGATGTTTGAAGTGTGCAGACTCTCGGCCTATTTATAAGCCTCAAATTCTTCATGTGCGGGAGTCATGTTGGATCAGTAGTACCCGGCACCATATGTAGCACGTGTTTACTAATGGTCAATTAAACCGTCAAATCCAGCAAAACGATGCTTGTACCAGATAAGGGATGTCCGGCATCGTACCCGGCATCGTACCCGGCATCACTCAGTCTGTTAACGGTAATTAACTGCTAACTTCTGGTGAACCGAGATGACTTTTCATCTTGTACCAGATAAGGTCTACCCGGCACTGCATCCGGCAAAACCTCTGCTTGCTCTATACTCGTGCCGTGCATGAGCCATCCGGCGTCATGTCCGGCTTCAGTTTATCCTTTGATTAGAATTTTATTCCTTGCACAAAAACATAACAAACATAAGTTTGAACTTATAAAATGAACTTTATATGCAATATAATATAAATACTAGCTATTTTATACTTGTTTTAACTAATATTCCTATAATTCTAACTATTAAAATATGATAAGTCTGAGGCTTATCAACACCCTACACTTACCTTTTGTTAGTCCTCGAGCAAAACTTTGTTAGAAAAGAAAACCTTGTGCACAAAACATATATCCTTAATAATGACAACTAGATAAATCTTTCCCAACTACCTGACTCTAATTAACAAGCATCACTTAATCTTCCTTATTCCATCATAAACATACTAATGGGTATAAATAATATATTCAATTTCAAAAACCGATCAAAAACTCTTGGGCTATTTTATATAAGGGATTTGTAGCCTCTCCTTTTTCCGGTTTCCATAATTCAGCCCTGTTTTTCAAGGGTTTTCTGAATATGGCCAAGACTCTCATCAATGGCTTACATGATTAAGCCCTATTTTTCAAGGGTTTCTAAACCTATCCATGATTTTATATAAGAACGGGGAATTTAGGAATAAAACAAAAGGAAAAAACTCTCGAGTGTTACTTTATTCTAAGGCAATTTTTGCAACCTCATAGAATATAATGCTTCATACTTTTCCAAATGCTCTTTTTTTTCCTTTTTCTCTTTTTTTAGTTTTTAGTTTTATTTTTTTAGTTTTTATTTTTCTTTTTTTAGTTTGTATTTTTTCTTTGTTTATATATACAATCCCTATTTAAGATTTTAACCCAAAAGGATTATCACCAATTCGAAAAAGAAAAGTAAACATTACCCAAAGTAAATCAAAGATAAAAATAGGAGTAAGGTCATATACTCATATGCTAATTGATAAAGAGAGTCATGAAGTTAAAATAGAAATCTAAAAGTCATTAGAAAACTTACCTCTTGAGAGAACAATCACTTATCCTTCCCTAATCTCACTTTATCAAAGACATGCAAGAAGCTCAGTAAAACATTGATAAGATTTCAACATGTTATATTAAATATATATACTAACCCCTTTTTTTAGTTTGAATAATTTTAAAGGGAGACCCTTGCCCTACACTTGGCAGGAACACTGTCCCTAGTGCTCAAGGCAATAAATAAGTCAATGTATAAAGAATATAAAAAGAAAAGAATAGGAAAGAGAAGACTCCCCTGGGATGAAGGGGATCGGATGAGTGAGAAGGCCCTACACTTGGCCTTTGGCTAGGTCGTGCTTGTTCGTTGAGAGGCGACACCAGGCAGGTTTCTTTTGCACCAGTTTCTTTGATGGAGGAGGTATCTTGAAGCTATCCTGGAAACAAATGTAGGCTTAAATTGTTTTGTCAGGGTCACCTTCTCAGATATTTCTTTAGCCGGGAACCATTGACTTTGAAGCGCTTGCCTTTGGCATTCTCAAGTTTGAATGCACCAAATTCAGTCATTGAGGTGACGGTGAAAGGTCCAGCCCAATGAGATTTCAATTTCCCAAGAAAAAGTCAAAGTCGGGAATTATAAATGAGGACTTTATCACCAACTTGAAAATTACGTGTAAGGATGGATTGGTCATGCACTTTTTTAGTTCTCTCCTTATACAAACGGGCATTCTCGTAAGCGTTGTGGCACAATTCCTCAAGTTCAGAAAGCTGGAAGTTCCTTTTTACGCCAGCGACCTTCATGTCAAAATTCAAAGCTTTAAGGGCCTAGTAGGATCTATGTTCAAGCTCTACTGGTAAATGACATGCTTTGCCAAACACAAGACGGAAGGGAGTGGTCCCAATAGGAGTTTTGAAGGCAGTCCTATAGGCCCACAAGGCATCATCGAGCTTCTGGGACCAATCCCACCTAGATTAACTGACTGTTTTCTGTAAGATACATTTCGGTTCACGGTTGGAAACTCCCGCCTGTCCATTGCTTTGTGGATGATATGGAAGTGCTACTTTGTGGTGGACACCATATTTATGTAGAAGGGCATCAAACTAGCGGTTGCAGAAGTGGGAACCACCATCAAAGATAATCGCCCGAGGCACTCCAAATCTGTTGAAGATGTTTTTCTTTAAAAACTTGAGGACTGTCTGGGCATCTGCCGAGGGGCAGGAAATGGCTTCTACCCATTTTGATACATAGTCCACAGTGACCAAGATGTATTGATGTCCTTGAGATGGGGGGAAGGGACCCATGAAATCTATCCCCCAAACATCAAATAACTACACTTCTAAGATGTTGTTCAAAGGCATCTCGTGGTGCCTGGAGGTATTTCCCAACCTTTGACAACTATCACACTGTGAGACAAACTTGTGAGCATCTTTGTGTAGAGTAGGCCAAAACAAACCTGATTCCAGAACCTTAGTAGCAGTTCTGGTGGAGCCATGATGTCCACCAGCCTCCTAAGAATGACAAAAGTGTAGAACTGAGGTGGTTCTTTCAAGAATACACCTCGGATGACCCGTCAGCACATGCCTAAAAAGGTAAGGGTCATCCTAGAAGAAGTGTTTGATTTGGGAGAGAAATCTCTTCTTTTGCTGAGAAGAGATACCATGGGGCACGATTCCGGAGGCCAGGTAGTTTGCTATGTCGGCATACCATGGTTCTTTAGAGCTTACCCGTAAAACATCAAACAATTCAACCCAATTTGCAAAAAATTTCTTGTCTGTCATATATGTTACCTGCTGGATGCTGAACACCATCTCGCCTGGAAAATATTCTCGAAGGGGAACTCCATCATAAGGCCTCTCTATACGAGAAAGGTGATCAGCTACCCCGTTGTGTCATCCTTTCTTGTCCACAACCAGCACATCAAATTCTTGTAGCAACAAAATCCAATGCAACAATCTCGGCTTGGTGTCTGCTTTTGTGAAAAGGTATTTCAGGGCGAAGTGGTCAGTATGAATTATCACCTCGCTGCCCCATAAGTATGAGCGGAACTTGTTGAGGGCGAAAACGACGACGAGAAGCTCTTTCTCCGTGGTTGTATAATTCTTTTAAGCTTCCACAAGAGTTTTTCTCGCATATGTGATAATCCGCAATACCTTATCCTTTCTTTGACAGAGAGCAGCCCCCACAGCGTAGTCACTTGCATCACACATGATCTCAAAGGGGAGAGACCAATTAGGGGCGACGACTACAAGGCTAAGATGAGCTTCTCCTTGATGAACTCGAAGGCTTCTAAACATTCTTTTGTGAATTCAAACCTTTTATCTTTGACCAACAGATCACTCAGAGGTTTTGTTATCTTGGAGAAATCAGCGATAAACCTGCTGTAGAAGCCGGCATGACCCAAGAATGCTCAGACTTCTTTGACTGTGGTAGGAAGAGGAAGTTTCTTAATGACCTCGTCCTTGGCCTGGTCAACTTCAATTCCGGTTTTGGATACTTGGTGTCCCAAAACAATGCCCTCCTTTACCATGAAGTGGCATTTCTCCCAATTTAGCACCAAATTAGTATCTTCACACCTGGTTAGAATCAAATCTAGTTGCTGCAAACAATCATCAAAACTAGGGCCATAAACACTGAAATCATCCATAAAAACTTCAATACATTTTTCAATGAAAATCAACAGAAATTGCTTGCATGCAACGTTGAAAAGTAGCAGGGGCATTACAAAGCCCGAATGGCATTCGAGTGTAAGCAAAAGTACTGTAAGGGCAGGTGAAGGTAGTCTTTTCCTGATCCTCGTGTGCAATCGGGATTTGAAAATATCCCGAATAACCATCAAGAAAACAATAAAATTCTTTCCCCGCTAGTCTTTCCAACATTTGATCTATAAAAAGTAAGGGAAAGTGATCCTTTCTGGTGGCTGAGTTTAACTTCCTATAATCTATGCACATTCGCACCCTGTTGTTTTTCTTTGAGGGATCAACTCTCCTTTTTCATTTGGTACCGCTTCTATCCCACCCTTTTTAGGTACTACTTGGACTGGACTAACCCAAGGGCTATCAGAAATGGGGCATATGATACCAGCATCTAATAATTTTAGAACCTCATTTTTGACAACTTCTTTCATATTGGGGTTTAACCTCCTTTGACATTGCCTCATGGGTTTGTGGTTATCCTCCATACAGATACGGTGGGTACAGAAACTAGGGTCAATACCTTTTAAATCCGCCAAACACCAACCTATGGCTCTCTTGTGATTTCCTAAGACTTCTAACAATTTGATCTCTTGTTCAGGGGAGAGAAGCGAGGAAATAATCACGGGGAGAGAGTTGTTACCTTATAGGAAGGCATACTTTAAATAAGATGGAAGTTCTTTAAGTTTTACCTCTGGTGGGTGCTCGATGGATGGTGTAGCTTTTTGAGGCGGGCGGTCTAGTCTCTCTAATGGTGGTCGGTAGATAGGATTTTTTCTTATACCATAATCTAGTTGGTCGACGATGGCCTTAACTTCTTTTAGTAGAGATTCTTCAATTGATGATACCAAGACTTGCTCTAGGGCCTCCAACTCATGAAGTTCGACCGAAGGTATGGAGAATACCTCTTCATCGTCCATGAACTCATTTTCGCCACCATCTGCTAATAGACCAACACAACAAACTGTATGGGCAGAGGCACTTTTCTTCACCATTTTTGCCATATTAAATTCAATCTTCTCATCCTCGAATCGGAAGGTGACCTTGCCATCATAAACATCGATGACCGCTCTCGCGGTGCTTAAGAATGGTCGCCCGAGAATCAAGGGGACTTCAGTATGCTCATTGATGTCCAAAACGACAAAGTCGGCTGGGAAGATGAACTTGTCAACCCCAACCACCAAATTTTCTACCATACCCATCGGCTTGATTGAGGATTTGTCTGCCAATTGGAGGGAGAAGGAAACTGGCTTCAGTTGACTACCGCGGATCCTTGAGAATATGAAGTATGGCATGATGTTGATGCTTGGGCCAAGGTCACATAAACCATGGCCGCAGTCAACATCTCTTATGCAACAAGGCATGATCGGTAGTCTAGGGTCCTTCTGTTTGGGCAGCATTGCTCGTACTAGGGCCGCCGAACACTCTTCTATCAGAGTGACCATCTCTAATTCTTCCATTTGCCTTTTGTTGCCCATAATTCCTTAAGGAATTTAGCATATGTGGGCATCTGCTTTAGAGCATCATTAAGAGGGATGTCAATAGTCAAACGTTTAAATATTCCTAAAAATTTCTTAAATTTCTCATCCATATGCTTTTTCTTGAGCCTGTTAGGAAATGGTAATTTTTCAGTAGAAGATTGAATATTGAGAGGAGATGAGACATTAGAAGGAGTGTTAGAAGTAGAGGGAAAAGGAGTAGGAGCCTGTGTCTCCTGGGGTAATATGAAGGGAGTTACTTCCTTTATATCATTAGGCGTTACTTGCTTTTCTTTTTCTTGATCATTGCTCACCTCCCTTCCACTTCTGAGAGTAATGGCGCTTGCATCTTCACTCTCAATGGTGATTGACTTCACGTGCTCTCTAGTGTTTAGTTGGGTATGGGATGGTAATTGGCTGGGTGGCCTTGGCTGAGTAAGAATTTGTTGTAGTTGAGACTGCAAGGATTTTTGATCCTTGCGAAGGGCTGAGATCTCTTCTTGAGTATCTCTAGACTTGTTCATAAGTGTCTTCATCATATCACGCATCTCCGCCATCTTGGCTTCGGAATTAAATGGGAGTTGGGACGACTGGTGAGAAGGAACTCTGCCATAAGGGGATTGCAAGAATTGCCTCGACCTCCTTGATAGCTGGCATTGTTCTGAAAATTTTAAGGGGGTTAGGCACCACGTTACCAAGGCTGCCTAAACCCTTGGTTGTTGGTTACATAGCTAACTTCCTCAGATGCCTTCAGTTCTTGCAATTCAGGGCATTGCTCAAAATCATGTGGTCCACCACACTGTGTACAAGACACGTCAGAAGGAGGTAATGAAAACATAGAAGAACGAGATACCTGAGTATGTGGTCTTGTGTTAACCACATTTGCGTGCTGAGGAAGGGAACTCATGGCCAACTGTTCCACAACTTTATGCAGGGCACTTACCTTTGTTGACTGCTAAGCGTTGCTCTCCAGTAACTGCTCATGACTCTTCATCAATTTGTCAAATTTATTATCACTCTCTCCGATGTGGTACAAACCTGGGGTACCGCCACTTGATCCACCGATGGCCCAATCTCGGATTTCTTCCCAGAGGGACTCGATCCCACTCAGAAATTGTTCTCCTGGTTTCTTCAGGACGTCTGCACCGAGGGAGGAAAGCACCATGGTTTTGCACTGGTTTACTAGTCCCTTGTAGAACAACTGGGAACGTTGTCCTTTGTGAGACCGTGGTGGGGACATGTCAGAAGCAACCCCTTGAACCGATCCCAAGTCTCACAAATGTTCTCCGATCCTGGTTGTTTGAAGTTATATATCTCGGCTATCATCTCCAGGGTTTGACTTGGTAGTAAGAACTTGTCATAGAATTTGGTTGCGATGTCATCCCATGTGGAAATGGTACTTGGGGTCAAACTGTGGTACCATTTGCTGGCAGCCCCTGTGAGGCTGTGAGGGAAAAGAGAGAGTCGTGCATATTGCAGGACAATATCTGTTGCGGTAAGGCCATTGACATGCTGCAGAAATTTGGTTACATGCAGCAAGGCTTCATCTGGATTCGAGCCATCAAACATGCCCAACTCCTTGACACAACGAATCTGATGATATGGCTTCAACTTTTGCCACTCATCGTAATCGGATTGTGGAAGGAGAGGGAGGTTGATGGCAGGTTGTTGGCCTTGACTGGATGACCTGTTGATGTTGCGGACAGTAGGCGTTGTCATCTCGAGAAAGGCACTTGATTCTTTTTGTGTGATTTGTTGATTCCTTCATTGTTTTAAAGAGCGAAGTAGTGTCCTCTCGATCTCAGGGTCGTAGCTTGCTAATTCTGCAGGAAGACTATGTGATCGAAGAAGCATTCACTTAGAAGAGCGCGTACCTAAGAGATGTCATAAAGAAATATTTTATGTAACACAGAAATAATTATAAATTTGAAACCATAAATATAAATTTTATTGAAGAAAAGATATCATCGTTGTTAAATAGTAACACTTATTATACATATACCCACACATCTAATATATAACTCTAAACCTACACCGCCTAACCCTACTAGTGAATATACCATAGAGGGTTCTCTCCTGGAAACCCGACTAGTGAATATACCCATATGAGGGTATCTCCTCCTAAGTTCATCTACTGGTATAACCCTCATGCGTGCTTGGGTTCTAAGGCGATGATAGGCGAGGGCTGGAGTCATCCTCCTTCGCTTTATAAAAATCTCTACCCCTCTGCGGGGTTTCAAGGTATTCACTACATAAATGTGTAAATGAAAGAGCCTTGAATCCCCCCTTTGCATTTCAGCCACCCACATTTTGTAATCAACCTGAATACAAAGTTCATATACGGGTGAGATAGATATAGGAGGATCGAAACCAAGCAATGCGGGAAAATATTTAACAATGAATAAGGAAAATAAAAATAAAAATGAATGGTATAAAGGAGGAATTATATACAGTCTAACATTTTACGAAAATAACAAAAAAAAGAACATTAAATTGAGACGTGTCGGGCGGAGTGCCGGAAGCGTACTTCCGGCGTCGGACTTCCTCCGCATGTGCCGGATCACAACACCCGACATCACCCACGACATGTTCAACTAAATAAAAAAAAAGAATAACGAATCAATAAATAAAGAACAAAGTTTTATTATTTGACGACGACTAAAAATAAAATTGAGAACATGCAAGACGTTATGCCGGGAGTGTCATGCCCGGCATCGGACTTCCTTCGAATGTGCCGGGTTACGAAGTTCGGCATTACACACGGCACATTCAACTAATTTAGAAAAAGAATGCACAAATCAACGAATAAAGAATAGGGCAATCACTGTAATGGTATGAAATATACCATGCGGAAGGCCAAAGTGTCTACCGAAGACCTGCTAGCGGAAGGACTACTACCGGAGTCCAATTGACGAAAGGCCTATCGTTGGAAGGCTTGCTACTAGAAGGCCCCGCTACCGGAAGGATCTACCAAGAGAGTCTACCGGAGACCAATTGTCGGAAGGCCTATCGTTGGAAGCCCTACTACCGGAGGACCCGCTACCAGAAGAGCTGCTATCTAAAGGATCGCTACCGATGGAGTAACTACCGGAAGGATTATTGTTAAAGTGACGGTCCGGAAGAGTTAGTCCAATGCGGAAGCGGTATTCCAGTCCGGAGAGACTGCCCGTAAAAGGACTGATAGCTATATTTATGTAATACTATCACATGTATAGGGGCTTAAGGGTACCCTGGCCATAGAAAGTCTATAAATAGGAGTAGAGGGGCTCATTTGTAGGGGACTCAAGTTAGAAAAGGGAGAACTCATCCCAAAAGCTCTCTAGAGTTGTAAACCAAAGAATGAATAATAACTCTGTCTAGAAGTGGACGTAGGCCGCATTATTGGCCGAACCACTATAATCCTTGGTGTTCGAGTTCGTATCGAGGAGTACCGAATCATACCGTTTCATTTGGCGCCGTCTGTGGGAATCGGACAACCGAAATGGTAACCACGATCTAACCACAGCGGGAGTAGTTTTTTCACTCGAAACTCGGAATCAAAGGATCTCGACAAATTCATCTGAGAATTTCACCCGAGCGTTCTTGAATTCGAAAATAATCTATCGCAATCTTGTTTTTGCAAGCACAAAGATTACTGGAGTAATCGTCCTTGTCAAACAATACAAATCGATCAAGGCCGTCCTTCGACCTGCCGGAAGAAGGTAGCGGGATACATCCAGGTTTCCACAAGATTTGTGAGCCGCATCCTCATCTAAAACGTCAAGACAGGTTCATTGGCGAATCATAATTACCGATTGATGAAGATCTCCGATTGATGAAGCGTTCGAGAAATATTGAATCGATGTCAAGAAAGGCGGTGGAATTAAGCGCAAGCAAAATTCGACGTAACATCGGCCTCAATCCGGCGAATCCGTATCAGATCAAGAAAAAGTTGTATTTCCTTCCTCGACGATAAGTCAGAATTTTGCGAGCAATAAAGCCGGTTCAGTTCGAACCTTCAACACTTTGATTGTTGCGAATACAATCGGAGATAGGATGATAGATAGCCAATTCCAGAGACATGGCGACATAAAGATTGCAGCCACATCTCTCAGGGCTTCATCGAAAGATCGGAAGGGTGGAACCAGTCTGATGGTAATTGACTCAATAGAGGAAGTTGTCGTACGCCTCCGGAGACCATCGTCGTTCAAAGCATCCATATGGCGGTGGAGACACAGTTTGTAGAGGAGTTACTCGAATAATATTTCCGAAAGACATCACCGGGGAGAAAGATGAGGCCCGGTAGAAACTTTGGTCCGGTAGCCTCGCTCCAGGCGACATTTTAATCCCAAACAGTGAATCGGAGGGGCAGTCCTTCTCAACCGGTAGCAGTTTGTCTTCTTGACAGGTAGCAAATCGCGGTTCGCATACGGTAAAATCTTTCAAATATATGATGTTACACTGCAGAATGGATTTATCGTGAGTTATTAGCACTGGTGAAATTGATAAAAAGAAAGAAATTAATACTCAAAATATCCGTCGGGCTGCAAAAAACCCGGTCGCAGTAGTATAGAAGACAGAAGCGGCCGGGGTCAAACCGTGGGACTTATAGCGAGATAAAATAGTTCCTAAGCTTGTCACAAAATGGGGGAAGTTAATTGACTTGTTTTAGAGAAAATATTAAGCAGATTAAAATTACTGAGTGCAGATGAATTAAATGGAACTCCGGGTTAGGTTTATATAATCTGATTAATTATGCTATCTCTACCGGTTTAATATTAGTTTGGCAAAATTCCTGTAATTATCCTAAGGACTAAGTCATAGACCCTTAAGAACTCGTTTACCAGAAAATCGGTCTAATCAAGGTTCGAGCAATACTTATGTAACGGACGTTAAATTCGAGGAATTATAATTGCATCTGAAAATACTAACCTATTAAATCATAATAAGTTCTCCAGATTTACGGCTTAATTAACCTGTCTATTTATCACCTGGTCTGATCAAAATAGACTTAGGAAAGCATTTTAATAAATTCATGTAATTTATTAAAATGGTGAGAGAAAACCTTTAAGCGTAACAAACTGTATTTATTTAACCGGTAGAAATATTGATTACATAATTAAACAAATCATAATTAAAACCCTTGCCCGGAGCAAATCCTCCTTAGCCTGACATATTAACTGGTAATAAGTCAGACAGAGGTTGGACGTAATAATAACACGGAGGTGTGAATAGTGAATGGAGAAATGAAGAGAACGAAGAGTGGAACATGTACGTAGGTTATTGTATGTGGAATGGGTGAATTGGAGAGTTAGAGATCTGTGGACTGAATGGTGTGTTGTGATGTACGGGAGTGATTTACTGGAAGAGAATGAAATGAGGTGAGCGTGAGTTGATTTTCTGGTTTACTCCGTGCCCTCGTACAAGGTTGCAGAAACTGAATATTTATAGAGGAAGGAAAGAGTAGTCTGGAGCGGAGGAATTGATTGTAGTTGATTGCTTCATTTATTGCAGGGGACAGAGCCGAAACGCATGAGGAAATTAAGGTAGGCGGAGCAGAGAGTTGCAAAGTCGGCGCGAAGAAGAAAACTGTTCCATGACTGATTTTAGTCACGACCGCCCAGACAACCGCCTCAAACTAGGCGGTTACATTGGTGTCCGCCTGAACAACCGCCTCTGTTTGGGCGGGTCCTGGTTCTGTCCGCCTCTAAGTCCGCCTGAAAACAGGCGGTTGCCTTATGTATGTCCGCTCATAATGGGGCGGTTGCCTATGGTCTTGTCCGCTCATATTGGGGCGGTTGCCCTTGGTCTTGTCCGCTTCATTATAGGCGGTTGCATTATGTGAACGTCCGCCCCTCAACAGGCGGTTACACATGCGGTCACACCTATTTTCCTTCCAACTTTGACCGGCTCTAGATTCTTCGTTTGGACCCCGTTTTCCGAGCCGTTTGCGTCTATGCGTTCGTCTCTTCATCTACTTCACTCCTAGCTTGGTTTTGCTCATGTTAAAACAATAAATTTGTGAGATAAACAATAAAACATAAACTAGAGGAAAACTAACCTAAGTGGAGAAATGAGCAAGAAAAGTGCTCTAATATATATATGAAATACACCTATAAAACATGCCATTTGGACACTTATCAACCCCCACACTTATCTTTTTGCTTGTCCTCAAGCAAAACCATGTACCTAAGCAAGTAGGAAATGCTCAATACTAACAAATATTATTATGAAGGGTAGGATAAACATGATCTTTAAACTTTTCGAGGAGTGTGAAAAATCAACTGCTGGTGGCGATAGGTGTGCTCAGGGTAAAAATAAAATATAGAGTTTCGGGGTATGATCTAAGGTACTTCAATGTTTCTTTTGTTTAGGTAGCTCTGAGAACTTTTACCATGGCCAACTTCTCTCAAGAATGGGCATTGAGGAGAAAACAAAAGGAAAAATAGATTTATACATTTGTTTCACTTTTGCATAAGAGATGAGATAATATAGGCATCACGCCTTTGTATTCAAGAACACTCAACTCTCTTTTGTTGGTTACCAATGGCGTCTCGCAAGTCCCTTATTATTTTTTATTTTTCTTTCTTTTTTTTTAACAGTGAAGCACCCCTTAGCAATCCCTAAGAGAGAAAACAGAAAGAAACCCTGAGCAATAAAATCCAACCATTTTGCAGATTATTTGGTCACACCGCATATAAAATGCTCCTCAAAAGTAATCAAATGAAAAAAAAATCAAAATTCGTACCATTTATCCCACAATTCATAATATTATTTGTTTTTAAAGAGAACAACCTACATTAGCAGGGTACATAATTTTAATTTTTGAACAAAAGCAAGATAAGTAGAGAGATTTAAACATTTTAAGCACAAAATGCCCTGAAAAAGGCTCTTCCCCCACACTTAAGCTCAAGCAATGCCCTCATTGCGTAGATGGAATAAAATTAATAGGGCATGTAATTAATAAAGGAAAGAGTGTACTCCCCAGATTTCGTAGAGTGTGTAGAGCTCCCCCACACTTGAGTGCAGCTGTGGAATGTCATGAATTGAACCTGTAAAGAATATTCTACACAGCGAGAAGAACTCAAGTGAAACCTGCATTTTATTATAACAAATAAAAGGGAAATATAGTACAAAAAAAGAAAATAACATTTAATTAAAGGAGAGACAAAAGATAGATAATGGGTTGCCTCCCACCGAGCTGCCCTGGTTTAACGTCTCTAGCTAGACGTATTTGACCAAGCTTTAGTTTGGAGAAGAGTTCGAGGGCGAGTTGTCCCGCTGTTCTTGGACAAAATAAGTTGCAGATAGGTCAGTTGAAATATTAGAATGAGAATTATACCTTTTAAGACGTGCCCCGTTGACCTTGAAAGTTTCGCCTTGTTTGTTCTGGAGTTCAAAGGCACCGTACGGGGTCACACTAACAATCTAGAAAGGGCCGGCCCAATGAGACTTGAGTTTCCCAGGGAAGATCCTTAATCTTGAGTTATATAAGAGAACCCAATCACCAATTTCGAAGTCCCTCTTGAGGATCATCCTGTCATGGAACTTTTTGGTGCGCTCTTTATAAATCTTAGCATTCTGGTAAGCCTGATCTCTCAGCTCTTCTAATTCGGAAAGTTGGAATTTCCTTTTCTCTCCCGCAGAAGTTATGTCAAAGTTTAGGGCCTTGATTGCCCAATATGCCTTATGCTCCAGCTCTACAGGCAGGTGACATGCTTTCCCATAGACCAGCTTAAAAGGAGACATCCCGATGGGAGTCTTGAATGCAGTGCGGTAAGCCCAAAGCGCATCATCCAGTTTAAGTGCCCAATCCTTTCGTGATGAGTTAACCGTCTTCTGGAGGATCCATTTTAACTCACGGTTGGAAACTTCTGCTTGGTCGTTTGTCTGGGGGTGATAAGGTAAAGCTACCTTGTGACGTACCCCGTACTTAACCATAAGCGCTTCAAATAAACGGTTGCAGAAGTGAGATCCTCCGTCACTAATAATAATTCTTGGCACGCCAAAACGGGTAAAGATGTGCTTCTTGAGGAACCTGGTTACTGTCTTTGCATCAGCATGATGACAGGGTTTGGCTTCTACCCACTTCGACACGTAATCAACTGCCACTAGAACATATTGGTGGCCCTGCGAGGAAGGGAACGGTCCCATAAAATCAATGCCCCAACAATCAAAGAGCTCCACTTCTAGTATCCCCTGTTGTGGCATTTCATGTCTCCTGGATGTATTACCCATTTTCTGACAATTATCACATTGTTTGCAGAACTGGTACACATCTTTATGAAGGGTCGGCCAATAAAATCCTGAGGCCAGGATCTTAGCAGCGGTCCTTGTGGGTCCATGGTGACCTCCGGCTTCCCGTGAGTGACAAAAATGTATGACACTTGGAACCTCATCTTCCGGGAGACATCGTCGAATCAACCCATCAGCACTAACTCGGAACAAATACGGATCCTCCCAGAAATAATGCTTTGAGTCAGAAAGAAATTTCTTCTTCTGGGAGTAGGATAGATCATAGGGTACTGTTCCAGAGACTAAATAATTGGCCAGGTCCGCATACCATGGCTCTTGTACTTTAGTGATTGAGAAGACAGTCTCATCGGGGAAGAATTCGTTGATAGGCACACTATCCGTAGGAGTTACCAATCTGGAGAGATGGTCAGCGACAACATTCAATTTCCCGCTCTTATCTTTGACTTCGATGTCAAACTCTTGAAGTAGAAGAATCCAGCGCAATAAGCGAGGCTTGGCTTCTTGTTTTGTAAATAAGTATTTGAGAGCGGAGTGGTATGTATGCACGATGACTTTGCTTCCCCATAAGTATGATCTGAACTTATCAAGGGAGAAAACTATAGCCAGAAGTTCTTTTTTGGTGGTCGTATAGTTTTTCCGGGCGTCGTTTAGTGTTCTGCTGGCATAAGCGATCACTCTCAAGATTTTCTTTTTTCTGGCATAGAGCTGCCCCCACGGCGTAGTCACTTGCATCACACATGATCTCAAACGGAAGAGACCAATCAGGTGGTATGACAACAGGTGCTGACACCAATTTTTGTGTTATAGTTTGGAAAGCAGCTGAACACCTTTCATCAAAATGAAACGGGGCATCTTTCTGTAGCAGGTCGGTCAATGGTTTGCTGATTTTGGAGAAGTCCTGTAAAACCGCCGATAAAATCCTGCATGCCCTAGAAACGCTCGTATATCTCTGACAGTAGTTGGTGCTGGTAACTTCTCGATAACCTCTACCTTGGCTTTATCCACCTCTATTCCTTTAGCTGATATTTTATGTCCAAGGACAATCCCGTCCTTGACCATAAAATGACATTTCTCCCAGTTTAAAACGAGATTCGTATCCTCACACCATCTTAGGATCAAATCCAGTTGTGCCAAGCATTTGTCGAAACTAGAGCCATAGACTGAAAAGTCGTCCATAAAGACTTCTATGCTCTGCTCGATGAAATCAGCAAATATTGCTTGCATACATCTTGGAAGGTAGCAGGGGCATTGCACAGACCGAAAGGCATTCGTCGGTATGCAAAGGTACCGTAAGGACAAGTGAAGGTTGTCTTGTCCTGGTCCTCTGGTGCGATTGGTATTTGGAAATACCCCGAGAACCCATCTAGAAAACAGTAGTACTCTTGTCCTGCTAGCCGTTCCAACATCTGGTCGATAAAGGGGAGAGGGAAATGATCCTTTCTGGTTGCCAAGTTCAAACGCCGATAGTCAATACACATGCGCCATCCTGTGATCTTTCTTTGAGGGATAGTCTCTCCCTTTTCATTAATAACAGCTTCGATGCCCCCCTTCTTAGGGACAACTTGAACAGGACTGACCCATGGACTGTCAGAAATTGGATAAATGATGTTCGCGTCAAGGAGTTTCAGAACCTCCTTTCGAACCACCTCCTTGAGGTTATGGTTTAGCCGGCGTTGAGGTTGTCTGATAGACTTGTAGTTTTCCTCCATATAGATATGGTGCGTGCAATAGGAGGGATCAATTCCTTTGATATCAGCAATAGTCCACCCGATTGCTGTCTTGTGCTTCTTTAATACCTCAAGTAACCTTGTTTCCTCCCCGGAATTCAGAGAAGAGGAAATAATGACAGGCAGATGGTCATTTTCAGCTAGGAAGGCATACTTGAGGTTAGATGGTATTTCTTTAAGCTCGAGTTCAGGTGGTTGTTCCACTGATGGAATTGATTTTTGAGGTTTTCTGTCTAGTTCTTCGATTGGTGGCCGGTAGGGTTGATAACCAGTTTTTCCTTTTTCTACATGCGCCAGCATGGCATTAACTTCTGGATCCTCCACCTTTTCTTCTAGAGAAGTAAATAATACTTGCTCTAGTGGTTCAGTTTCAGCCTTCAGGATGGAAGATAGGGAGTACATATCCTCATCTGCAGAAAAATTGCCATCTTCTTCCTCATCATCTGTGAATCCCACTGCCTTAGCATGAGGAGAAAAGTTAGAGCTTTTCTTCATCATTTTCTGCATGTCAAATTCAATCGTTTCATCCTCGTACCGTAGAGTGATTTTCCCATCATGGACGTCAATGATGGCTTTGGCGGTACTCAGAAACGGTCGTCCTAGAATCAAGGGGACCTCAACATCATCATCCATTTCGAGAATGACGAAGTCAGCTGGAAAGATAAAGCGAGACACTCCAACTACCAGGTCCCGGACTATGCCCATGGGCTTGATCTCTGATCTGTCTGCTAGTTGAAGTTTGAAAGGAACCGGTTGCATTTCTCCTCCTTTTACTTTCAAGAAGGTGGCGTATGGCATGATATTAATGCTGGCTCCTAGGTCGCATAGACCACTTCCACAGTCTACCCCACCTATAAAACACGGGATCACGGGATTTCCCGGATCTGTTTGTTTTGGGGGAGTGCTCGAAGAAGGGCCGCAGAGCATTCCTCCGTGAGGTGCACTGTTTCTTTTCCAGGTTTTCTTCTTTGTCAAAGATCCTTTAGGAATTTGGCGTAGTTAGGCATCTCTTGCAAAGCATCAAGTATGGTATGTCGAGAGTCAGTTTCTTGAAAATGCTCAAGAATTTGGAGAACTGGTCATCTAGGTGTTTCTTTTCATTCTGTTCGGAAATGGCAGTTCACGTTTTTTATGAGTGGGATGGATGTCGATTGTGACTCGAGATGGAGGTGGAGTTGCAGGAGTAGGAACTTGGATTCTGAGGGAGGTGAAGTGGTTTGATGGTTTTTCTTCAACATTGATATAGGCATCTTCATGATTTTCTTTTTCTTTTCCTTTGCTGGTGGCAAGTTCCCTTCCACTCCTTAAGGAGACTGCACACAAGTTTGTTGATTGAAATGTGCCATCGTCTATAAGGATTGAATTGCTTGTTCCTTTGGATTGGGGTTAGTCTGTGAAGGGAATTGACCAGGTGGTCTTTGTTGAGTGAGTAACTGTTGATCTGAGATTGCAAGGCTTTTTGGTCTTTGCGCAGAGCTGCGACCTCTTCTTGCGTATCTCGGGATTTACCCATCATCGCCTTAAACATCCTTGCATTTGAGACATATCAGACTCAGGATTCGAAGGAGGTTGAGTGGTCGACTCGATGAAGCTTCATTGCCATAAGGCTGTTGTTGATATTGCCTTTGGCCTCCTTGGAAATTGGACTGAGGTCTGTAGTTTTGGGATGTTGTAGGGTATGTGGGTTTTGGATATTTTCTGTGTTTGAGTAGCGAAGGTTGGATTGCATGTTACGTTGCCAAGGTTGTCTGTATCCTGAATTGTTGGTGATGTAGTTTGCTCCTCCGCTGCTTTTAATTCTTGTAGTTGGGGGCATTGTTCATAGTCATGAGGCCCGCAACATTGCGTACAAGAATTAGTTGGAGATGGTTGGGAAGAGGAGCATAGCCTGGAGGGGTAGTAGTGATCGGGAAATCATCGACTTAGCTTGCTGGGGGAAGGAATTCATAGCCATCTGCTCAACCACTTTTTGCAGAGTACTGACTTTTGTTGCCTGCTGAGCATTGCTCTCCATGAGTTGCTCATGGCTTTTCATCAATTGGTCGAACTTGTTATCACTCTCCCAACATGATATAATCCTGGAGTACCGCTCCTTGATCCACCGGAGGCCCAGTCTCTGATTTCCTCACAGAGAGACTCCATGCTGTTCAGAAATTGTGCTCCTGGCTTTTTCAGAATGTCAGCCCCTAACGAAGATAACACCATTGTTCTGCACGGACCGATCAAGCCCTTGTAGAACAATTGTGATACTTGTTCTTTTGTTAGACCATGGTGAGGACAAGTAAGTAGTAGACCTTTGAAACGGTCCCAAGTTTCACAAATATTCTCCGACCCTGGTTGCTTGAAATTATAGATTTCAGCAATCATCTCCAAGTTCGGCTCGGGGGTAGGAATTTGTCGTAGAACTTGGTGGCCATGTCGTCCCATGTACGATGGTACTTGGTGTTAGGCTATGATACCACTTGCTCGCGTTTCCCGTCAGGCTGTGTGGGAATAATGACAATCTTGCATATTGAAGTACTGCGTCGGTTGCAGTAAGACTGTTGGCATGTTGCAAGAATTTTGTAACATGTAACAGGGCTTCGTCTGGACTGGTGCCATCAAACATGCCCAACTCTTTCACACATCTGATTTGATGATATGGCTTCAGTTTCTGCCACTCATCGTATTCGGATGGGCTAAGGTGAGGAAGGATGATAGCAGGCTGTTGTCCTTGGTTAGACGGCCTGTTGATATTTCGAACCGTTGCTGGTGTAGATGCCATGTTAGCTTCCGGGTCAGAATCTATCACTGTGGTGGTAATGTTCTGTTGAGTTCGTCTCTGCCTTAGGGTGCGCAGAAAGGTTCTCTCGATCTCTGGATTATAACCAACCGTGTGATTATTAATATTTTCTGGGAGACTGTTTGACCTGGTAAAAGGCATTCACCACTCAAAACAGAGAAAAGAACTGGTTAGGGGTTAGAATACTAAAAACGTTAGGAATTAGTAGACAGAAATTTAAAGTTAGTAGTTAGGGACAATGGAAAGAAATAACAGAAAATTGAAATGACAATGGAACGAAATGACAGGAAATTTTAAGTTAGTAGTTAGAGACAATGGAATATTAAAGGACAATGGAAATGAAATGACAGAAATAAATGACAATAATATTAAGATAGTTAAGTTAGATGTCCAAAGTCCGAAGTAATGTCCAAGTCAGATCAGAAGTCCGATGTCCAAGTCAGATTAACAAGATATATTGACAGATTATTATAATATAACAGGTGAATTAACCGGGGCTTAGGGACTAGATTAAATCAAGTCCCCGGCAACGGCGCCATTTTGCAGAGTGGATTTATCGTGAGTTATTAGCACTGGTGAAATTGATAAAAGAAAGAAATTAATACTCAAAATATCCGTCGGGCTGCAAATAAAACCCGGTCGCAGTAGTATAGAAGACAGAAGCGGCCGGGGTCAAACCGTGGGACTTATAGCGAGATAAAATAGTTCCTAAGCTTGTCACAAAAGGGGGGAAGTTAATTGACTTGTTTTAGAGAAAATATTAAGCAGATTAAAAACTGAGTGCAGATGAATTAAATGGAACTCCGGGTTTAGGTTTTATATAATCTGATTAATTATGCTATCTCTACCGGTTTAATATATTAGTTTGGCAAAATTCCTGTTATTATCCTAAGGACTAAGTCATAGACCCTTAAGAACTCGTTTACCAGAAAATGCTCGGTCTAATCAAGGTTCGAGCAATACTATGTAAACGGACGTTAAATTCGAGGAATTATAATTGCATCTGAAAATACTAACCTATTAAATCATAATAAGCTTTCTCCAGATTTACGGCTTAATTAACCTGTCTATTTATCACCTGGTCTGATCAAAATAGACTTAGGAAAGCATTTTAATAAATTCATGTAATTTATTAAAATGGTGAGAGAAAACCTTTAAGCGTAACAAACTGTATTTATTTTAACCGGTAGAAATATTGATTACATAATTAAACAAACCATAATTAAAACCTTGCCCGGAGCAAATCCTCCTTAGCCTGACATATTAACTGGTAATAAGTCAGACAGAGGTTGGACGTAATAATAACACGGAGGTGAATAGTGAATGGAGAAATGAAGAGAACGAAGAGTGGAACATGTACGTAGGTTATTGTATGTGGAATGGGTGAATTGGAGAGTTAGAGATCTGGGACTGAATGTGTTGTGATGTACGGGAGTGATTTACTGGAAGAGAATGAGATGAGGTGAGCGTGAGTGATTTTCTGGTTTTCTCCGTGCACTCGTACAAGGTTGCAGAATGGTATTTATAGAGGAAGGAAGAGTAGTTGCGTAGAGGATTGATTGCAGTTGATTGCTTCATTGATTGCTTCATTTATTGCAGGGGACAGAGCCGAAACGCGTGAGGATTTAAGGTAGGCGGAGCAGAGAGTTGCAGAGTCGGCGCGAAGAAGAAAACTGTTCGTAACTGATTTTAGTCACGACCGCCCAGACAAACCGCCTCAAACTAGGCGGTTACATTGGTGTCCGCCGAACAACCGCCTCTGTTTGGGCGGTGCGACCCCGTTTTCCGAGCCGTTTGCGTCTATGCGTTCGTTTCTTCGTCTACTTCACTCTAGCTTGGTTTTCCTCATGTTTAAAACAATAAATTTGTGAGATAAACAATAAAACATAAACTAGAGGAAAACTAACCTAAGTGGAGAAATGAGCAAGAAAAATGCTAATAATATATATGAAATACACCTATAAAACATGCCCATTTGGACACTTATCATACACCACAGAAGCGGCCCGAGAGTATGGTACGTTGTCTCTATTCAATTTCCTACAAAATCAAGATCAAGTCAGATTGGGACTAAAGTTATAGTAATACGGAGTATACAAACAGTTTGGTTCTAATTGAAATTCTTCGTGTGAATATTTTTTGCCCAAAAATGCTTAGCACCCTCACCGATCTATCTTCAGTTACCTACTTTAATTGTCAACACGCACAAATATAATCTGATTTTAAATTCTGATCTATACTGTTATTAGTCGGTACGTTTGAACAGATCGATTATGATTTTCTTTCTCTGTCTTATCTGAAAACTAGAAGGGATAATAATATGAGCATGGATATTTCCTCTCCGTATAAGCTGAATTACTTCCCGGACGTGGTTTCTGTATATTACCATCGCTGTGGTAATCTGTCTATCTACTACTGTTTTGAGTGTTGTCAATATTTGCCATTGTTCAAACTTCCTTTTCAACAATATAAAGTTTAGTTTGCTTATATTACTTTGAAAGCTTCAAAATATGACTTATTATAGCTTGTGTCACGACATCTCTCCGATTTAAAACTAGTAGTACCAAAATTAAAAGAGGTTCATGATCAGCTTTGGGCTACACTTCAGAGTATTTCCCGATGTTTCATTTAAGCTTCATATAAAGGTCTACTAGTGAACAACAAGAGTTTAGCTGCTTCGGTCCATCCATACATAGGCATTGTTTTTGCTCAAAATTACCGGTCATTCCGACGATTTCCTACAATCTGAAAACGCTATCTGAGCTTACAAATCTTGCTTATATTTTGCACTACCGCAAACCACCTATCCTTGCGCACTTAGGATAAATATTATGTTGTATTTAAATATCCAGTTTGGCTTTCCTATAGCTTTTATTCTATCTTGGCAATTAGTCGTACTGACCCCTAATAACTTTATTCATTCTGTTTCTCATCCAATACACTGGGTATGGTATGGAGCTTAATTTCAAGAAAAGCGAAATAGGGTGAGCAGTACAGTATGACCGAGCGGGGACAGTTAGCCCGAAAGGAACGAGAATTACAAGCTCACCCAACCCCATGAAATTCAAAGTTTGCCCGGACGATCAGCACCGATATTACCAAGTTTGATCCAAACCTTGGGAGGAGATGGTACAAGCAGGGCCCGGGGGAAACATGGGAGAAAGGAAGCCCCGGGTGATAACTGAGTTTTTTCACCGGTCAATGAGGTCACAATGTAGAAATCTGTGGAAATCTCAGCCTGATAGGAAAAACAGTGCGGTGGACGTCAGCCCGATGGGAGTCAGCCCGGTAGGAATGTGGGAGAATATTGGATCAGGGACGCTGTATACCAATGATTACAGTGTAGATCTAAAGGTACAAAATTACTGGCAGAAGGAGTCCCCTCAGAACACCGGTACAAACTTAGGCAGGGGCTGCTACCGAGAGAGCAACTTAATTTCTCTCTGTGGGACACTTAGTTCAACGGTTGAAAAACTGGGCCGAGAACACTCCCGGTAGTAATCAAAACGGTCGTAGCAAAAAGCACAAGATGCTAGAACAAAGCCTACCGGAAGCATGAGAAATTCAACGAGAATACCAGTAGTCACCGATAGCAATGGGAGACTCCGGCCAACAGCTACACTCTGGTCCGGGGAAATCAGAAAAAAGGTAGTCCAGAATGACAAGAGATATCAACAAAGATGGATGATTTCGACCGGAGAGTCAGATGGATGATTTTGACCGAAGAGTCATTTCGACTGAAGAGTCATATTTTAAAATTCATCTCCGGGCATTTCATGACCATATCTCCAAAGTATTGTACCGACCCAGAACCCGTCGATGTTCGAAGAACATCATTCAATCACTGGAAGCCATCACCACCCAGTCCGGAAACTACCAACGCTCGGAATATCCCTATTGCTACCGAGAGGTATTGATTTTGGATATAAAAAGGTTTGTGTGCACGGGGGCGTGAAATTTTCTACCGGATGGGATCTGTCCAAAGCCAAGGGATTAGGAAATACCGGAGGGACCAGAAAACGCTTCGGGAAGGGGAAAAATTATTTCACAGATATCGGCTGGAGAGCTTTGCCCGTCTGCGGTAGAATTGGGTACAGCAGAAAGATTGATAAATTTTCCAACAGGATAAGGTTTCCGGAGGAACGGGTCGGTCACGGTATAGTTGGGAAAGGGAAAAGAAGGAACCAGAAGATTACATGTTGACCACCAAAAAGTTCACGGAACAATCGTCTCTCAGCGGGCATCATTACCAAAAAGTGCCAAGAAATATCTCCGGGCGGGGAGGAAACATCTACCAAGATTGGATTCAAAAAAAAAAAGAGGTCTGGGTAGCTCTGTAATTGGTGATTCAAAACAACTGTGGTAGCTCTGGATCAATCGAGGCGCCACCGCCATCGCACCTTTCCACCAGCAAGCAGTTACGAGCAAAGTTGTCGTAAATCTCTGCTCTTCCCTCACTTAGAAAAGCGTGTTTTCGAGCGTCACCGGTAGAAGGGAACCATGGCCCAGGTATTAGCAGAAGCAGCAATCCATCGTTTCCACCGGTAGAAAATAACAGTCGGAAAGAAAGATATGTTGGCCCGGTAGCACCGTGGTATTTTATCCCTGTCATCACCGGAGGAAGCCATATTTTGCTGTAAAAAATAACTATATGCCTCAGAGTGTCAAAATTTCTCCCAGACAAAATCTGCCCAAACCCGTCATCCGAGGGGATTTTTAACGACAAGCGCTGCTCCGATATTTGAAAGGAGGTCAAATAGTACGCATCCGATAGAAAGGAGGAGAGTTTGAAAAGCCAGTGGCCCGGTAGCAACATTTTCCACCGATAGCCACATGTTATTTTATCCACCGGTAGCAAATTGGAGTCCTACGGGTAATATCACCTCACAGGTAATATTATCCCATCGGTAAAAAAGAGCTACCAACTTTCGATATTTAATTATGAATATTCTTTTATCACGGAGAGTTTGCGAAAACTTTTTTCAGAGGATTGATCACCCTCTGGTTTACAACAAAGAAATATTTTAAAACAATTTCTGGTTATTTCTGATTTACTTAAAACCAAGACCAGCGAGTCTTGAGAAAAGAAAAGAAAGACAAAGAATGTAACTGACGATCTCACCATCAGTGATGGTAGAGTGTTTTGTATCCGACGATCTACCATCAACGATGGTAGTGTATTTCATCCGACGATCTCGCTGTCTTACTGCCAGTAGAGTGTTAAACCGACGATCTCACCGTCTCGAAGTCGGTAGAGTGTTAAATCGACGATCTCACCATGTGTACAGTGGTAGAGTGTGAAAGTGTAACTAAATGGTTACCGAAAGAAATCTTGGCAAAAAACAAAAGAGCAGTCTAAAATTCTTCATTATAAGAATCTCCAACTTTTGGGAAGCAATAGAATTTTTAGGAATTCCTTTTGTTCAGCTCAGACTTGTGCTATCCATGTACTTAGAAAGGCTGCTCTAAGCAACCTATAGGCTGTATATTTGGGTTTTTTATCCCCGTGATTAATATACTCTAACTAACAAAAACTTTTGGGAAGTCCGGTCGCTCCGGGCAGCCCAAAAGACAAATATCTTTCAATCTGTTAAATTTAGGTATGCAGGTCCAAGGAATAAAGTGATTCAAGCAGGAATCTGATTATGGAAGTAATATCCCATTATTATTATACTCGGACTTCTTGAGATTATTATGGTCTTCTTGAGATTATTATGGTCTTCTGGAATTATTATGGTCTTCTGGAATTATCATGGCCCTTCGGAATTCCAGATCTTTGGATTTCTTATTATAGCACGGTCGAGGAACGGAGACCCTTTTCTCAGGAGTACAAGTGGGACTTCATCACCCCCGGAACCTGTGGGACTTCTTGGTGACCGGTAGACAAGCTCTCATGTGGGCTAAAGTTTGTAAGTTCATTTCCTTTTTTAGGCAAAAGAAAAAGAACTTGTGGGACTAGGAGATATATAGTGGAAAAGAAAAGAGTACAAAGCGTAAATTTTATCTTCTCTTTATAAGTTCCACTTTTTAGTGCTAAAAAGTAGAACTTGTGGGACTGATGTAATGGTATGAAATATACCATGCGGAAGGCCAAAGTGTCTACCGAAGACCTGCTAGCGGAAGGACTACTACCGGAGTCCAATTGACGAAAGGCCTATCGTTGGAAGGCCTGCTACTAGAAGGCCCCGCTACCAGAAGGATCTACCAAGAGAGTCTACCGGAGACCAATTGTCGGAAGGCCTATCGTTAGAAGCCCTACTACCGGAGGACCCGCTACCAGAAGAGCTGCTATCTAAAGGATCGCTACCGATGGAGTAACTACCGGAAGGATTATTGTTAAAGTGACGGTCCGGAAGAGTTAGTCCAATGCGGAAGCGGTATTCCAGTCCGGAGAGACTGCCCGTAAAAGGACTGATAGCTATATTTATGTAATACTATCACATGTATAGGGGCTTAAGGGTACCCTGGCCATAGAAAGTCTATAAATAGGAGTAGAGGGGCTCATTTGTAGGGGACTCAAGTTAGAAAAGGGAGAACTCATCCCAAAAGCTCTCTAGAGTTGTAAACCAAAGAATGAATAATAACTCTGTCTAGAAGTGGACGTAGGCATTATTGGCCGAACCACTATAATCCTTGGTGTTCGAGTTCGTATCGGGGAGTACCGAATCATACCGTTTCAATCACCAATTTTAGGACTTGGACTATTTTCAAGTCCCTGGCAACGGCGCCATTTTGCTAACGAGGAATTTAGTAGGGTAAAGAATGTACAAAATAAATAAAAGAATAAAAGAATCCTACAAGTCTACTACGGGTAGCAAAAATCCCGGTCGGAATAAAGTTTAAGTAAATTATGACAGAGTATCGAACCCAAGGGACTTAATAGAAAATTAGTCCTAATCCTAGTAATTGCCTAATTCTAACAAGGGGGGAAAATGATCATTAATTCAAATTAAAACAACTATCTAATAATCTAACTAAATGGAGTATTTGCAATGAACTATCCTTGACTCGGGATAATAATCAACCTAAGAACAAGTATGATCACAAAGTCATATTAGCAAATCTCGAATTAATCTAACATATGAATGCGCCGGATGTCATGCCGGACCTCATACGCATGACACATTCAAGGACTTTGAATGTGCCGGACGCCAGACACCCGGCAATGCACCTGGCAAGACCAAAATGTTAATATTGTTTCCCAGTTTTGGATTCGAAACAAAACACTCACAATCCATTATCGAATCCAGTAAATTTTATGCCAATAAACGAACAAGAAAGTGGAGAATAAGTAGGTAAAAACCTAATCTTAAGTATCATGTCCTAATTTATAGAAGAAAAGGTAAAGATCACTTATATTTTCTCAACCCATTCTGTCTTTGTTTGATTAACAAAGGAAGAATTTCGAAATAAAGAGAATAAGTAGCGAACTTATTCCACTTTACAAAAAGATCAAAAAATCTTAGTTTGAAACTTGCAACTTTATTAAATGGTCATAATTGTCTTACAAAGAAGATCATCCCTAATCAAGGATAACCAAGAATTCTACTCAACCTTCCATACAATTACAAGAAGAGATATAAGGAGGAAATAAGGGTCAAACTTAGTAAGAATTCCCTCGAACCCGATAGAAATCTTCTCTTCGTAGGTTGGAAGTGCAGAACTCCTTGGCAGCAATGGAACCGAATTTGTGGAGTATGGAGGTGTGAATGTGGAATGATGATGTTTTGAAGTGTGCAGACTCTCGGCCTATTTATAAGCCTCAAATTCTTCATGTGCCGGGAGTCATACCGGATCAGTAGTACCCGGCACCATATGTAGCACGTGTTTTCTAACGGTAATTAAACCACCAAATCCAGCGAAAAGATGCTTGTGCCGGACAGGGATGTCCGGCATCAATCAGTCTATTAACGGTAATTAACTGCTAACTTCTGGTGAAACGAGACAACTTTTCATCATGTGCCGGCTAAGGTCTACCCGGCACTACATCTGGCAACACCTCTGCTTGCTCTATACTCATGCCGTGCATGAGCCATCCGGCGTCATGTCCGGCTTCACTTAATCATTTGATTAGAATTTTATTCCTTGCACAAAAACATAACAAACATAAGTCTGAACTTATAAAATGAACTTTATATGCAATATAATATAAATACTAGCTATTTAATACTTATTTTAACTAATATTCCTATAATTCTAACTACTAAAATATGATAAGTCTGAGGCTTATCACTGCTCAGTAATTACCTCTGGGATAACGTTAAGTAAGCAATTAATACTCATAGTAACTCACAAGATAACAACGCAGGGAATACCAAGGTAAACTCAATGTTCCACTAGAAAGGAATTTTCGCTTTCCAAATATGTTAACCCAGTCAACATATTCTTCTACCAGATTCCAGACAATATTTACTCAGGGGAGATAGGAGTTTCAAATCCCAGAAAGAGCAACCCGCGTCGTGACGCCCGACGTACTGAAATACCCCATAATTAAAAATAGTGATTAATTAGGCTAATAATTATTTTTTAGGCTTAATTACACCTAAATATACATAAGGGAACAAATCCCGAAGAAAACGGATCCTTAAAATGGATTAAAAGCACAAACGAACCTTAAAGCGCGTTTTTCGAGGAAACCGAGAAAACGTGACTTTAAGCGGGTTAAATAGACTCGTAATAATTTTGGTCAACCAAATAGTCATTAATAAACATTAGTGAAGATTTAGAACCAATAAAATTAACTAAACGAGAAAATTCCGGAAAACGGGTTCCAGTTAGTAAAAACTGTAGAAATCGGGAAGTTGTGGGGTGAGAGTGTAAAAAGCTAAACTAATGTGTCCACTTTTGAAAATAAAAATCAGGAATTTTGTGGTGTGTGGGTGTTGGCCGGCTCACTCACTCCCCCTTCTCTTTAATTGGCTTTTAGTAACAAAAGGACAAATGAAATAAGTAAAAGCAAAAGTGGGTCACTCTCTCTCCTACCCCTCCTCTCTCTCACGGTTTACTCTCCTCCTTCCTTCTGATTTTTCCCTCCTTCCTCAGCCGTTAATGGCGATTTGAGAAACCACCACCAGCACTCTCCTTCTCTCCCATTTTTGAAGGACCAAATCAACTCCAAATTCAAAAAATTACACCATTGGGTTCCCCTCCTCTTGAGCTTCATTTCCCACCTTTCAAAAGTTGAAAAGCTCACACTTCTCCACCATGGCTGTAGCTCATTTTGGAGTTTGAAGACTACCATTTGAAGCCCCTTCATTCCCTTGTCATAAGGTAAAAATAGTCTTGAAACTCCAAATTTTCCAGCCCTCTTTGAAAAATGGAAATTTCAAGTGAGCCCTTGTTTTGTGCCTTGTTCTCCAGTCGGTTTTGGCTTCTCCATTGGTGCTGGAATCTTTCTCTCTTGATAGCCAAGTACTCCACTTAGAGATTGAAGGTAATACTCTTTTAAAAGCTTTAAACCTTCTTGAAGTTTAGGGCTGATTTTAAGGTTGAGAACACCATTAGAATGCTCATTAGTATATTTTGATATGGGCTGTAGCATTATCGGTTGTGTGAGGAAGAACAAGGAAGAAAGAAGAAAGAAAGAAGAAAGAAGAAAGCAAGAAAGAAAGGAAAAACTAGAAATACAAGGTAATTACTCTTACCTTGAGCTAGTTTTATATTGTATTATAACAGATTTTTAAAGGCTGAAAATGAGTAATGTATAAGGTTATGAGTAGTAGCTATGTTGTAGTATAATGAAGAAGAGAATAAAACTGTTTTGAAGCTTGTAAATGATGATTAAAAGCTTGGGAAAACCTTGGGGAATAAATGTGTATGTGCAGGAAAATTTATTGTGTTGTAGTATGTGGAATAGCGTAGTGTTTGTAAATGAATGTGTGAGCTGAAATATGTGTGGGCAAAGTGAAAATTATAGGGGAAACTCTGTCAAATTTTATCTAGGAATGAGAAGACTTAAGTGTTTAGGGAGAGGGAATAATCTAGACAATAACTAGGTGTGTTTTGGTACTTGTTGTGAGTGATTAATCACCTTGGAAATAGATTAGAGGAAGAGCTAGGTAATGGAGTGGAGTGTGGGTGGAAGATAATGCATTTTGAATGCTAGAAGTGGCATTGGTAGAGGAGAGTAATGGATGGTAAAAGTTGTTTTAAAAATCTGTGGCATTTAAGAACAAAAACTAGTATAAGTGCTGGAATGAAAGTGAGAAAATTGTGTAAGTTGAAATGGAAATGAGTAATGAGGTTAGTAGGTGGTTTAGAGAAGTATAGAGCATCAAATGAGTGTTAAAAATGTAGGGAATGCTTTGGGAAAGATTAGGAAAGCAATGGGTGAAGAATGAAGCAGAAAAACAAAGTAAAATGGAAGTACTGGGCTGGAGACCTTGGGACCGAGCTTAGCAAGGTCGGTCGAGCCTTAAATTGTAAAGACAGAAGTCTACTGACTTCGACCGACCTTGGGACCAAACTTGACAAGGTCGGTCGAGTCGTAAATTGTGAAGCCAGAAGTCACTGACTTCAACTTCGACCGACCTTGGGACCGGACTTGGCAAGGTCGGTCGAGTCATAAATTTCGAACCCAGTAACACATTGACCTGGACGACCTTGGGACCGAACTTGGCAGGATCGGTCGGGCCTGAATTTTCCATTAACGTAACTCACTGACTTCGACCGACCATGGGTCCGACCCTGGGTAAGGTCGGTCGAGTCATATAAAAAAAACAAATAAATAAATAATCATAGTAATCATATGTGTATATATATATATGTACATATATGTATATATAGTAGCACACCATTAATGGAGCAATAATGGTAAGAAAGTAAGTACATGAGTAAGAAAGCAAGTTTAAGAAATAATGAGAAAAGAATGAGTATCATAATCAAGTATGAATTGTAAGAACTAGTGAGTATATAATTGAAGTAGTAATGGAAGAATGAGTTAGGTCAATAATAGATCATTGACCATACAACTCCATGTATGTTATAGGAATCAAATAGTTGAATTCCGAAGGGAAACCGGAAGTACGAGTACGACGGCGAACGGTATGATTTTCTCATGCCCCGTATGCTACCATGGCTACTCTGATTTGTGTGTTTATGTGATCACCTAATAAGATAAATGCACGAATCGGGTTTTAATGCACTTACTTGTGTTTGTGCTATATTGTTCTTGTTGTATTATCTTGAACATTTAGTTTGTATAATTCATGAAATGAATGGATGAGAATGAAGTGTATGTGTAACTTGTGGTGTAGTGTATTGACCTATGGTACGGAAGTAATGACTTCTACTAATTCCTAACTACCTAACCTTCTAACCTAAGTAATTGGTAAAAATGGAATGAGTAGAAGTCCGATATAGTTTCGGCCACGCGTGAGGATAAGGAAACACAAGAGGTTGGATCCGAATCCTGGCCTTAATCTTTTCCATGGACCAAACCCCTTAAATGGGTAGCATCCTGGATTAGTGAGCCACCCTAAAGCCCGGTGGTGGGATATAGTAGTCCCTTCCCGGAGTTCATACCGACTTGACTTGAGTAAGTAAGTAGTAAAGTATTTGTATGAGTAATGGTTTGACTAGTGTAAGTCATTGACCACGAGTAAAAGAGTAAAGTACACCCGATTAACCGGGTGAGTAAAGAAGCTAATAAGCCTTGTGTATGTATTGGAGAAGTGTATCTCCGTATTCCGGTAAGTACGAATGGTTGGCTTGCATTTCTACCTTGTGTGTATTGAATGATTGTATGTATGCTCTGTGATGTAATTGTAACATTGAGTATAAAAGCATGTATGTATGTGTGAATAAAACGAACAGCATGTATTCGACCAAAGTTGTCGGCATACTCGCGTTAGCACGCGGGGTATGCGAATTTCATATGCAGTGTTTTGCTGAGCCCCTTGGGGCACTGTTTTTATTTTACAGGTACCCGTGAGATTTGAAGGTCGTGGTAAGACCGTGATGAATTTTTTTTAGAGTAGTTAGTAGATTTGAATGGTGTACTGAGTTGTAGACGGCTTAACGCCTTTTTGAGTAGCCGGTGTACCATGTGGTACACCCTTTTGAGAGAATTGAATTGTGAAACTTAGCATGAGTGAGGGAATGTATAAACTCATAATTTTTTAATAGACTTGTAGAATTGGGATGTAATTCGTATACTTTTGGATACTCGGTAATCAAGGTTGTAAGTAAGTATTGGAAGTGTATTGTAAGTATTTTGTTACTCGGTATATCTTAATCGTTAGACCGTTACTGTAAGCAGTAGAAGCCTTGCTAGTCTTGGAATGGCTAACGGCGTTGTATCACCCGCCGGGAGTATGTAAGTATCCGCTGCGTGTAGAGTAATTATGGAGACGATTAGAGGATAATGGAAGTATTAGCGGTTGGGGTGTTACAAAAAGTGGTATCAGAGCGAAGTATCGCTCTCATGATTAGAATACCGAGTGTAGTGATTACCGAGTTAGGTTCCAAACCGTTTAACAACGGAAAATTAGAAACCTAACTGGAATGACCGTTAATGATAACGGATACCCTTGTGAGCCTCGATTTTAAACCCTATCCTATGTGGATTAAGTTGATTGGGATCTAGTCGGGTTTTAGGTCCACTTATAACCTAAGATTAATAACTATGTCATATAACAATAATTATTAAAACCTAAGCTAGCTCACTGGAACCTATTATGAGTCGCCACCTAATTTTAACCTAGATCAAATTAGGAAAGGAGAGTTCGGGTTCGGGGGCTTGATATTCGACTTAATTAGGGTTCAATTACTTTCATTACCCTCAGAGTCGTTTTTCCTCTACTTAGTTTATTTACGGCTTATTACGAGTCGTTTTAACCTAAGTGCGCAAGCTTCTGTTTTTTTTGTGTTTTTAGCGTTTTTTGACAGAAAATTAAAGTGAAATTGAAAGCTACCTAAACTAGGGTTTCGGAGGCAGAATTAGGTCAAATTTTGCTTACGTCCGTAGCCACGGACCAAGAGTCCGAGACCACGGACCCCAGTTAACCTAAATATGCAGAAAAGTCGAAATTGAAGGAAAACAAAAATTTGCAAAGTCCGGGGCCACGGACAGGCTGTCCGTGGGCCCGGACATCGTTAGAAAAACCTAAGTTTTGAATTTTTAAAATCCCGCCGCCGTCCGTGGGTGTCCGTGGTCTCGGACAACGCGTCCGAGGTCCCGGACCATAGGTCCGAGGTCACGGACACCCACGGACAGGGGTTTTCAGAAGGTTCCCGAGGGTGTTTTGAGCTCAAATTTTATGGGTGTGTAGCCTGAAAGATTTACAAGTCGTTAGTGATTGAAGGTTTTCAATTTGAACTCGAATTAAGCACGAAACTTTGTAAACAAGTTATTGGACAGAAGCTTAAACAAACGTCAATACAGAAGCGTAAACAGGTTGGTTTGAACCCAAACTTTGACAGAGAGTTAACAAGGTCGTGGGGAATCAGAAAAGTGGGATTGTAACCTGTTTTACCTTCGAATTCAAGATGATTCTTCACGTTGGGATTCTTCGGAGGCTCCGATGATGCCGGTTCCGGATTGAATTCGACCCGGGCTTCTGGTTGTTGATTGTTGATGATGTTCTTCACGTTTTGGAGGTGGTTTGGTTGATGTTTGATGATTGTTGATGTGTTAGGAGTTGAAAAGTGTGTTTAGGTGGTGATTTCGAGAGATTTTTGATGTGATTTTGGTGCTTGGATGTGTAAAAACGTGAGGAGAATGAGACGGCTAGGTTTTCTGGTTGCTTAGGGTTCTTGAGGTTCTTCTTTGATCATGGGATAAGGTTCCTTATATAGACCTCTTTAAAGATAGAAAAATCCGGTAAAAACCGAGATTTACCGACGTTTTAGCTCAAGGGCTTCCAAAAGGAATTTGATTATGAAATTTCACACATGGGTAAAGGATGATATTTCTGATTTTTCTAAAGTGGAATCGAATTTTTTGGATATTGGAATATTTTTAAATTCAATTTCTCGTCAGATTCAATCAGAAATTGCTAGAAAATTATTGGAAATTCGAAAAATCAAAATTCCAACGCCATTATGCTTAAAATGTCATCCTCTATCTTGGGTAAAAATTTCAAAGCATTTTGAATTGATTTGACCCTTATTTGGAGGAGAGAGAAAGCCTGTAGGGGGCTTAGGAGCCTTGAAAAATTACGAAAATGGCCCTGGAGATGACTAAGCTGTCCCTAGCACTCTGAAATGTGCCGATCGATCTGGGAACCCTCACTACTAGCCTATTAGAAGAGACTCACCTCCGGGGGTTGAAATTTTGGGTATAACAGATTGCCCCCCGTCAACTAGACTTTGTAATGGAAATGAAAAGGCTAGTTGATGCTTGAGTGATACCCCAAAATTTTGGATCTTAAAAGACCCCTCGTGCAATTGAAAACCAACAAGTTGTGTCGAGCTGTTCTAAGGCGCTGACTACCTATGAGTAAAGTGGAAGGATGTCGAGCGATTCTAAAGCGTCGGCCACCTAAAGGTAAAAAATGAAATAATGTCAGACTATTCTAAGGCGCCGACTACCTATAACGAATGAGATGATGTCAAGCTATTCTAAGGCGTTGACCACCTATAACGAATGAGATGATGTCAAGCTATTCTAAGGCGTTGACTACCTAAAATGAAATGAAGTATGCCGAACATTCTAAGGGGTCGGGAACCTGTAATGCAAATGTAGATGTCATGCAGAAAAAAGATGATATGATGATGATATGCTAACGATGCTGATGATGATGTTGATGCTGATGATGCTCGGATGCTTCTGGGGACCGAAACCCGTTCCAATGCTCCTGGTTGGTATACTATGGGGACTTATTGCCTCTGCCCACCAACTGGGGTGCTGGGATAACTTCTAGATTACCAAGGGGACTTATTGCCACTGCCCACTAGTTGCTTCTCCCAAGAAGTTGACATAAAGATGGGGACTTATTGCCTCTGCCCCGCCAACTTAGATCACGCTCTATCTCGCACTGAAGATGATACTAGGTCTCGTACTGGTCTCGCACTGGATGATGATGCTCGGTCTCGCACTGATGAAACTGATGGGTCTCGCACTGATAAAGATGATGGGTCTCGCACTGATGAAGATGCATGGTCTCGCACTGAAGAAAATGATGGGCCTCGCACTGATGAAGATGGTGGTCTCGCACTGAAGAAAATGATGGGCCTCGCACTGATGAAGATGGTGGTCTCGCACTGAAGAAAATGATGGGCCTCGCACTGATGAAGATGGTGGTCTCGCACTGAAGTCTCGTACTGAATGGATGAAGGAAAAGCCGGCTCTCACACTGATTCTAGGTCTCGTACTGAAAGAGGAATCTGCAGGGCCTTGCGCCGATTTTAGGTCTCGAACTAAAATGAGTTAGGAAGATAATGGTCTCGTGCAAATGATGAAAACTGATTATTGGAGTGCCAAACATGGCAATGATGATAAGATGTATGCAATCAAAATACATGAAAGATACTCGTTCAAAACAGGAAACTGTTGGAAAAGGTGGCAATGTTGAGGTGTTGTGCAAAAGTTGTAAAATGCAACTAAAGTGTTTGTTGGAAGCTAGCCCAAAACAAGGAACTATTGAAAAATGTGCTAAACATGGCAATGCTTAAGAAAAACTCTGCTGAAAAAGGAAAGTGAAATAATCATTTCCTGACTAAAAATTTCAAATCTGCAATTTGTTTCTTAGAAAATGAACATGCCGTTGGTGGAAGTGTGTGGTGTTTGTTGTGGTGCTTGTGATAGACCTGGGACTGCGTTGTGATTTTGGATGGTGGTCAGGGTTATGACGGGTTTGATGTTTTTGTGGAGGTAAGGCTAATGACGGGCTTGAGAGTGTGTGTGTGTGTGTGGTAGGGGCTTATGTGTGCCTGTGTAGTGGAGGTGTGGAGGTAAGGGCTTATGTGGGCCTGTGTAGTGGAGGTGTGGTGGTAAGGGCTTATGCCTGTGGTGGGATGGTGGTGCTCAAGCTTTAGGTTTCAATTGGTGTTGTCATGGCAATTGTTGGAACCAACAATTGCCCCCAGTATTTTTCCTTAGGACAATCTGAGCTAGAGTTCATGGCAATTGATCGGAACGATCAATTGCCCCCAGTATTTTCTTTGATTAAACATGCGAACAAGTCTCACCCTCACAGGGTCGAGGTTTATGCTTTGATGTGGTGCTCCCTAACCTACACTCGATGTGGTCGGTGTTTGCACTCATTTCTCGCTCATGGTCATAACTTCTAAACCATTGAATTCGATATTTGATGGATTTACGCATTTGATCTGTTACTTTCACGTGATTGGACACACAACTATCAAGTCGGAAGTCTTTAAAGCTTATAACGTGGCCATAGGGTGTGATGAAAGACGACGGGATCATGGAGGGATATTTGAGGTATGTGGAGCTAAAATGGGTGACCAAAGCTGCAACTTGCGTCCTCTCTCAGATTCATCTTCCTTGTCTTGAAGTCGTCTAACTGCTTCATGTTGACGTTGTTTTTGAGCTTCTGGACCTGGACTTTTGGAGTTGTCCTTTACACCATTTCTCTTTTTTTGTCATTTGGACTTCTTCGAGGCACTTCGGGTTCGCCTTTTTGTTTTATCCTTTCTTGACTTTGCCTTTGGGGTTCTTGTGTTTCCCGGTTTTGGGCTTCGAGAGCTGTTTTGACGTGAGCTCTTTTGATCCTGTGTCACTTTGGGACCATTTACGGATCACTTCGTCATGCTGATAGCGGCATTGCTTCTTCGGACTGATGATAATGTTATCCGAGAGTCGGCTCCTTGCTTCCTTTGGTCACCGGGTCGGACATTCATCATTGGCTGGGTTATTTTGTGGGGCTCATAATATTGAAAAGGGATATACAAAAGGCTCAACGGGGGTGCCTAGGGTTTAATGTCAGGGTTTACAAGCTTTTGGCTATGTGGTGCTGTACCTAGGTGCTTCGTCATTCCTGATAGTTGTATATCCGTTCTTTGTTACTTTTCACAGGTCTAATGCGAAATTTACAAATTATCTCCTTCGGTCGGAGTTATACCGTTTGCCTCACCTTTGAATGTGGACTCACCGGAGTCGTGTAAAAATGACACGCTCGTTCACTCATGGTTTTTCCACTCAAGACACTCTCGTGAATTTCACTCAGAGACTAGTTCGCACGCGTAAACGAAAGATTAAAGATGACGATCCTGAACTCAGATTGCCCCCTATTGACCTGGGGTTTATGACAACACTTAAACAGATGTGGATTTTGGAATGCTTTGTGGGTTGTTTGGATATTATAGGGTGAGTTGTGGTGTTTGGTTAGGCATGTTCAAATTTTTAGAAACAAGAGACAAGCCGTTCCATTGCATAGTCAGAAAATGATTGCTTCGCGATCCTTTTCCTTAAAAAACTATTTTGTTTTCCTTCTTTTTTCGATGAATGAAAAATGGTTAGTACAGGAGTTGTGAAAATGGAACTATGATTTTATTTATGAATCATGAAAGAAACGTAAAGATTACAATCAGAGGTGACTGAAAACTAACTAATAAGCTACTAGGAAAATTTGAAGATGCAAGAAAACGATCTGCACACTTAGAAAAATTGGACTCCTTGCTCGAGGAGGTCTTGAATCTTGTGCTTCAATGCTCGGCAATTGTCAGCAGAATGGCCAGGCAACTGATGGTAGTGGCAGAATTGATTAAGATGCCTCCCCAAATGAGTGGTTCCTGGCCGAGGGGCCAGGGGCTGTAGCAGGTTTCTCTTCTGAAGCTCTTCAAACGCCTGACTTGGTGCTCGGCCAATGTTGGTGAATTCCCTTTGCGATGAGTCTCGGCGTGGTAAGGGTATTGTCCTAAGGTTTTGATGCGGAGATCTAGGTCGTTGAACCATATTCACTTCTGGGAAACTGCTTTGAGCGCAAGCTACTGTCTGAAGATAAGCCTTTTCTGGTCCTGGCTTAGATAATTTGGAGCCACTGCCGGAGTTTCTTGAGCACTCGAGCTCCAAACCTTCCTTATGAATCCTTTCCTCTAGAATACCGACTTGTCCCATCAACATGTCCAAACTCGGAAAGTACATAAATTTTAGCTCATGGTTGTGTTGTTTTCGCATGTTCTCAATTATCATGCGGATTTGCTCCTGCTCGTCCATTCTGGTAGGCATGGCTGCAGCCTTTCTCCTCCAACGCTTGATGAAGTCAGACATGGACTCACCGTCTTTCTGTCGAGTTCCTGCCAGATCGATTCTGGTGACCTCGAGGTTCTTAGCATACTCGAAATGATTTAGGAAAGCCTCGCAAACCTCCTCGTAGGTTTTGGTATTCATCTTCTGAGTGAGATACCAACGCTGAGGAGTCTCGTCTAGATAGCGTGCGAAAACTTTGGCTTTTTGCATATCGTTGAGCCCCAAGATGGACATTTCTCGGTCGAACATAGCCAAGTGAATCTGTGGATCCGAGGAACCCTTGTACAAAGCGAGTGCAGGCAGCTTCAGCTTTAGGGGAAGAGCAACTTCGGGATACGACGCCGTGGAGAAATAATCGAAGCCAGCTGGTTTGTTGGTTTCTCTATGCGCTCAATCCTTTTCAAAACCCTTTTGACCTCTGCAGCTAGCTGGTTGTCAGGAACATCCTCCCCATACGTGTTTGAGGATCTTGGGCCCTAACAGAGTCAATCTCGATGTAATTACGATTAAGATTTTCATCCACAAGCTTTTCCAGAGTGTGCTGGTTTGTCTCCTGGAGATTAGCCTTACTCCTCAGTTCCTCGACAATGGACTCCAAGACCTTGTACCCTTGCAGCACAGCGGCCAACTGGGCCTCGGTGTTGATCGGGTTTCCTCCTTCTGCCATATCTGGATTCGGGCTTGCCTGTTCCAAGAAGTCCATTATTAGCTAACAAGAGGAAGTGGGTTGAAAGACACTAAGGTGATAATGACACTTCACAAGGTAGATCGAAACAGGCTTAGGCTGAAAGCAAGTGGGCCAAGATACCCAGGAAATGAGGTGCTTGGGCTGAAGTATCTCTCAGGCTATGAACTGGAATTTGGACTGAAATGTAAACAGATGGCTTTGATTGGGCCTGAGAGGTGACACCTAGATCTAGGGTTTGGGGCTAGGGCCCGGATAAGAAGTCTACCTAGTCTAGAATGAGCCCTTGGGCCGGAATGTGTTTGGGCCTGGAGTAAAGCACATGGGCTGGAATGGTCCCTAAATCACAAATGGGCCCAACTTTCTTTGGGCCAGAGAAGATGGTTGCTAAGCAGAAAAAGATTTTGCTTTCGGGACTTGTGAGTTATTTCGAGTTCAGATGGATTTCCTTTTTATGGGCCTAGAACTAATTGGATAATTCAAAATGGGCCAGAAGAGAAATCACCTAAGTCTAAGCTTTTGGGCCGAAGCCCGAACGACTCACATGTTAAACCAAACAGGGCCTCTGGGCCGCAAACAATAGAGCTGCCAATTCGTTTTGGGCTAGGTTGATGTAGGAGAAGTTCCTATCAATCTCTAGGCTGGGTAGTGGGCCGATCATACAAGCAAACAAGGCCCACACAAATTCAACATGTCCTCACTAGACGTTTAAGTCAAACCGGGTATGGATCGATCCGGAGAGGTGCTTGGGGCGCGGGCCCAGGTCACCACAAAGGAATAGGGCTTGTACGCTATTCTCTTTGGGCTTCCCCACTCTTTTCACATCACCTGAAGGTGTGCGTCTACGGTCGGGTCTTTGACTGACCAAACAAAGGGCTAGGTAAGGGCACGCCAGGAAGACGCTTGGGGCTAAAGCCCAGGTATTAAGGGGGTGTGGTTAGACGACACCCTCCTCTTTTCCCCCGCTTATTCACATCACCTAAAAGGTGTGAGTCCCTGACAGGGGACCCTCAAATGGGTCCCGGGGTGAAATTGGTTTGTGTGGACCCTCGCTCTCATATGATGCCAAGGTGCAGAAAATTAAAGTGCGCACGAAGGTAAACAAACAGAGTAATAAAGCCATAAATAAACATTTTCGAGTTAAGCCCTCTTTCTTAAAATTAAAAGTTAAAATTAAGAAGTTTCTCCCCAGCAGAGTCGCCAGTCTGTGAGCCTCGATTTTAAACCCTATCCTATGTTGAATAAAGTTGATTAGGATCTAAACGGGTTTTAGGTCCACTTATAACCTAAGATTAATAACTATGTCACATAACAATAATTATTAAAACCTAAGCTAGCTCACTGGAACCTATTATGAGTCGCCACCTAATTTTAACCTAGATCAAATTAGGAAAGGAAGTGAGCTCGGGTTCGGGGGCTTGATATTCGACTTAATTAGGGTTCAATTACTTTCATTACCCTTCTAGGTCGTTTTTCCTCTACTTGGTTAATTACGGCTTATTACGAGTCGTTTTAACCTAAGTGCGCGAGCTTCTGTTTTTTTTTGTGTTTTTTAGCATTTTTTGACAGAAAATTAAAGTGAAACTAAAAGCTACCTAAACTAGGGTTTCGGAGGCAGAATTAGGTCAAATTTTGCTTACGTCCGTAGCCACGGACAAACGTCCGAGACCACGGACCCCAGTTAACCTAAAGTATACAGAAAAGTCGAAATTAAAGGAAAACAAAAATTTAAAAAGTCCGGGGCCACGGACAGGATGTCCGTGGGCCCGGACATTTTAGAAAAACCTAAATTTGAATTTTTTAAAATCCCGCCGCCGTCCGTGGGTGTCCGAGCTTCGGACAGGGAGTCCGGGACCCCGGACATACGTCCGTGGGTGCGGACAGCCCTCGGACGGCGGCTTTGAGGCTGTTCCCGAGGTGTTTTGAGCTCAAATTTTATGGGTGTGTAGCCTGAAAGATTTACAAGTCGTTAGTGATCGAAAGTTTTCAATTTGATTTCGAATTAAGCGTGAAACTTTGTAAACAAGTTATTGGACAGAAGCTTAAACAAACGTCAATACAGAAGCGTAAACAGGTTGGTTTGAACCCAAACTTTGACAGAGAGTTAACAAGGTCGTGGGGAATCAGAAAAGTTGGATTGTAACCTTTTTACCTTCGAATTCAAGATGATCCTTCACGTTGGGATTCTTCGGAGGCTCCGATGATGCCGGTTCCGGATTGAGTTCGACCCGGGCTTCTGGTTGTTGATTGTTGATGATGTTCTTCACGATTTTGGAGGTGGTTTGGTTGATGTTTGATGATTGTTGATGTGTTAGGAGTTGAAAAGTGTGTTTAGGTGGTGATTTCGAGAGATTTTTGATGTGATTTTGGTGCTTGGATGTGTAAAAACGTGAGGAGAGTGAGACGGCTAGGTTTTCTGGTTGCTTAGGGTTCTTGAGGTTCTTCTTTGATCATGGGATAAGGTTCCTTATATAGACCTCTTTAAAGATAGAAAAATCCGGTAAAAACCGAGATTTACCGACGTTTTAGCTCAAGGGCTTCCAAAAGGAATTTGATTATGAAATTTCACACATGGGTAAAGGATGATATTTCTGATTTTTCTAAAGTGGAATCGAATTTTTTGGATATTGGAATATTTTTAAATTCAATTTCTCGTCAGATTCAATCAGAAATTGCTAGAAAATTATTGGAAATTCGAAAATCAAAATTCCAACGCCATTATGCTTAAAATGTCATCCTCTATCTTGGGTAAAAATTTCAAAGCATTTTAAATTGATTTGACCCTTATTTGGAGGAGAGAGAAAGCCTGTAGGGGGCTTAGGAGCCTTGAAAAATTACGAAATGGCCCTGGAGATGACTAAGCTGTCCCTAGCACTCTGAAATGTGCCGATCGATCTGGGAACCCTCACTACTAGCCTATTAGAAGAGACTCACCTCGGGGGGGTTGAAATTTTGGGTATAACACATGTATATCATACAGAAATACCTTTTCCATCTCTCCATGGGTTCGAATCCCACGTTGAGTACATATACACAGTGATCCCGCAGAACCCGGTCGCGATGGACACTTTCTGGTCCCCGTTCCTTTGGGAGATCAAAAACATTCACTTAAATTTTACAATATACTTTATGTCACCGGTCCGAAGACAAAGGCTCATACGTCCTCAGCTCGTGAGCAAGTACTACAAAATATTCTTTACTAGGTTAAGTATAAGAGGATCTTTATTCAAAATATTAATCGATTGTTTGAAAACACCAATTGAAAATCCTTTTGAAAACACCACACAACTCCAAGTCCAGTTTATGCTCCTTGTATCTTTCTTAACATGGTTGTTTGTGACCACTTACAGGGAGCTTCAAGAGTCACCCAACCTGATGTGATCAGCATCAGTGTTGAACTATCTTTCCACCCCAATTTGTGTTCGGCTTCCCTTGATCTCATGATAATCAAGTTTCACCTCCCACTTCTTTTCAACCACAATTAATTCAAGCATATTCCATTTTCTATCTTGAATCCTTCTAGTCATAATCATAACATCTCCAAGGGAGAAACTCCGTCTATCAATCATCATCCAAATCCAACTTAATTTAAGTTACCTAGGGAATTTAATTCTCACTAGGTTCTATGTCGGTCTCATAACCCTTCATAAATCACAACACTGTATATATATACATATATTTTTTATCAAAATACCATACATGGTTTACATTTATGCACTGTCGGGGTTTTAGTTCCCCGGGAGTTTCTTTACTCCCTTCCACTTGTACTCTCACACACCACTGTTAACCAAATAAACACATTTCCCACAATGGTATTCGCATCATCTGTGCGCAATTACCACAATTTAACCACAATAAATGCGTATGTTTATATAACACACGCGCCAACCATCATAACAAATCATTTTGTGCTATGCACACCTAGTTCACGTACACTTGTACGGTGAACTCACTAAGTGGTTTTGCGGCTCTACCCCCCTTAAAAGGGATTACGCCCACGTAATCAATCACTGAACATTGGCCTAAAATGCTCTGCCGTCGTGAAGTGTTTTAACTTCCACGCGGTCCATTACACAATGGATTCCGATTAGAGGATCTTAACCATATTAGCGCGTTTAGTTCCTAAACCAAGAATTTTCATTGGAGTTGTAACTCATAACCGGTTTTGTCCTGGCCTGTGAGGCTTTTAGGCATTAATAATTAGCCATTCACTCATGTTCACCATGTACATTCAACACTTGAATCACTGGGCTCACTAGTTTCTGCTGCGAAACTCAAACTGTAGAGCTTAATTGCTCCCTTTTGTTATTCTTACTGTATTTTACTCCCCAATTATCACCTTTATCTTGGTGACAATGGTTTCTCAACCGACGCGTGGTATCTTTTACCGTTAGCGAATTCGGTGAGTTATAAACTTTCTATCCACTTCCATAACCATTTACTGTGTATACAGTTATGTATTTCACAATGATTGACTTTTTCCTCCGACTTACTGTCGGTTGAGTTTGAGCTACTACCTAGTGTGTAGTGCTCTCTCAGCTATTTACAACCTTTGTGGTATATTCCATACCGATATTTGGCAGCTAGTGCTACTGTAGTCACTTACTGCTAATCATATTCCACGTTTGGTTTTGTACAAGTACTTTTTATTGGTGCGGCCTTGCATTTCCTGTGCATCGGCCTTTATAACATTATTCCTCTATAATTAACATGTCTCCAATTCCTAGCTATCCCACTCGATCATTACTGCGCAAGTGCAATACCAAACACTCAGTCATACAGAGTGCAGAGGCGTAAACTCTCGACAGTAAATCCCTTATGTGACTCGCCATGGAATTCACACTGTCCTTCACTGAGACTCTTATCTCGTAACTGGTTCGACCTACCATATTATCATTCAACAACACTTATACAACGGTCGCTTACTGCGCGCCGTGCTCTCACTTATTGTATAACACTAACTCACATAGTATTTACTGTCACATTAACTTCCACACATAAATTTACATTATTCATATTATGGTTCATCCTCATTTGGATGACCACTGAATGCTCCTTGAGCATCGATCATTCGAGTCACAAGCCGGCGTTATTCAGCCAGGTGCTTCACTTTATACACACATGCTATCAAGCTAACTGCTCTCTTTCAATAATAACGTTGTCCATCCTTAACATATTTCTTGAACTTGATTCACATAACTACCGCTCTGCGGTGTCACAATGTCGAGAGGTATCCCCACTCTTAATGCAGTGGTTGTTTACCACTCTATTCGCTTATACAACCTAAACTTCTACCATCAATCGAATTTATATGATATATCCTGCTTTTGGATTATAAGCCTATTTGCCTTGGGCTGGGCTCATTATAGGCTGTCCACACACATGTACTTCTCCGTACAATATTACAAGGTCGTTGCATCACGTTTCCTTTCATGGGATGCCCCTTAGGTTTGTCAGTCCGTCTCCTGACAATTTATGTCTAAACTGGGTGTTAGTTTCAACCCTTGTGTTTCTGTCATGCATTTCATCAACAATTTTTTTGATGCGAACACCCCTCAAGGATTGCTCCTGGGTGTTGTTATGTTATGCCGTTACATTTGGCTCACACTTATTGGTACATTCCGTTAGCTACGCCTCTCGCGTTCTTTACTGGTTATTATCTTCTTCTGTGAAGATTAACATTTCCTGGTAATGTAGGTACTCATTCTGGGAATTTATCCGTTCATTGCACATTAATGTGTCCACATTAGGCATTGGCTTGCCACGTACAGGCTGGGTCACCATTCCAGCTATAATGTTTATCCCTAAGGATCCTTAAGACATATGTGGTGTCTTTACATAACTTTTAGTCTTGCTAACTTAACTGAATTCCTTAACTTCAACTATTCCTTGTAATCCTTAGCTCTCGTTTGATTTGTACTGCTGACCGTAGACGGAGTCGACTACTTCCGTGTTTCGGACTCTACTCGTATACATATATGGGGTATTTACTGATACATTGCTACTTACCTAACTAACCCATAAGTAGGTCTGTCAGGCCCACATGCTCCTATCGGAGTGCGGTCGTCCCAAACACAGTTGGTAACTTGTAGTGTCCGTCACACGCCTAGGTGAAGTATTCTGTTGTCAACTCCCTTATATTGTCCCGTGACAATATTCATTCCCTGCTTCCCGAACTTAATCGAGGGAAAGTTTATCCACTTGTTGTTCCTTGTCAACTGTCCTTGTTTTTATGGTTTGGTTAAAAGAAGGTTGGAAGAAGTGTTGTTTGAAAGAAATCGGTTTTTGAAAAGAAAAGGGTTTTAATATAAATCTGGTTTGAAAGAAAATTCTCATGGTTTCACAACATCTTCTTACCTTAGCCCATTCTAGCTCTTGCTGACTGGCGTATTTACAATTACAGAGGTTAGGCTAACAGCCCTTCCCACTGTTATGACATCACATTTAACTTTATTGTACTTTTCCAAGTACTTCGTAGTGGTTATGAATTTCCCGAACAGCCCTGTTATAGTAGCACTTGCTATGGCAAGTGCGCCATGCTAACTGGCTATCTGTTTGACACATACCGATTGTGGTATTGTTTTGACCCATATTGTCATCAGTGGCCTTGTTGGCCCTCACTGATCTTACTGCCTTGATAAATGATCCTCTAGGTACTTCTCACTGTATTCACATAGTAGTTATCAACTGGGGTGTCTCCCATCCTTGGAGTCCCCTTTACTTAGTATTGTATTTCTCTTGTAGTCCGTTCCACGCACTTGTCGTGGTTACTGAGACTTGTCTCTTGATGGGCACTACGTTGTAGTTCTTTGTCGATTGGTATATCCGTTGGTGTATCACTTAACAATTGTGGTCCCGTAGACACTTGTCTCGGTTTCACTAATCCACTTCTTGCCTGTTGCACGGTTGGTGCGTTGCACGTTGGTTATTCTCGACTGCTCTGCATGTCGACCCAGTTGCCGGAAATTCTATTCCTCTATACACAAGATCCTTCATTCATTGCTATGAATGCGGTTAACATTATTCAGATGGAGACCGTCTCCGGGATTCCCAGTTTTCGGGATCTACCGTATGACAGGTTCTCCGTACCCTAAAGGTATTTAATAACAGCCATATCGGGTATTCCCGAGTAAGAGTGGACTTCCATCTCTCTGGCGTTCTTTCCCAAGTTATAAAAAGGATTGTGGAGGGCGGGAAGGATACTGTAGTGTTCCAGTATTCACTGTAGTTTCCTATCTAGCGTATCTCTCACGCTATCACTCACCCTTAACCCAAAGTACTTAAAAAATCCTAAACTCGGTATTTCCTAAGCTCGTAATTCAGTCATCAGAGCGATACTTCGCTCTGATACCACTTTTTGTAACACCCCATCCAACATTAACGTACTTACAACAAACTGCAGCGGAAGAACAACCTCATCACATTACTTAACTTGTTGGTGTTACCGCCGTTAGCCACCCCGTGGCTAACAAGGCTAATACATACACAATGTACCGGTCTGATGGGCTAAATTCCCGAGCAACTATACATTAGTATCCTTTCCACTAACAACAACAACAACATACACCTTATCAACTATACCGAGTATTTATAAACTGTTGCCGACAACAATTCGGTCTTACTACACCTACTGTATACATACACTTAAAAGTTTACCCATGTACAATGACTACCCGTCCTACTCTCGACGGCTTCCAGCACCTCGTACCTGAAATAGGAAAAGAAGAGAAAGGGTGGCCCCAAGGGGCTCAGCACCTTTGCTGGTATGGTAATCCCGCAGCCCACATGCTACCGGGCCCGCACAACTAATTGTCGTCTTAACATTCAGTTGATTATATTTAATCATGCATGTAACAATAAACACACAACACTTAACATTTCGCCTCAATGGGCTCAACAATCGGATAATACATCCTACTTAACAAGTCACCCATGGTATTCATCATCCCTAGAGTGTTTCTCCTCCAACGGAGCTACTTCCTTAATAGACGACACATACCCTTAAATCGGGTTATCCTTAAACGCCTCTTATCACAATCTGGGAATCATATCCATGATCCACACAATCTACATTATACAACATATAACATACACTACATACAACACCTAACAACACTTTGCACGTTTCCACGTACACAACATAATACTGCAATGGATATTGCATCACACAAAACACATAACACAACGGGAATGGTTCGCTTAGGAACCGACCCAAACATTGTTTACACACTGGTGAGCCTAGAGAATGTTGCCAGTCTCATGATAAGTCGTTATACAATAACAACACACACTCATTACCGTCCTAATAGTTGGACGAGTAACTTAAGTTAAGGCGGTTCGGGTTGTGAGGCCCGAACACACCACACAAACACATGTTCCCCCTAAACCGCTAACAGTCATCATCAGAAATCAGCTAATCAGGGTAAATAATGTTGAGTAAGCTAATAACAGAGCATAACACAACCTAGGAGAAAACCACCTAGAAGAGTAAGGAGGATCCCACCCTCAAAACGCGCGACCGCCAAACCGGATTCCTCACTACTGTTAGTACATACTTACTTTAACAATACTTAGAACCCACTACTGGAGCCTGTCACATAACAACTCATACAGTATTACAAACTGGGTTAAACATACAAGGGAGGTCCCTACATTCACATACACATATCACACAATTAACGCACGCATAGCCGTGGTTAGTACGTCCCATGGTTCGGGTCGTTTACTCCGAATACCGAACTCTCATGTGATCCTAGACTCAGTTAACTAAGGTTAACACTTGCCGAGGTTAATGGTATCGGAGTTGAACACGCCACATATATGAATTACTGTAAACTCATTACATGTTTTATCTTACAATGTGGCAACATACAGAAAAACACATTGGCATACAAGCCGGTGTAATCCGGTAGGACACAGGTTGCAAGAAAACCATACCTGTCCCGGAGTCCACTTATCCTGTCCATTTATGTTCCTCGAGCAATTCTCGAACAACTGTTAACATCACACGTGTTTTCATTAACATCGGGTTTGCTTGATCATTTAATGTCAGCTTAATTTTTCCCCCCGTTAACTTAGTTACATAACTTACATTTTTAACTTGTTTTACTCTCACATTTTAATACAACTTTTACCCCCTTAGGTGTCATTAAAACCTCCCCTACATGTCCTAACATCCTTATAACATCATTACCTACCAATCCCCATCATCACATATCATTTCATAACCTTAAACCATGTTTTTGGTCCGACCGACCCACCGTCCGACCCACCTTCTGGGTCGGTCCATTACAGAACCCTTTTACTTCCTAAAAACATGCCCGTCCGACCCACGTCCGACTCACTCGACTGGGTCGGACCATGTGCGAACATTTCTTCCTTTGAAACTTGACCGACCGACCCATGTCCGACCCACCCTTTTGGGTCGACCATTACCGAACACATTCCTAACATCTAACAGAGGCTCGACCGACCCAAAACTGGGTCGGTCCCTGGGTCGGTCGCCTTCTAAACTTACCCAAACTTTACCAATTCTTCACCAAACTTCTCCTAAGGCCTCTTAATGTTTCCTAACAACATTTGGTAACCTTATATCCACATACAACATCCACTAAACTCATCTTCTAACTCCTTAACCTTTACTTATTTCCTTGTAGAAATTCCTTAACACTTTCAACATTTGTACTAGGTTCCTAAATGGTGTTTCTCACCTATTATAACTACTATTCCAAAACACTTTCTTCTCATCTTAACATCATCTCTTAAGCATTATTTTCTTACTAACTAAATCTCCTTTTTACATCATACCTAAACATCACTTGTTCCTTGAACACCAACCTTACCTAAACCTTAAACAACTCCTCCAAGACTTTAATACATTCACCAACACACATTGAATTCCTAGAACTTCCAAGATAACACCTAAATCCTTGCATCACTCTAAATCACCTTAATACATGTTTTCTTCTCAAGTAAACATTCATCACCTTTAACCTTCCTAGTTCACCAAAACTTCCTTAAAACACTTAGAACTTCATACACATCTTTCAAATTTGGCCATAGCTTCTCTTGTATATACTCACATCCAAACACTTAGGTTTTTACCTTATTTCATTCAAAACACCTAAAATCCATCAAACACATTTTTATACACAAACTTCACACATTAAGCACTACATCACAATATAGTGCATAACTTAAATTGCTTGGCACTTAGGCCCTTAATAACATGGCTCTTAGGCCCTTAAATTACATAACCTTAAACACTGAATTTCCCACATAAATAATGCTTTGACCTGCAAATACATACACCAATACATATGTTCTTTTACTAGTCTCCTTGAGAGCATTTTACTAGCTCATTTGCCATTGGCTCCTTAGGTATTTTATTAAGCAAATCAAGCTCATTTTCCTAAGGCATTTAAACTACATTGAGATAGCTTGTTTACCTCTCTTTTCCTCCAAATTTCTTTCTTGTTTCCTTGTAAAACCGGTAGGGCATTTGGTCCCTTTTCAACTATAAACATTATCAAACAATAGAATGAGTATTCAAGCATTATGCTTCTCCTCATTGTAAACCCTAGTTACACATATTGTTTTAACACATTAAGGTAATTGTTTTACCTTGGGATTGGAAGAGAACTTGAATAAGTATCAAGAGAGGACTCCTCCTAGCCCTTGGAAGATCCAAATGAAGCTAAAACAAGCAAGATAAATACACCATGGTGAGGTGAATTTTCGGACAACACAAAACATGAAGGAAACTTGATTTTTCTTTGAGTTTCCTTACCTAAAGCAAAGGAGAACAAGAATATGTGGAAAGATGGGCTCAAGCTCCTTCAATGGTGAATCTCCATGGCACCAAAATGAGTTCTTGAAGATTTAAAAAGAGGGAAGTGTAGAGCTTGACCTAACTAAGACAATATGGTCTTAGAATTTGATTTGGAGCATGGAGTTGGATTTGGCAAGGAAATGAAGATGGAGAAGAAGGTACTATTTCAAACCGTGAGAGAATGAAGAAGAGAGGTTAGTGGTGGTGTTTGGAACCGGGGAAATGAAGGAAAGGAAGGGAGAAAGTGAAGATAGGATAGAACTTACTTTTGAAGATATTTATATGTAAAGTAATAGTAACTATATTACTCTTTATTTACTTCACAAATAACAAGAGAGTGGTGAGTCACCACACCTTAGAAACCGGCCCCCTTATAATTATGAGGGTAGTATAGTCTTTGTTGACCAATTTAATTACTTATACATTATATGTTACAAACTAACTTATAAAGGTTACTATTCACAAACTAAGGCACATAGAAGTGAAATTTTTGATTTCCCACTAATATGGCCACCCAAATGTGATACTATATAGTACACATGTTAATTAAAGAGTAATGATGGACATTTAGCCATTCAAAACTCATTTACAAGACAATTTTTTCAAAAACGTGCTTTAAGACTCCTTAAAGCACATTTTGTGTTTTAACTTATTTTCAAGCTTGGTTTTCTTTGGTAATTGATTTAATATGTTCATTAACATATAAATAAGGCATAGGTATGACCATTAGGCCTTATACACATTTATCCCAAGCTTAGAGCACATTTTTGCTCATATTGACTTTAAGGTATTACCTTATGTTTTGTTTGGTTTCATTGTCTACCAAAGTTTCCTAAGGACTTAATTAGCCTTATAAAATCATAATTAAATATTATTAAGTCTTGGTAGGCTCTTTGGGTCCTAACCAAGTTCACTCATAGCTTAGAGCATGTTTTTGCTCAAACTGTGTCTTAGTGCTTTATTGCACTTTACTATGGTTTAAATGGTTCATTCATGTTTCTAAGGCACTTTTTAGCCTTTAAATACCTAGTTAAACATCTACACAACATACCAACATTTGGGTTATTTCAATTGTGTGAATTACAATTCGGAAAACTGGGAAAAACTCGAACTTTAACCAGTTCGTGGTGCCAACTTTGAGGATCTATACCTAGCAGTACGAAACGAGTTAGATTATGAGTAAGGGCTCATTGGAAAGAACAAATGTAGATCTACGTATTGGTAGCAAGAACTAAACCTAACTCGCACCATACAGAAAGATATTGAAGTCACAAAACACGAGTTTACCTCTCTGTTTCGGTGTTATTTTATGTGCTGGCGAGACCGAAACTTTAGACCTCTATATCTCCCAACCGGTTACGAATCAGACTTGGGCATAAACACGAAATTGTAGAGGGATTAGAGATCTTTACAACGAGCTAAAGAAATCGAATTTTGGTTGATTAACGAAGAGTTATGATCGACGCAAGTTACCTGAAAACGAAGGGAAATCTGGAATTTTGGAAACAGTTTCGCAAGGTGGCTACTTTGGCTCGATTTTCCGGTTGATTCAGAAGGAGTTAGGGTTTTATGAGTAATGTTTGAAAGAGGAATTGTAGGAGAAGAGATGGAGAAGACGGCATGGAAAAATATTGAGAGATGTAAAAGTTATAGCCGTCTAAAGTTAGGGCAAAGTAAGGGAAATCGGTTACCGAAATTCAGGGAAGAAATCGGCTAAGTGTGGGCGACCCATTACAGAGTGACACGTGGCATCTCTTAAAATTTTGATTCAAAACTTCAATCTAGCATAACTTTGGTTAGGATGATCCGTTTTTGACGTTCTTTTTATAGATCTTCATGGTTTTTCATAACCTATTTATTGGTATACGTTTCATGACCTGGTTTGACCATTCTCAAAAAGTCAACTCTTACAAGTCTTAATAAGCTTTAAGGTTTCTAGAATTTTATATTGACTTTTATGTTTCAAAACAATGTTCCAACACTTCCTAAAATCTTTATAATATATTTGGAGTGTTTAGTAATTTTCCAAAGATTTATTGACTTATAAATCTTATTATTAAATTTATAATACTATATAATAATATATAATAATTAGGGTTAAATAGGAGAAAACCCCTAAATAAATTTCACAATTCCATATAATAATTTAATATTCATAATTCCATATAATAATTTAATACTTAATAGTATTTTAAAGGTTTAATAAAAGAAATCCTCTAAATTAATTTAAATTAATTTAGGGGTATTTCAGTATATCCCCCTTAAAAGAAACTTCGCCTCGAAGTTTAAAAATCAACTAATAGGCACTCACACCGCTACGGGTGTGCTGAGACAATAATAATAATTCCAATGAAATTCCATACCAAACCAATCCTTTATTTCCATCCATTTCCATAACAACATTCCACCCAAGATTACTCAAAAATCAAACTGAACCAGGATATACCATGATGAAAATCCAAAAGTCACATACTGAGTCATAATGTAAAAACCAAGCACATACAACACCTCTCATTCTGCTAATACTGTTCTCCTTTTACTAACAATGCAACGAGGCATAATCCGGATGAGATAACGAATGAGGAGTATGCCAGCATATCCCCCTTAAAAGAGCTAAGGTACGCCCTCGTACCGCTACTAACGGCACATTCAAAGAATTCAACACCTTATTAACCAGCTTTGTTGTGAATTTACTGCACCGTTGATTTTATCTATGATCGTTACATATATCTGTATCTCTTGATTTTTATGTATTGTATTTCCTTGGTGGTTATAAGATTTTATCTTATGATTATTATCCGTTCATTTAATGACTGATACGAATTATATGTCCATATATGATCATTTATCATATCAATTATATTACCAAGCTATAAACCAGGTGTAACGTACTTGAGTAGTTTAACATAATATTCCCGATCATTTAATAATCCTCAATAATCTTCCAAAATTATCTTCAAGGTTTATTAGTCAACCATATGTTAAAACTCTATAAGATAAATATTTCCTGTGACTTTTCAAGTTTCAATTGTTTTTTTTTATAATTAACTATCGTATTTTAGACTATTCATTCAGTGTTTACTTTATAAAATTTACTTATTATATGGCTTCACTCAAGGCAGAATTTTAGGAAGTTCTTCCAAAATCTGATTCCTTATCTTAAAATTTATATATATATTTTTTTTTTAAGGTAGGGACTCTATATAATTTTAAGTCAAATGAGCTAGTCTAATGAAAACTCACTCACTCTTGGTAATTATTTTCTTAAGGTTTGTTCTATATAAGTATTCTCCTGATTATTAAATCTTAGTACTCCCTTAGACAATGGTGGCTTTTGTAATTATCACTCTTAGTGTGACTTCTAAGATTTTATCTATGTATAAGGTTAAACTTCTAAATAAACATGAGGATTTCCAAATCTTTAAGTAATTCTCAATTTCTCACTAGATGCTCAATATTCCGAGTATTTAAGGATCAATGGTATTTAGTTTAGTGTTACTGTTCTCTTCACTTAATCTTTAAGAAACTTCCTTTAATGGTTTTTATATTCAACAAGGGGTAGATGTTCTACCTTGAAGTACCCAAATTTTAATTCCCTTCCTCCATATATAGGTATTTTCACCAAAGATTTAACTCAATAAATCCTTTACATGTATGAATTTAATACTGGATATTAAGATATAAATTTTGAATTGTTCATTGTGGCTAGCAATGAAATATGCCTAGCTCAAGATTTCATGACGGTAACGTCTTACCACCAATCCTCCTCAAGTTCAACATAATGCATCACTTCCATGGAAGATTATTTTTGGTCAAATGACAAGGCTTGTCTAGCCCCTAAACTTCCAGCAGTGGGTGTGCACCCCCCACTACTTTTGGCCTAGGAGTTCGTCGCACCAGGCACTTCCCGTAGAGTGTTAGGTTTATGTGTTTTCTTTCTAAAGTTAACATAGAGTTTTAATGTGTTTTACAAGTTCAGATGTTGATCTTTTCTAATACGCTACTAGTTCTTGTTAGCTTAATAATTTTCTAGTCTTAAGATTTATCTTAAACATTATCTTTAGGTAATAAATTGATACCAAGTAGTTCATGAGATTTATTTTCAAACTTTAAAGGAGTTGAAGTACTTTCACATAATATCAATACTATTTTAGTTATGTAAAGTTCTATTTGTATACTGTTTTCAACCAAAAGTATTCTTTAAAATTCTAGCAATTTGTGTACTAGCTTTTAAAAGATTGCATTTTTAGCAATGTATTCTCCATGAGTATGCTTTTGAAAAATAGCTTAATATTTGGTTTATCTCAACCAAAATCTTATCGTACTTAATATAGGATGTACCAAACTTATATATATATATATATATATATGTATTTTCTGTAGTTTATTGTTGGAACGGTATAACAACACATCACACTCAACAGACATTCACAAAAGGAAAGTGTGTAAAGGAATCATTCACAATTCCAAAAAGGGTTAGGAGTCGTGCCTTACTGGAGTCCTCACTTCCCAATTTTACCCCAGTTCCCCAGTTTTAAGTGCACCTATAATCTAAGTATTTCACTCGGCTTGTTTTCTCGGGTTCAGAGCGTAACTACGCTCTGATACCACTTTCTGTAACACCCCTATAATAATAAAACAACAGCGGAAAATAAACTAAAGGTGCTACAGACCATCGGGCTCCAAACACCCGATACCAACATCACCAATTACAACCATTACAATTAACTAAGTTACGGTCTGAACTCGAGAAAAACTTAACACAAACATAATAGAAATTAAACACATTAACTCTCCACAAAACCTAGTCCCATCCCAAACGCTCATTCTCTTCGTGGCCACCTGTAAATCAATTCGTACCTGCAAGATGAAACCAAGCAGCCCACCCCGAAAGGGGCGGGTCAGTTCCCTGGAATGGAACTGGTACAATTCTCCAAAAACAAACTTATAAAACATAACTCTTCAAAATAAACAGTAACATGAAAACAAACTCTTAAAAGTAAAACAGAGATAAAGCACTTCAAAACAATCAAGTTAAAGAGAAAGAAAACAAGACAAAGATAGAGATAGAGAACTTCCAACCAAGTCATCCACTTAAGTAGTCACACCACATAGTTAGTAAGCATCCATTTCCTTAGTTAAACCCAATTCCCGTTAGGAGTAGAAAAACTCAGATAGCCACAAAGGACTAGGAATGTTTAAACAGATCCAAGAACCAAGAACTCAAGAGTGGAATAGTTTCAACTGGGAGAGATGGCCCCCACCGCCAATCACGTCCTTTTAGGACAGGGGATATATAGCCCCTCACTGTTTATCACGTCCACTAAGGACAGGGATATACAGCCCCTCACTGTCTATCACGTCCACTAAGGACAGGGGATATACAGCCCTCACTGTCTATCACGTCCCTTTCTGGGACAGGGATATACAGCCCCTCACTGTTACCATTGAAGACGCGCGCACGTCGAAACCTCAAGAACCAGCTCATGGATGAAACAATATCCAGAGTTCAAAGAAAGATTTCCAAGATTGTCCTTTTTCCAAATTCCCACTAGATCACCAACTACCCAGAGCAATACCAAAACACTCAGTCCTACAGAGTGCAGAAGCGTAAACCCTAGGCAGTCAATGTCTAACGGGGCACCAAATAGAAGGAACCAATACCCGTGTAAGTTTCACATCCAAGGCTCAGTTAGTCACACAAGCTGAGTTAGTCACACAACCATTTCCTTTTTAGAAATTCCTCTTAAAGTCAGTTAGCGTTTTCCAAAACATTCCACAAGTCAATCAGCAAAAATATCGTAGTACGAGAAATCGTACAAAACATTCCATAGAGTCCAAACACAACAAGCTGAGAACGAGAAATCGTACCTGGGTAACGTTGTAGCAATTCTAGTCAACTTGCGCAAACAATCAACAGTACTCTGAAGAATATTAAAGGTAGTCTATCATCAATCACTTGTAGCCTATGTTAAGCTTAAATAAACTCCTTACTCTTATTCCAAAGTCTCAATTGTCTTTTAAGCCCTCACTTAAATGTTATGTATAATCTTTGAGTTATCTGAGAACGTTGTATAGCCCATTATGATTAAGTCTTTCCTATAACTTAATTAAGATCTACATCTTGTATATTGGAATCATAACGTTGTAGATACATTTTATTATAACTCAATTGAGCCACTAAACTCAACTACCATATCCTTAGTTCAGAATGACTTTCTATTATAACCGTCTAATAATCTTGTCATAAGATGTTGAATTACCTCTCATATTGAAACAACTATATTATAGTTAACTTAGACTTATCGAACTCTTACATTTATTATTCACAAGGTATATTATCTGCTTAATCATAACTATATAATAAGGTGTTTTAAGATAACCTTTTATGTATCCTTACTTACCTTTAATCTCCTAATGTTTTATCTTTACACACATACACTCTATAGACTATGTATAATCCTCTTGTACTAAACTTCAATAAACTTAAGCCTTAAATACGTTTTAAATTGTTTTACTAAACCTAAGGTTTCAAAAGAATAACTTAATAAATTACTTTCCTTTATTGTATTTAGGATGGACAATATATCTACATAGAGTAGAATCTATCAAAGAATTAAATTATGGTTCGTAAGTGAAATTGTTAATTATTTAATAAGATAATCTATTCTGAAAAATCCCCATGCCTTATATTCAAATGACACATTATTATTTCCAGTGTCAAAAGGTAAATCAATATAATCTCTTATGTAACCTAGTTTCATCTAATTAAAGGTTCAATGATTTTAAGTATCAAATTTCTATTTGCAAACCTTTTTGTAAATCTTTAACTATTATGTACATCACTTATTTATAAACTCACATCCTGAATATTGGTACTAAATGTATTTTATATGGCTTAACTAATTCTAAGAAACTTAAGGATTATTATTTTGATTAATCTCCTAATCATAGTTTAATATAGTTTTATATCATAATCCTTTTAATGATTTTATCTTAAAATATTAAGTTATTACTCAATACTATAAATATTAAGAAATAATTAAATCTAGACTTATTTATCCTCTTCACATTTAGATGTAAAAGTAACTCATTTATTTTATTATTGTTTATATAATAAGAACATTTAAATGTAAAAGTATTTCATTCATTTTATTATTAATTATATAATAAGATCTATTTGTGTAACACTTTATGTAAACTAATTACAAATATTCCTAAATTTCAACTTATTAATTTCTTAACCCATTATAGATTTACATTGTGGTCATTGACTAAATATATACGTGTATTTAAATACTGTTTATATAAATCTTAGAAATTCAAAGATAACTAAAAACTCAACCTATAACCATAAATTAATACCACCTCATATAATATTCTTTTATTAGTATCATGTAGAGGTTTAGTTTAACTCATTAATTCCTTCATATTATATTTTCTATAAGGTATTTTATTTTCTTTTATTTATTATATATATATATATATATATATATATATATATCCTTCCTATTATATTTCTCACAAGGAATGTTATTTCCTTTATCTATTTTTATTGTATTTATATATATATATATCTACATATATTAAGATTTATCCAGAACATTCTTTAAGAAATTCTATTGTATTTAATTATATTTAATATCTTTTAGACATATCCACAACTGATTTATGGTTTATAAAATAAAGTATTTCCCTTAGTTTTAGTTAAACATATTTGCTTCCATATTATATATAATAAATAAAATGTAGTTTAGTTAAATTCCTTGATTTAATATAAGTTTCTATTTATTTCTCTCATATAAATATATATATAAATATATGTAACAATTTTTACTTCACTTAAAGTTAATACCCAAAATATTTATAAACATACTGTATTAAATGTTAATTAGTCTTATTATATTTTCCTCAACCTATAAAGTTCATTAATCAACTATACTTAATTTTTGATTACATTAAAAACCATATATTATAAGTTATTCTTATGAAAAACTCATAAACACAATTTTTAAACCCATTTACCAATGTCCAAAAATCTCTAAATTAAATATATAGTAAATATAACATTTTGGACATATTATAAAATTTTTATTTCATAAAAATATCTTTTTAAATTAGCCAAACAATTCTAGAAAACCCGTAACTTGCAAAAATCATAACTTATGTTTGAAAACTCCAAAACCATATTAAATTATATCAAAATAAACTAGATTAAATAAGGAATCTATGGTTAAAATTTCAAGTCAAAATACATTCGGGAAGATATTTAAATTAACCCAACAAGTTAGGACTATTTACTGGAATTTATAAAAAACCTAAAACAATTTTAAATCACCTGATCAAATCTGGACCGTCCAATTCTTTAAACTCTGATCGGACGGTCCCTGAAACTCAAGTTCTTCAGCGACCACACTTCGACCCCCGAGTACTAAATCGTTAATTTCTCCTAATCCACATAACGAAATTGAGTGATTTTTGTTTCTATGGATTCGTAATCAAATTTCGGTTCTATTGGTACCGGTTTCCCCAATTATAATGCAATATATATCAAGATTCGAAATCGTTTCGAGAGTTAGGGTTCATATCGGAAATCGAATACAAATCTTACCAATTCTCCTAATCTAACACGAAATCGACTAAATTAAAACATGGGTTAGATCGGAAACACGACTACGAACAACAACAACGGAGAAATTTGATTGGAGACTCACCGGATTGTGCGAATTGTGTGAATTACAATTCAGAAAACTGGGGAAAACTCGAACTTTAACCAGTTCGTGGTGCCAACTTTGAGGATCTATAACTAGCAGTACGAAACGAGTTAGATTATGAGTAAGGGCTCATTGGAAAGAACAAATGTAGATCTACGTATTGGTAGAAAGAACTAAACCTAACTCGCACCATACAGAAAGATATTGAAGTCACAAAACACGAGTTTACCTCTCTGTTTCGGTGTTATTTTATGTGCTGCCGAGACCGAAACTTTAGACCTCTATATCTCCCAACCGGTTACGAATCAGACTTGGGCATAAACACGAAAATTGTAGAGGGATTAGAGATCTTTACAACGAGCTATAGAAATCGAATTTGGTTGATTAACGAAGAAGTTATGATCGACGCAAGTTACCTGAAAACGAAGGGAAATCTGGAATTCTGGAAACAGTTTTGCAAGGTGGCTACTTTGGCTCGATTTTCCGGTTGATTCAGAAGGATTTAGGGTTTGTATGAGTAATGGTTGGAAAGAGGAATTGTAGGAGAAGAGAATGGAGAAGACGGCATGGAAAAATATTGAGAGATGTAAAAGTTATAGCCGTCTAAAGTTAGGGCAAAGTAAGGGAAATCGGTTACCGAAATTCAGGAAGAAATCGGCTAAGTGTGGGCGACCCATTACAGAGTGACACGTGGCATCTCTTAAAATTTTGATTCAAAACTTCAATCTAGCATAACTTTGGCTAGGATGATCCGTTTTTGACGTTCTTTTTATAGATCTTCATGGTTTTTCATAACCTATTTATTGGTATAGGTTTCATGACCTGGTTTGACCATTCTCAAAAAGTCAACTCTTACAAGTCTTAATAAGCTTTAAGGTTTCTAGAATTTTATATTGACTTTTATGTTTCAAAACAATGTTCCAACACTTCCTAAATCTTTATAATATATTTGGAGTGTTTAGTAATTTTCCAAAGATTTATTGACTTATAAATCTTATTATTAAATTTATAATACTATATAATAATATATAATAATTAGGGTTAAATAGGAGAAAACCCCTAAATAAATTTCACAATTCCATATAATAATTTAATATTCATATTCCATATAATAATTTAATATTCATAATGCCATATAATAATTTAATATTCATAATTCCATATAATAATTTAATACTTAATAGTATTATTAAAGGTTTAATAAAAGAAATCCCCTAAATTAATTTAAATTAATTTAGGGGTATTTCATAAAGCGTCCAATTGGTTATTTAGAATTGTTTTTTTCTATTATTTTGAACAGATTTTTGGTAACGCCTATAGTTGTTACAAAAGAAAGAACTTAGAATTGGTTTTTTTATTTTTATTTTGAACAGATTTTTGGTAACGACTATAATTGTTACAAAAGAAAGAACTTACTCTTTGGTAACGAAGACTACTGTTACTAAAGTATTATTTGATAACGAAAATAGTTGTTATTAAAGGTATTTTTAGTAACGACTATCTTCGTTATCAAAATTGATATTCTATAGTTTATAAAATCATAATTTTAGTAACGACATAACTTTAATAACGAATAAAAGTCGTTACAATAAATATTTTGATCTTTAGTTACGCCTTCTCCTGCAACGACTTGTAACGACTTTTGTCGTTACAATAGATTAATATAGTAACGATTTTGTTTTTTCGTAACGACTTTCATCGTTACCAAAGCCCATTGTTCTACTAGTGTATCAAGACCTATGAGTCTAATGTTGTTGTGTTACATAGACCTATATGTCTAAAGGCTGTTATGTTATCAAGACCTATGTGTCTAAATGTTGTTATGTTACCCAAGACCAGAGAGTCTAAGGGTTGATATGTATGTGCAAATATTGTTAAGATACCCGGACCATTGAGTCCGAGGTTACCATGTAAGTATGTTATGTTATGTTATGTTATGTTATGTTATGTTATGCATGTGAATGTGTTACCTGGACCATTAAGTCCGAGGGTGTGATGTAAAGTGTGTTTGGTTATGAAAGTTTTATTTTTATAAGTAATCCCTGTATTCTAATCCAATGATGTGTGGGAAGTGTGAACTTCGAGGGCGAAGTTCTTTTAAGGGGGGTAGATTGAAATACCCCAAACCTTGATATGTTTATTAGACATTAAACTATGGTATTTAAAGGCTAAAAAGTGCCTTAGAAACAACAGTGAACTTTAAACCATGGTAAAAAACAATAAAGTACCATAAAGACAGTTTGAGCAAAACATGCTCTAAGCTTGGAGTGAACTTGGTTAGGACCCAAAGAACCTACCAAGACTTGGTAATATTCAATTATGATTTAATAAGACTAATTAAGTCCTTAGGAAACTTTGGTTGACAGTTAAACCAACAAAACACAAGAAAATACCTTAAAGTCAATAAGAGCAAAAATGTGCTCTAAGCTTGGGATAAATTTGTATAAGACCTAAAGGTCATACCTATACCTTATAAATATTTTAATGAACATATTAAACCAATTACCAAAGAAAACCAAGCTTGAGAACAAGTTAAAACACAAAATGTGCTTTAAGGAGTCTTAAAGCACATTTTTGAAAAATTGTCTTGTAAATGAGTTTTGAATGGCTAAATGTCCATCATTACTCTTTAATTAACATGTGTACTACTTAGTATCACATTTGGAAGTCTAAATCAATGGGAAATCAAAAATTTCACAACTATGTGCCTTGTTTTTGTGAATAGTTACAAAAAAATGCTAGTTTATGACATAAGTCAATATAAGTAAGTTAATTGGTCAAAAAAGACCAAACTACCCCTAAGTAGATGATGGGGGCCAGTTTTTATCAAGGTGAGTCACCACCTTGTTAGCTAATAAGTAAATAAGTAATGAAAAAGCAAGTAAATTCACTATTTACTTTATAACATAAATATCTTAACAAAGTGTACTCTCTCACCTCATTCTCTTCTTCCCTTTTCATTTCCCACGGTTAGCCATCTTCTTCCTCCTCTCTCCATCGGTTTGCTACAGCCATATACCATTCTCCATCTTGGAATGCTTGTAACTCATGACTCCATGCTCCAAATTCAATTTCAAGATCACTTTGTCTTAGTTGAGACAAGCTCTTCAATTCTATCTTTTCAAATCTTCAAAAGCCTCATTCCGGTGCCATGGAGATTCACCATTGATGGAGCTTGAGCTCACCTTTTCATGCCTTGTCATTCTCCTTTGCTTCAAGGTAAGGAAAATCAAAGAAAAACAACATTCCCTCTTGTTTTTGTGTGTAACCGAGAATCACCTTTGATGGTGTCTTCTCTTGTTCTTTCATAGCTCCATTTCAATCTTCAAGGGACAAGGAGGAGTCCTCTCTTGTTACATATTCAAGTTCTCTTTCAAATTCAAAGGTAAATATCATTTTAGTGTATTAAAACACTTATGTTAAACTAGGGTTTGTATATGAGTTTAAGTGTGAATTCTTAAGCTCATTACCCTTATATGTATATTGCATAGAAAGTTGACAAGTGATCAAACTCCTTGCTGATTTTTGGTACAAGGAAACAAGAAAGAAGTTTGAGAGGAAAAGGGTAAACAAACTATCTCAATGTAGTTTAAATGCCTTAGGAAAAATGAGCTTGATTTGCTTAATAAAATGCCTAAGGAGCCAATGGTGAATGACCTAGTAAAATGCTCTCAATGAAACTATTAAAGGGCATATGTGTTGTTGTATGTAATTGCAGGTCAAAGGCATTATTTATGTGGGAAATTCAGTGTTTAAGGTTTATGCAATTAAGGGCCTAAGAGCCATGTTATTTAAGGGCCTAAGTGCCAAGCAATTTAAGTTTATGCACTATATTGTGATGTAGTGTAAAATTTGGTGAGTGTTGTGTGTGAGAATACTCTTGATGGATTTTAGGTGTTCTTGACCGAAATAAGGTAAAAACCTAAGTGTTTGGGATGTGAGAATATACAAGAGAAGCTATGGCAAAATTTGGAAAAATGTATAAGAAGTTCTAAGTGTTTTAAATAAGTTTTGGTGAACTAGGAAGTGTTAAAGGTGAACAAGTGTTTTACTAGGGAAGAAAGCATGTATTAAGGTGATTTAGAGTGATACAAGGATTTGGGTATTATCTTGGAAGTTCTAGGAATTCAATGTGTGTTTTTGAGGAATGTATTAAAGTCTTGGAGAAGTTTGTTTAAGGTTTAGGAATGTTGATGTACAAGGAGGAAATGATGTTTAGGTAAGATGTGGAAAAGGAGACTTAGTTGGTAAGAAAGGATGTTTGAGAGATGATGTTATGATGGTAAGGAAACATTTTTGGCATAGTGGTTATCATAATTATGAAACACCACATAGGGAAATTAAGGAGAAAACATTATTAGTGTTAGGAATTTCGGTAAGAAATGAGTAAATGTTTAAGGAGTTATAAAATGAGTTTTATGGATGTTATATGAGGGTTTGAGTGTGCCAAATGTTGCTGGAAAAACATTAGAAGACTTGAGGAAGGTTTGGTGAAGGTTTGACAATTTTTGGGCTTGTTTTGGTGTGGTCCGACCCAGAGGTCCGACCCGCAGTTGGGTCGGACAGCCTCTGTAAGTCACCAGTATGAAGCTCTGGAATGGTCCGACCCAGAGGATTTGGGTCAGACATGGGTCGGACAGGCAAGTTTTCAAAGCACGGTAAGTTTCTGGAATGATCCGACCCAGAGGTCTTGGGTCAGACATGGGTCGGACAGGTGGATTTGAAAGACAGAAAAGTTTCTGGAACGGTCCGACCCAGTTGTGGGTCGGACGGCCCAAAACATGTAAAAAAAACAAATTAAGTGTGGTTTAAGTAGTAAACCCTAGTGAGTTATAATGACAATTTAGTGGGGGAAATTTGTATTAAAATGTAAAAGTAAAACAAGTTCAAATGTGAAGTTATTTAACTAAGTTAACGGGGATAAGTTATGAGCATTAGACTTTAAACAATCATGTTACCCCAGTGTTAATAAAAGTACATGTAATGTTACCAGTTGTTCGAGAATTGTTCGAGGAACATAAGTGGACATGATAGAGTGGACTCCGGTGACAGGTATGGTTTTCTTGCAACCTGTGTCCTACCGGATTACACCGACTTGTATGCCAATGTGTTTTTTTCTGTATGTTTGCCACGTTGTAAGATAAAACATGTAATGAGTTTACAGTAATTCATATATGTGACGTGTCTAGTTCCGATACCATTTAACCTCGGAAGTGTTAACCTTAGTTAGCTGAGTCTAGGATCACATGAGAGTTTGGTATTCGGATTAAACGACCCGAACCATGGGACGTTCTAACCACGGCTATGCGTGTGTTAATTATGTGATATTTGTGTGTGTATGTAAGGACCTCCCTCGTATGTTTAACCCAGTTGTAATACTGTATGGTGTGTGGATGTGATAGACTCCATAGTGGGGCTCTAACTATTTAACTACAAGTAAAAATGTACTAACGGGGTGAGGAATCCGGTTAGGCCGGTCGCGCGTTGTTTGGGAGTGGGTATCCTTTTTAGCCTTACCCTCCTCTTTGTTATGGTTGTTTCCCTCACGTGTTATGATCTCCCATTAGCTTACTCCAAAGCTTAACTATTCTGACTTATGATCGGTTTAGGGGGAACATGTGTTTGTGTGGTGTGTTCGGGTCACTAAACCCGAACCATCTTAACTTAAGGTACTCGTCCGACTATTAGGACGGTAATGAGTGTTGTATAACGAGTTTATCATGAGGGTGACATCATTCTCTAGGCTCACCAGTGAATTAATATGTTTGGGTCGGTTCCTAAGAGAACCGTTCCCGTTATGTTATGTATTGTTATTATACTGCAATTCCCATTGCGATGTTGTTATGTGCACGTTGAAACGTGAAAAGTGTTGTTATGTAGTGTATGTATATGTTGTGAAATGCGGAGTATGTGGTTCATGGATATGAACCCCAGTTTGTGATAAGAGACGTTTAAGGATAACCCGACTAATGGGTTAGTGTCGTCTATTAAGAAAGTAGCTCCATTAGAGGAGAAACACTCTAGGGGTAATTAACACCATGAGTGACTTATCAAGTATGTATGTGTTATCTGTTTGTTGAGCCCATTGAGGCGGAATGTTATGTGTTGTGTGTCTATAGTTACATGCATGATTTAAATATAATCAACCGCATGCTAAGACGACAATTAGTTGTGTGTGGCCCGGTAGCATGCGGGCTGCGGGATTACCATACCAGCAAAGGTGCTGAGCCCCTTGGGGGCCACCCTTTCTCTTCTTTTCCTATTTCAGGTACAAGGAGCTGGAAGCCCTTCGAGAGTAGGACGGGGTAGTCGTTGTACATGGGTAATCATTTAAGTTGTATATATACGGTAGGTGTAGTAAGACCGAAATTGTTATCGGCATTGGTTAGTTAATACTCGGTACAGTTGGAAGGAATGTGTATGTTTAATTGTTAATGGAAAGGGATAGTAATGGGTAGTCGCTCGGGAATCTAGTCCATCAGACCGATACAGTGTATATGTAATTGCCTTGTTAGCCACGTGGGTGGTTAACGGCGTGTAACACCAACGAGTTAAGTAATATGATGAAGTATATTTTTCCGCTGCAGTTTATTGTAAGTGTGTTAATGTTGGATGGGGTGTTACACGAATAATCATGGGAGTACGAATAGTATGCAATATAGATTGCCAGAGAGCTGGTCATAGATCTAAACCCATCGAATCTAAACACGGTTAAAGAATACCGCACTTACTAGTAAACCTTATTCCCACAATAGAGGGATAAAAAGGTGATGTATAGCACATTAAGGATAACAGGAATGGTGAATACCCAAGTTATCAGGGTCGCGCAGCAGAAGCTAGTGGGCCCTAGCTAGGAGATAATATACCTAGTAAGCATAGTAGAATGGCTATTAATGCCCTGAAGCCTAATTGGCTGGAACCGAATTAATTATGAGTTAAATAAACTCATATAGGAATCCTCGGTGCAAAGACTAAACCATTGTTATGATTAGGATCCTTTGACAAGGGTACATTATGTAATAAACCGTAAAGAAGCTAAAACGCTTCAGATTGCCCAAATTGAGTAAACAATGATTAATAATAATAACATATGGTAGATTACGTGGGCGTAATCCCTTTTAAGGGTGGTAGAGCGAAACAGCTTAGTATAAGTTTCATGAAGAAAACACATAAACGATAATGTGCATAGCACAAATGAGAAACGAATTGATGATTGATGCCTATGTTAAATAAACATAAGTATTCATTCATATTGAAATTGTGGTAATTAGGCACGAGAGATGCAAATACCATAGGACGAATGTACCCATCTTGTAACCCTAGTGTAAGAGTATTAGTAAAGAAGAGTAATGGGTAGTGGACGGAGTTCCACAAGTATGATATCCCTTAAAGAAGTAGTAGGAAATAATTGAGAGTAGTTGATGAACGGAACCTACAAGTAGTGTATTCGGAGGTAAATTATTGGAAGTAAATTGACGACAACTAAATTTTACAAGTATGGTAATCCCTAGTTAGAATATTGGAGAGTGATGGATGAAAGTAGTGAAGGTTGAGGAAATGAGCATTTAGGTATTGAAGCACGGAGTAAAGCATTTGGGAAGTAGAGTGAGGATGATTGATGGACTGATTCCATCCCTTGGAGATGTATGAATTCGTATCACGACTAGAAAGGGTAAAAAGATGGAAAATGAAAACAATTAAATTATTTGTTGTTTTGAAACTGACGTGGGAAGTCGAACTTGATCCTGATCAGATCAAGGGAAACCAAACACAAATTGGGGTGGAAAGATAGTTCAACACTGGTGCTGATCACATCAGGGTCGAACGATTCTTGAAGCTCCCCTCAAGTGGTCACAAGAATCACACATAGGATAGAAGTAATGAATATAAATTGGAATTTGGAGTTGTGTGTTTTAGAATTCTAATTAGTAGTCGTGAAAGAATTTCCCTTAGATTGGAGAATGAGGATTTGTTAGAAGCTTATACCGGAGAAGATAGTAGTGTAGCACATTGTATTATTCCAAGGGCAGCGGGACATAGAGGAGTCCTGTGTCTAGATGACCTGAGTGCCTGCGGGACTGTATGTGTATTGCATTGCTTTGGGGATAGCTTTGCATTGTATGTATGTGAAAACCTGGTAATGTGGAACCAATGGTTGGTAGTAATGTGGATTGGAGTAATTATAGTACATTTGTATGGTATGAAACGTAGAGACCGTGAGTAATGGATTTGGGGAATTGTAAGGAGGAAGAATGTGTGACCTTTGTATTAGACAAGTAAGAATGAGTAAGCATTGTAAACTATAACCTCGAACAACTTTGAGGACAAAGTTCTTATGGGGGTAGATTGAAATACCCCGAACTTAAATATAGTGATTAAGATTATTCTAATCCGTTTTAAGGGCCTAATAACGCCTAAGTAATTTAGTAAGGAAAAATAAATCCAAAAGAAATGAAGAAACACTTGAAAAGCGAAAAACGCTAAATAAGCGTTAAATAACCATAGGAGGTATGAGACCCCGGTTAGCATATTATATGGATTCTAAAGGCTTAATAAGGCCTAAATAATATATGGAAACAACTCCCGAAGAAAACGGATCCATAAAATGGATTAAAACCACAACGAACCTTAAAGCGCAATTTTCGGGAACCGGGAAAACACGACTTTAAGAGGGTTAAATAGACTCGTAACAATTTGGTCAACCAAATAGTCATTAATAAACATTAATGAAGGTCTATAACCAATAAAATCAATTAAACGAGAAAATAGTAAAAACTGTAAAAATCGAGAAGTTGTGGGGTGAGAGTGTAGATAAAGCAAACTAGTGTGTCCACTATTGCAATTAAAATTTTAAAAGCCCATATGGGCTGTGTGGGTAGCCGATTACACTACTCTCTCACACTCTCTTAATTCTCCTCTATGTACAAAAGACAAAAGAAATAAAAAAAAGTCAAAAAGTAAAACTCTCTCTCACCCCTCACATTTCTCTCACTCGCGTACAGAACACCCACACCCCTCTCTGGTTCTTCTTCTCCTTCCTGCGACTGTAATGGTGATTTAAGAGCCACTCACAAACTGCCCACTTTTCTCTCCTTTTTTAAAGCCTAAACCACCACCAAATGCTACAAAAATTATACCGTTGGATTCGTATCGCTTAGGAGATCATTCTACACCCTTCAAAAATCTAAAACCTCTAACTTTATTTTTGAGGGTATTATCGTTTAAGAGCTCCAGGAGCACCATTTCAAGATCTACCTTCTTCTCCATGTTCTAAGGTAAGAAGTAAACCAAAGCTTCTCTCTTTTCATCTTTTCCTTGTAAAAATACAAAACTCACGTAATGTACCACTATTCCATTACTCAGCCGGTTTGGCACTTCAAAGAGGAGTTGAAGCCTTGTCATTTTCTACTCAAAAACTCCATTAGAAACTCAAGGTAAGACACACTAAGTGTTTTAAGTGGTTTCTCATAATCTAGGGTTTAATACGTGAGATAGAAAATTTACTAGTATTGGTGTGTATGCGTGTGCCTTGTTACATGGTGTAGCTTGGCTTAAATAAATCAAGAAAACAAAGAAGGAAAGAGGAGCAAGAAAGGATAAGGAGAGAAAGAAAAGGAATCAAGGAAACCCAAGGTAAAGAGAAGTCTCTGTACAGTTTTGATGTCGTGTATGTATAAATGCATTGCTGTAACAAGGTTTAGAAATCACCATAACAGTAGGAAGAGTATGGGTATATTAATGTGGATGGTATTTATAGTTTGAAGCTTTTGAAAATAAGTAAATAAATTGTTAAATGTGAGTAGTAAGTATATTGTAGTATAATGAGGAAGAGAATGTGACAGTTTTGGAGGTTTTAAAAGATGTTTAAAAGCTTGGGAAAACATTGGATAATGAGTATGTTTGTGCAGGGAATGTATGTGTGAGATAGTGTTGTTTGATGTTGGTACTGATATGGGAATTGGAATGAATGTGTGGGCTGAGAATGCATGTGGGCAATGTTAAAATATATGGGGACCTCTGCCCAAATTTGTATGGAAATTGAAGGACTTAGATGTGGAAGAAGAAGGGATAACCTAGGTGGTAACTAGGTGTACTTGGAGAGTTTAAGTGAGTAGTTTAGTACCTTGAAAAAGATTTGAAGAGGGTCTAGGTAATGAGGAGAAATAGAGTGGCAAAGTAATGGATTTAGAATGCTTGGAGAAGCATTGGTAGAGGGAGTATTGAATGGTAAAGGTTTAAGGAAAAATTTGTAGCATTGTGGAAGAAGAAAAATGTAACAGGGGAGAAAAACTGACAGTGGAGTTTATTTTGTAACAGATTTTGATAGAGGTGGATTAGGCTAGTTTAAAGTGCTTAATCAATGCTAAAATGTGCTAGATTATATGTAGGAAGCTTGGGGAAGAAGTTGGTAAAAGATTGAAGTTGAAACAAAGCTTTAAAACTGGAAATTTGCAACACACTAGATTTGTCCTGGTTTGCAAACAAGTACACAAACCAGGACCACCTCAAAATCTTGACAGAGAGTATCGCTGAAGGATGGTCCGGGTTTGCAAACAAGTACACAAACCCGGACCACCTTAAAAATACGACAAAAAGTTTTCTAAAGTGATGGTCCGGGTTTGTAAACTGGTACACAAACCCGGACCACCATAAAAACTTGACAGAACGTTCCCAAAGTGTTGGTCCGGGTTTACAAACTCGGACACAAACCTGGACCAACACAAAATGCTACAGAAAGTGTAAAAATGGAATTTTAAGATGGGGAATTGAGGGGTAATGATAGTATAAGGTAATTAGTACTTAATTAATGATGTTTAAAGGTCATTAAGGTATGAAAAGTTTTAAAAGTAATGAAGAGTAAGTAAACAATGTGTAAGTGTAAGAATTGTAAAGACATAGTAACTATAAGTCGGGAAATATAAAGATGAAACGAGTTAAGTTAATTATAGTTAATTAACCGCTCGATCGCATGTATGTGATAGGCATTGATTAGTCGAACACCGAAGAGGACTCGGTGAGTCCAAATCAACGGTGCAAGGTATGATTTCTTCATGCTCTGTATCCTAACCTGGTTACCCCGATTTCTGTGCTTATTTGATCACCTAAATAAGATAAATGCATGAATCGGACTATATTGCGCCTACTTGTGCTTGTTTAAGTTGTTCTTGATATGTAATGTCTTGAACACCAGTTTGTATAATTCATGAAATATATGAATGATGATGGAGTGAATTTATCTTGTATTGTACTTGTGTAATGTATTGTATTTTGTATGGATGTGTATATGAGCAATGATTTGTGTTTGTGGCTTGGATGTGTGACTTCTACTATTCCTAACTACCTAACTCCTAACGTAAGTATTGAGTAAATTGGAATGAGTAGAAGTCCGATATAGTTTCAGCCACGCGTGAGGATGAGGAGACACAAGAGGTTGGATCCGATTCCTGGTTCTTTAACTGGTCCATGGCCCAAACCCCTTAAATGGGTAGCATCCTAGATTGGTGAACCAAGTAAGCCCGGTGGTGGGATGGTGTAGTCGCTGCCCGGAGGTCCCAACGACTTAACTTGAGTAAGTAGTAAGTAAAGTAAGTTGTACGAGTAATGGTCTTGGCTGGTGTAAGTCATTGACCCCGAGTAAAAGATAATCTCCACCCGATTAACCCGGGTGGACCAACGAAGCTAACAAGTACGGTGTATTGAGTATGAATGGTGTATGTATTGTGTATGTGTATTTCGGAAGAGGTAAGTATGTATTGGATGGATTGTATTGTATTCCTTGTATGTAATGAAGTGTGTGAATGTATTCCTTGCTTAAAGTATTGTAGTATTGTGTATAAGAGCATGTATGCATGTATGTTTGAATAAAATGAATTGCATGTATTCGACCAAGTGGTCGGCGTACCCTCGCTAGTACGCGGGGTATGCGGAAGTCATATTCAGCGTAAGCTGACCCCCTAGGGGGAACGTTTTTAGTGTGCAGGTACCCGAAGCGGATATGGTCAAGGTAAGAGAACGGTGGCTACACTTGGATAGTTAGAAATAGAATGTAGAAGCGTACTAAGTGGCACACCCCTTGTACTTAGAAAGTAAGTAGTTTGTGAGGAATGGGTAGCGGTTAGACTCTTAATGAGTATCTATGAAATCGATAGAGGTGTTGTATTTGTATAAGGAACTTAGTAAACTCGGTGTATTATATTGTATTGAACTTATGGAGTATTGTGATGAATGGGAAGTTCTAGTATTTGATTTGGTAATTGGAGTATGTATTGTAAGTGTGTAGTACTCGGATATTCCAGTCCATCAGACCGATGCTGTATGTAGTAGTAGTAGCCTTGTTAGTCACGTGGGTGGCTAACAGCATTGTATCACCCACTGTTGTGTAAATATGTATCCGCTGCGTGAATCTGGAAGTACGAGGAGATTGGACGGTAATGACAGTATTAGCGGTAGGGGTGTTACATCAATAGACACTACAGGTCTCAATCTTATTTCCTCAATTCTTCTTCTCTTAAACAAATCTTAAGTAAATACCATGACCTCCGGGCAGAGACATTCACAAGACTCACCACCGGGCTCTAACATTACTATTCTTACTTCCCCGATTTTGACCCAATCCAAGTCTAGCATGGTGGGAAGGCTCAACTAGTAACCGGAACTACTATCTTAGTTCCTTAATTAGTTCTAGTCTTACTTCCCCGTTTTTGACCCTACACTGGGTCTAGCGTGGTGGGGAGGTTCAACTAACAACCGGAACTACTCTCTTAGTTCCTTATTCTCACAAACGTCAGTATCTCTACCAGACTTCTCATATTCCCAAATACTCTCTCTCGGAGTCTTAACATATTTATGTTTATTAGCCTAGAAGCAGCTCTCCTCTCGGTGTCGTCTAATGACTTAGGGAATTTTCTTGAATTCTTGTATTCTCAGATGTAAGGGTTGCCTCAACATTTCAAATACTTGTACGTTCGTGTCATTTTCTCATACCGAGTCGGATCCCTTTATAGGAGGTTGGCTATCTTTCGAAGGGAGTTTGATGGTCCCATATAACTCCTTACAGTTTTCTCTGAGTTCATAACTTTGAACTATCAATGTTCTCTTAATAGAGGTTCTTTATATCTTTCCACTATTAATTATTTCGTGGATTGTTTCGTTTCGGTTCTCTAACCGTTAACGGGAGTTTACTAATCCCGGACATCTCTCTCACATTCTAGTGAGTTCATAAGGTTGTATTATCGTTATTTTCTAATTGATAGTTCTCATGTGTTTTCCACGTTTACATTATTTGTGGGACGACTCTTTCTACGAGCCACTAACCATGCATTACTCATTTACGAGACGGTCTACAACACTAAGTGTAACCCCCTCACCCAAACACGATATAATCTCTCACGTAGCAATAAATAAAACGTCTCGCAGCGGAAAATAAATAACAAATACAAACTCACTCGTGTGTCACCGGCCATTACTCGCCCATGCGAGCAACGTAGCCAAACCACATCCCAACTTCCAAAATAACAAACTGCTAACCGCAGTGATAACGAGAAACTCCTATACATCATACTAAGTCCATAACCATAAACATCGACAAGTGAGCGACTACCCAATCCTGAATACACAACCTTACCATGATACAATTCCACCATCTTCATTGCGAACAACATCTCCAGTTACATGTTCCTGTCTTCAGCTCCGACAATGGTAACAACCTGAAATGGTGTAGTAACAGCGATAGACGCTGAGTATGCCGGGCCTGGACCCTAGTGGTCACTTATCATTTTAACCATCTTATTATTAGATTGGTATCATGCTTTTCTTTTTACAGTTATAACCAAAACTGAAGCATAAATGTATAGTATAGATAATCAACCATCCAAATATCCATAAACTTTTAACCATCCATCCAATCCAAACATCCATTTAATATTCCATACAATCATTTATATATCGAACGTATCGAGTAATAACAATATAATGTACAATGTACATTCGCCGTAGCGTACAGTTCTCATATTTAATTTACCTTAGCCTTGTAGGCTCCATCCAACCATCAACACACAATGAAATAACCACAAGTATAACCAATGAACAACAAAGCGAAACAACGAGAATAATAAACAAGTATTTAGTCTCGTCCATGGTATTGCTCGCCACTGTATAAGTCTCAATTGTTTTAGTTGTTCAGTTATACCTAGTGACAATGTCTCGTTAAAACGACATGTCTCTAGTACCCATATATTATGGCGGGTCACCCACGGCAGTAGCCACTCCAACGGTAGAGTCTCCAACCAACGAGCCATTCTAGCTCACGGGAAATTTTCTTGATACTTACGGACCCGTACGCGGACATCCTGGTATCGTTTTTGTGATCACAGCGCGCACCAAGAGCCACATCCTCTTGGCTTTACTTCCATTCCATTAATTAATTAATTATACCATCGCATCGCATTACCAAATTTTCTAACACAGCAGACTAAGGTCATTAGTCCAATCCGGAGTCTGTAAACTCGGGATCCAGTGTTAGATACGAGAGCGGCGTATAGAAAAGGCCAATGCTCCGTACAAAAGTCTCAGATAATATGTATGTGTTATTATCATAGTGCTACAACATTTTACTTACGTTCCTTATATTTCATATAAGATAGCACCATAGCCGCTAGTTCGTTTTATATACATAGGTTCATATATACGAACCAATACTGTTAACTCAACAACAGTAAATAATAAGCAGCTATAAATATACAATTCATGCATATTAATTAACACATTCAGACAAACAATCTTATCACAGATCGCACAGAAGCCTGAACTGAGGAAGTCCTCAGAGACAACCAGAGACACATAACAACATACAAGTTATATCAACCAAATCCGTGCCTAAGGAGCAACCTTAGGTCAACTCGGCAAACCCCTTTACATACCGTTCACCCTAACTGTATTACGGTGGAGTATGAATCAGCAAGATCCTACGCTCCGTGTAGTCCGTTAGCTCATCAAGCGTCCTTGTCAGAAGTATACTCTAAACGGTAATAAAAACTATAAGTGAGTCTCCATGACTAAATACATCCGGTATTTCCGAATTATAAGTAACCCCGACAGTTCACCCCTGTTTTCTACAGTTGTTTGTTACAGGTTTTTCTAAAACAGTCGGCTTTGTTACTTAAAACGCGTACATCAAAACTATTTCAACTGTTAAGTTTAATTCCTTATATTTCTTTTAATCTTATCCACATCTAGTTTAGGTACGTAACCTATAGTTGCATGTATGCATGCATTCTTGTATTAAATTGCATTCTAAAATTCATAACTTATAGTTCGTAACTATATTTATTTTTTTAAAATAACCACCACCATCAAATCATATGGTTTTCAACCAAAATATATTTATCCACCTTATACACATTATTCTTGTGTATGTATATATTTTTACCACGTAGGTAATTCTCATGAGTTTCATAAACTCTTATATTTTATGTTACATTTTATCATCTTTTATTAGATGATTATTCCCATTAGTTGTATTACATTATACAACTTATATTAAGATTGTTATCCTAATATTATGTAACATTTTATGTTGTACATTTACAACTCCTAAGGTTTATTCCATAAGTATCTTAGTTTATAAATCCCATTCATTTATAGTTTGTCACACCATTTAATGTGAATACCTTATTTGTATTAATTTCATTAAACCACCTTAATACCAAATAATTGTTATAACATTTATAACATTATAGACCTTAGTCTAAAATTCATTTTCCAAACTCTATCAATTCGGTTAAGCCCTTGAATTTATTTAAATTCTATTTTGACCACATAACATTATGTAATGCTATTCCATATGCTAATATCATTTGACATGATATTCTTATTTCCTTTAATTAATAACCTATGGTTTTTATACCAAACTATTTATTATTGCCGCATGGGCACCATATCAAAACCATATTCTTTTTCACAAACCATAGTTTCCCTTAATTACAAAATCACCCGTTAATTTATACCATGTTATATATTCCATTTAATATAACATTTCTAACTTATAAAAAGGGTATAACCTATGGTTATTTTTTGTAAATTGCGAACAGCCCTTGTGCTATTCTATAATTGCCATTTGGCCCTATTTATAACATATAGTCTTACCATATCATTAAAACCATATCTTATACACATATCTTAACAAATACTCTTATATAATTCTAAAAATCTCCAAATTTCACCAAAGGGTTATAATATCCTTATTAACCCATATACTCTTGGTAATTACCATTCCACCATCTATTTTCTCCAATGTGTCATAATGACATAATAACTATATATTATACATATATAGTTCATTTTAATTCCAAAAACACAACTCAATAAATTCCTAAAAATTCCTAATAGCCCATGGGTGTTTAAAATACCATTGTACACCCTTTATTTTTGGTAATAACATATTTACCACATATGTTATAAAAATATTACCATTAAATACATAACTTATTAAAACCTTAAATAAGTTATCTAACTTATTTATTTTGGTCAAAACCTAGCACATGGTCAATGTTGACCTCCTTAATATTTCCTTGACCACCAATTCCTTATAATTACGGTTTGCACCCAAACTTTCTAGAAATCACCATTTAACCCCAAAACTTTATAAAATCTTATAAACTTTATTTTAACTCCTTTTAACTCTAATTTTCGGCTTTATTTTTCTAAAGTCCCTAAATTTAATTTAATTACACTATAACCCCTTATTCATTTCGGTAATAATTATATACCACCTAAGCTTAAATAAAAGCTTGTAAATGCATAAATAAAATGGCCTAAAATACATGGCCTTATTACAAACATTGTCTTGCAAAATAAATTACACATAAATGTCCCAAAAATACATATAAATTTCGGCCTCACCATATAATTTTCATTTATTTACCAAACTTCCACACAATGTCTTATATTTGACATTTATGCTTGTTTAATTAGTTATAAAATTTATTAAACCATTCCTTAAACATTTTAAGGTCAAACAAGACCTTGTTTACCTCTTCACTCACGGCAATTAATATACACACACTTAAACTTGTGTTAATGTATCAAGTTAAGGTTTTAAGTGATTTATACCTTGATTTAGCTTAGGTAAAGCTTGTTTGGTTCGGCCACCTTAAGTAGAAATTCTCCACAGCTTGTTTTACATGTTTTCAAACAGAAAACAAGGCCTAGTTAGTCTCCAAGCAAGATCTAACCATAAGAAGTAATTTAATGTAAGATTTAAGGCAAAAATTACCTTAAGAGTGCAAGGAGAGTTCAAGATGGTTTCGACCTGAATCAAACACACCACAAGGTGTTAGATCCACCATATTGACATAGGAAATAGCTAGATCTCAACAAGCTACCTTGTTATTAGGTTTTACCTTGGAAAAATGCCTTAAAAGAGGGTATTTCCTTTGGATCTCGGCCACCATTGCTCCAAATGGCTAACCAACAGATTCTACATGAATAGGAGAAGAAGATGAGGCTATGACCAAATTTTCACAGCCTAACTTGAAGGGAATCAAAAGTTATGAGCTTAAAGCACATTTTTACCTTAAATGGTCAAGACTTGAACTTTCCTCCTTAGATCTGGTTATGTACGAAACCAACACTTCCTCTAACCTCCAAATCACTCTACATAGATGTATAGAAAAGGTTGGAGTGTAGATCAATCGAAAAAGGAAGGAAAGATGAAGAAAATGGGCATTTTATGCCTTAAGAGCTTACCTAGAGCTTGAAACCTCATCAATGGTGCTTGGAACTCTTACCTACGGTGGAGAGGAGCCAAAGGGAGAGTTTGGCAGTGAGCTCCACGGTTGGAATGGAGCTAATGAGAGAAATGACCTAGTTTTGCCTTAAAACACATTTTTTGCATTTTTTATGTTTTAAGTGACTTGATGACTCATCACCAATTGATTGGTGTTGAATAATTGAAGAAAAATCGGTGGAGACAAGAAGAGGGGGCAGCCGTCCTTGATTGGGAAGGTAGGGTATGATTGATTCCAATTTTGAATCAAAATGGAGTAAATAATGTTACCTTTAGCAATTAACTAATGAAATGTGTCATCATCTTTTGTCTTGTCTTGCTAGCTTTCTTGGAGCACCAAAATACAAGGGAAAAGAGGAGAAAATGGAGGCTCCAAATCGGCTGGCTCACATGGGTAAGGTAAGTGGAGCCCACCTTTTTTGTTTTATAAGGTAAAGTATGTCTTTTTTGTTATTTTATGCAAAAGTAAAGGACTATATTTAATTGTCACATGGGACTTGTCTCTTGGTCTATTAAGAGACTTAATTATCTGATTTTATGTAGTCCATTTCGTGGTCAATGGTCAACATTGACCAACTTAGTCAATGTTGACCCAAACGGGCCCCACTTTAGGGTTTTATTAATATTTTAATATTAAATTTGTAAAAATTCGTAAATTTCTGGAATTAAATTCCTAATATCATATAATGATATTTTATTATATTTAAAGGTAATTATAACCTTTTAGCCCATTTAAAACCAATTTAAAAGGCGATTACACAAAAACGTTTAAGGAGTTTTAGTGCACATTTTGTGTCGCAAGGGTTTCTGGGCTCTGTTTTCTTTTACAACGGTTTGTTGTGTTCCTTACATGATACTTGATCATGGTATTCAATTTTATATCATTTAGAGGTCATTTGATTTTAAGGTTTTCCTAGAGCACCTTTTGCCCTTTTTGACCTTGAAGCATGTAAATGCTTTTTCTTTGTGTTGGAGTGTTGTCCAACGGTTATATGTTTAATATTATGTTAATATACTTAGGACAAATTTTTAGGTCCTAAGAAGTTCATTTGGGTATTTATTTACCCTTAATAGTCAAAGGGTGCAACATCTTGTTTTGTGTTGACCGCTGTTGATCTCAGTTGACTTTTAAGGCATGTTTAGGCCTTAATTAATGTGATTAAATATTTAATCCATGTTTAATAAGTTTGGGGTATTTCAATCTACCCCCCTTAAAAAGACTTCGTCCCGAAGTCTCTTAATCAAATAGGTAAGTATATAAATGTACAACTACCCATTATTCCCATAATGTATATCTATGTGATATATCATTTACACACATCGTATTGCGCTTATACAGCACATAGCCATCACGTTGTGGCGTTAGTTCAATCATATATGGATATAGGTGATCCATCAGCACCATTATTTCCTATCAGTTCTACAAGTCCTGACAACCTTCCTAAGGGTGTCCAAAGTTCCATTGTTCACATTCCATATCTAATGATTCATTTCGTATCTAGGCGATACCATATGTAAACATTCTATAAAACAATATGAATACAATACAAATAGTATAAGCAAGGTGTTACACACCTGGTGTAAACACATCATTCATACAGGTATCTCGTAAGATACATACATACCAATGCACATCACACAAGAACAGACCAAACAACGCACGCCCCGCGTATCAACCATAACCATCAAAACCAATTCACTGTATGCCATGCATACGAAATAATTCACATACCAACCAAACAAACCTCGTATGCCCCGCACACCACCAATTCTTTGTATGCAATGCATACTAAACAAACAAAATTTAGTGCACACATGTGCATAGCCAAGAGGCTCTACCCCCCTTAAAAAGGGTTACGCCCCCGTACCCCACAAGTATACCACAGCCGCTCAACAAGGAGCGCTGGATACTTGGCTCTCGAAGAGTTTACCAACTCGTGGATTATCCTCATATCAGAGAGACGGGTATGACTCTAGCCCTTCTGGGCTCCACAATACATAAAGGGTGAGGCACTAATCTATTTGTGCTCTCTCCCAAGTTTATTCTTATGGGCCCACTCGCTCCGTATGAGGTGCAGACCCATGAACATATGCTCAATTTGCCTCTTTTTTTTTGCTGGGAATCCACTCGTTTGGATCACTAGCATATATGCGTGTATCTTCTCTCACTGACATTCAGTTTAAGATGTAATATGACATTGGCTACTGTTAGTACTTAGTGCTCTTTGCACTGTCTTTGTAATACTAAGACGTACCAGCCTATATGTCCATAAAGATGATGTTTGTCATCCATGTCTCCTGGTGGTTTTGTTCCCGAGTAACACACTGTTGTAGTTCTCTTTTTTTTTAACACACTCGTGTTGATATCCACTTTATCTTTCTGCATTCCCACTAGATTAATAACTGCACACGTGCAATACCAAAACACTCAGTCATACAGAGTGCAGAGGCGTAAACGCTCAACAGCTAATATCCAATGAGGCAAATAGAAAAGATGTGCGAATTATCCTGTGAGTGGTACATTCCAAATCCATTGTTCCTTGAGCAAGGTTTCTGCTATCATATAGCTTTATCTTTTCTCCTTGCGTAGTCACACGTTTATATCCATATCATCTGGTAGATTTCCTCTGGATTGTAATAATTTACTCGATCCTTATGAGGATTCTACATATTATCCGTCCCTAACGGGTTTTCCTGATCTTTTTTTTGGGTTCCTGTCCTTGAACTGTTTCCCTGTCTTCACTGTATACTGTCTACTGTTCTCTGTTGAAGGTTCTTGATTTCTCTAGCTTGTTGGTTTAACTGCGGCTCTTCTCGTCCATCTTCGAGGTAATCCGTCTTACTGTCCGTAGAATGGAGTTGACTACTTCTCGTGTTCCTAACACTACTTGTCTACTTGCATGGGGTACCGTACTGATACATTACTACTTACCCGACTAACTCATAAATAAGTCTGTCAGGCCCACATGCTCCTAACGGAGTGCGGTCGTCCCATGACTCGTTTAGTAAACTGGTAATGTCTGTCACACGGTTGTTGTGAAGTATTTTTGTCAATCTCCCTTTGATGGATATCCTTTTTTTTCTTCTTCTTCTTCTTCCTTCTTCCTTTTTTGTTTTCTTTGCTTGTTTTTTTTTTGTGTAATAACTTTGCTTGGCTTTTTTTTGTAATAAGTGCTATCGCCTTTGTGGCAACCGTGGTAATTGGTATCATAGACTGGTATTATTCAACTCGGTGTAAGTAAAATCCGTGCTATATTAGCAAACTTGTTTCTCCCTTTTTTTTGATTTCATTGAGTACAACACATTTTCCTTTTCTCCCTGTTTTTTTTTTCCGGTCATATCTCATCCATAGTTCATATTTGTTCTCTCCTCTGTTTAATTGGATGTATTG